>JAAWXA010000010.1:7094101-7107668 GCA_038090715.1 Florisuga fusca | reverse complement strand
CCGCTGCACCATGCGGTGCGTCCTGATCGCCAGCACCGCGGCCGAGCTCCTCTTCTACTGGGCCGATGCCGCCTTCCTCCGCCGGCTGCGAGGACCCCGTGGGGGGCAGGTGGGGGGGGACGGGACGGGACGGGACAGGGCGGTCGTGGGTGCGGGTGCGGGGCCGGGAGGGGTGTGCGGTGCGCGGATCCCTGACCCGGGACCCTGTGCCGCCAGGGCCCGGCGCTGGAGGACAGCCTCAACACCCTCTTCGCCCCCCTCATCATCTCCTCCGCCGCGCTGCTGGAGAAGCTGGCCGACACCTACACCTGCTTCGCCACCGAGCACGGGCGGCAGCTCCACGTACTGCACATGGTAGGACCGGCACCGGGGACCGGGGCACCCCAACCGGCCCGCACCTCACCCTGATGCCTGTTGCAGTTTGGGGACTGCCTGTATATCGCCGTGAACGGAGACGGGACAGAGAGCGAGGATGACCTGCGGCGGACGCTGTTCGTGCTGCGGCGCTTGGTGGAGGTTCACTGCGGCCTCGTCATGCTCGACTCCCACCTCATCCGCAAGGAGTGAGTGGGCACGGGCTGGCATGCCGGGGTACCGGGGCAGCTGCCCAGCAGTGCCTTGTTGCAGCCCCAGGATGTGGGAGTGGGTGTCTGCAAGCTGAGATACCCCCTGCCTGCTGGGCTGCAGCTGGGTTTTGGGGTGCCCGTCCCAGCTGGGGAGGTGGCAGCTGGCTCTCAGCTCACATTCTGTTGGTGTTGCAGGTTGCGGCCGGCCGATTCGGAGCATCGGGAGCGTGTCTGGAGCCTGCTGCGGGGCCTGCTGGAGACCTACACCCGCCTGCGGGAGGAGGACCAGAGTTTTGCGGTGGAGGTACAGTGTCCTGGGGTGTCCCTCACTTTGGGCTGTCCCAGGGGTGTGAGCCTGTGTGGAGTCCTGGGATGCGGAAAAAGTACTTCGGGTCCATTCTCTGAAGCAGCAGTGCCTGGATGTACAGGACGGCTCAGGGGCTGTGTGTCTGGGCCTGGGGGGCTCAGCAGCCATCCCCTCCCGTGTGCCACCCCAGGCTGTGGAGCGGCTGATCCACCCTCAGCTGTGTGAGCAGTGCATCGAGTTCCTGGAGCGGCAAGTGGTGCAGTACATCAACACTAGCCCAGAGCGTGGCGGGGATGAAGTGGGCCATGCCTTCCTCCTGGTGCACTCCAAACTGTTGGCCTTCTACTCCAGGTGCGCCTCGACCCACCACACTCCCTGGGGCAGGCACACACCCTCCCAGTTGACCTGTCCCTTCTCTGGCCCTTTAGCCGCAATGCCAGCTCCATCCGCCCCGCTGACCTGCTCATCCTCATCCTCCTGGTACAGGACATGTACCCCAGCCAGAGTGCCGAGGAGGAGCTCAGCCCCCAGGTACTCCAGAACAGGGCAGCAGGTTAGGGTTGCCCCTCGGGGTGATGCCTTGGTGGCCAGGCCTTGGTTTTTAATTCTTTATTTGGAAGCCTGGGGCAGAGAGTATGCTCCCCCAGGGATCCAAGAGGAGTGAGAGCATTCCTGTGAGTGGTCCTGGCTCCCATGAAGCTACAGAGAAGGACTCTGATGACCAGGTGAGTCCCTGGGATCGGGACCTTGTAGAGTGGGATGCTGGCTAGGCTGTCTGCATCACTGCCATCACTGACCCAGCTCTTCTCACCAGCAGGACACAGATGATCTCTCAGTGCCTGAGGTTTACTACACACCTGAGCCCTCACCAGGCAGGGACAGCACAGGTGAGTGCCCAGACGGCAGCAGCCCTGCCCTGTGCCCCCCAGCCCTGCAGAGGCCCCGGGGATGTTGGGGGAGCTGGCAGGGAGGGTGACCTGCCATGCTCCCTGCAGGCAGCGGGAGCTGGTCGGAGGATGCTGAGATGCTGAGCACTGGGGAGATAGATGCTGCAGAAGTCCAGGTAAGCAAGGGGTCTTGCAGTTGTCCTGGCTCCCCACCTACTCAGCCTGTCCTGGTCCTCTTGTGCTGCTGCTGTGGGTGCCCCAGCTGTATGTCTGGGGGTGTGCCCTGCACAACTTTGATGGCTCTGACCACCCTCTCTGGGTCATTGCTTATGGTCTCCCTGTCCAGAGCTGTCAGCACAGGGGGGCTGGGGCTGTCTCAGAGCAGGCTGATGTCTCCCTCTGCTGCCTCTGGGCTTTCTGGGCTGCTTTCCCACCAGATGCTGCAGAGCCTTGCACACTCTGGAAGCAAGTGCTGGCCTTGGTGCAAAGTGTTTGCAACCTGTGTCTTCGCAAGCGGCTTTCGCCCTATCTGCTGATATTTTCCAGTTTCTGGGCACATCTGTTGCTGCTGTGTGGCCCCTCCAGCTCTATTGGTTCATTTGTGTCCAGTTTCAGCTTTCGGGGCACTGTTGTGACCACGTGTCCTGGGCCAGTGCGGGCTGTCTCAACACTGCTAGTGGCTGAGCATCTCCTCTCTTTTCCCAGATGGCAGAGGATTTGCTCCAGACCTTGGGGCCTCTGGTCCCTGAAGCTTCAAACCCCAGAAGGATCTTCCTGGATGCCAACCTGCGTGAGGGTTACTGCCCCTTGCTGCCACACACCATGCACTGCCTTCCACTTTGGCCAGGCATCTCTCTTGTCCTCCTAACCAAGGTGAGCTGCCTCTAAGGTAGGGGAAGCGACAGTAGGCTGGGTCCTGGCTGACCCACATCTCCCCACCCTGGCAGGGTGCCATGACCCAGGTGGCCATCACCTTGTACCAGCTGCTGGATGGATTCTTGGTGCTGGAGAGGAAGCTGGAAGAGGGGCCAGAGGCGGGAGCCCCTCGCTCCTACCCATTCCTGGCCGAGCTGCGTCAGCGCATGGACAAGTTCGTGAAGAAGCTGAGTGGGCAGGACATCCAGGTGGGAATGGGGGCACAAGAACTTGGTCCTACTGTCCCTGCAGCTAAATGCTGAGCCCTGTCTCTCTCTAGTTGCAGAATGCCTGGGTGGACTTGAAGAACAAGGTATTTTCTCGGAGTGAGGCTGTGAGTTCCTTGGAGTGAGTACAGGGTTGGCAGGGAAAGTCTCTGGAGCAGGGGGGAATCTTTCCCGGCCCAGGGGATGGCACAGCTGTCCCTGTGGCACTGGGGAACCAAACTCAGCACCATCTGTGTCTCCTGGCTCAGGCTGCTGCAGGCAGTGGCCAATGTGAAGCGGCAGCTTTGCTCCGTGTACCGCCAGCTCTTCCTGGGCTCTGCTGGCCACAGCCTGTCCCAGGGGCTGCGGGACCGTGCCCAAAAGCTGATGAGGTGCGTGCCTGAGGGTGGCTGGCATCCCCGGGGGACTGCCCCACACCTCGCTGTGCTTGGGGGACTTGAGGGGTCCAGGCCTCTCACTGTGCTTTTCCTCGGCAGGGAGAAGCTGCTGGACTGGCGGGACTTCCTACTGGTGAAGAGCAGGCGCAACATCACTATGGTGTCATACCCGTCCCTGCAGCTGGAACCCCAGCCCAGCAAGGAGAATTTCTTGGGGGAGGGGTGTGTGTGTAGCAGAGGTGGGAGGAGGAGGACCCTGTCCCCTTAGCACCAGGCTCAAGGGCAGGAGTGTGGTGGGCAAAAGCAGTTTCCCCAAGGCTCAGGGGCTGTCCTGGACAGGCACTAATGTTGTTGGACCCCCTTAACCCACTTCACGTACCTGGAAGACTTTCCTGGCCTGGTGCACTTTGTCTATGTTGACCGTACGACTGGGCAGATGATGGCACCGTCACTCAGCGTGACAGAAAAGTCCAGTTCAGAGCTGGGCAAGGGTCCCCTGGCCATCTTCATCAAGAAGAAGGTACTGTTCATGGGGCTGGGTTCCACATGTGGGATGGGCACCACAGGAGGGGGTGATGGTTGGAAGATTTTCTGCTAAGGCTTCAGTGCTCTTTGTCCTCCAGGTCTGGTCCCTTATCGCATTGGCCCGGCGTTACCTGCAGAAGGGCTACACGACACTTGTGCTGCAGGATGGTGACTACTGCTGCTCCTACTTCCTCTGGTTTGAGAATGAGCTGGTACGTGGGGCCAGGAATGGGCTGAGCCCCTCTCCCCCAGCACCTTCTGAGAGTGGGGAGTGGGGCTGCAGGCACAGCTGGCTCTGGGTCCTCAGCGGTCCACTTTTTGCTCCTGTCCTCTGCTGTGATCTCCCCCCAGGGTTACAAGCTGGAGGTGATGGAAGTGCCGGTTCTCTCAGATGATTCTGCACCCATTGGGATGCTGGCAGGAGACTACTACAGGTGAGCAGTCCCCAGCTCTGCAGTTTGGCACCAGGGCTATACTAGCACAGGAGTCCTGTGAGTGATGCTTTCGTTGCTGGGATGTCATTGCAGGGTGGTTGCAACAGCCCATCTTCCCAGCCTGGCACCATCGTCCTGCTGCTGGACGGGCACTGTGTCCTTGCCAGGGACTTGCAAGGGGAAAGGTGGTTAGAAAGGGGGTGTCAGGCTGCACTGCACCTGCCAAGCCCCCTGTCTTCTCCCCAGGAAGCTCCTTCGTTATTACAGCAAGAACCACCAGGCAGAGGTAGTGAAGTGCTACGAGCTGCTGACCGTGCATCTGGGTATCATCCCCTCTGAGCTAGTGGTCCAGCAGGCCTGTGACTTGGCCCGGCACCTCTGGGAGCCCTCCCGCATCCCCCTGCTCTGACCTGACTCCATCCACCGCCCTCAGGGATGGGATTAAAGCAGAAGTGTGGGTGTTCCACAGCACTTGGGCTGCTTTCTTAGTGTCTGTGTGCTGTCAGCTGTTCCTGCAGGTAGCCACCAGCAGTTTTCCAATACTTCAGCCTGGCCAGGGCTCCAGCTACTCACCTTCCCACTCCCCACAGGCTTCTCTGGAACCCAGCAGCCTCCAGGGACAAGCAGAGAGTGGGGCTGAGAGGTTGTTGGCAAATGACCATCTTGCTGAAAAGTGCATTTCCATGGCAGGATTTATAGCTCTGGTTTGGCATCACCAATGGTCTTTGGCTGGAGAATAAAACAGCATAGCCAAACCTGCATGGTGCAATGGTGCATGGTGCATATGCCTTCCTCTTTGCCCCCAAATGCAGGCTGGGGGCCCTTGGGGACTTTATGGGCCCTGGGGAGTTGCAGCCCATCCTGTGCCCCCTTCTGCACACCCGGGCTCCCAGACACCAGTCAGCTGTGGGGCCAAGGACTTCTGTGAACAGGGGATAAAGCCAAGGCAGCTTAAGTGCTTCCAAGACATGTTTGGGCTCAATACACATGCAAAGCCTTCGGGGCACAGTTGAGGATGGGGTGAGTCCTAAGGTACTCTGGCAGCCCAGCAGCCCATTGTTGCTTTGTGCTGCTTGCTGGGGCTGGGGATGGCAACTCAGGGAGCACTGGACCATGGCAAGGCCTGTGCCCCATCCTGCTGCATGCCAAGCTGCAGCACTGGCTTCAGGGCCAAGCTCACCTCCAAGCTGCCTATTCTGCTCTCTGCTTGGGGGGGGCTGAGGTCTCCCTGTTTCACAGTGCTTGTTAGCCCATTGCCCAGCCACATGCCCCTGGGTCCTCCCTGGAGAAGAACATGGGCTGGAGGGCTTTTAAGACCCACCAGCTGCCTTCCTGGGTACAGTTTGTGGAGCACTAGGCAGGATCCAACCCTGACACCTTCTCAGCACTGGGACTGATCTCTGCCCTCTGCAAGTTCCCGACAGAGCTCTGCAAGGTCCACGCTGCACTGGCCGGTCAGTGCTTACTGCATGTCCCTCTCCTGCCCAGCCTCCTCCAAGCCCTTGGACAGTGTCCCAGGGTGTCCCCTGCCTTGCTCCCCCCCCGTGCCCGGAAGCCTTGGGAAAAGCTCCGCCGTGGAAGCAAAGTCCAGGCTGCTGGGCAACAGGGCAGCCATGGCAGCCAGGCTCCAGGCAAGGCTGGGTATGGGCTGCCCGTCCCGCTGGCTATGGGGCTGGCATCTGTCCCCGGGGCTGCTGGGGGCACGGCTGGCCCATGCCAGGGCTGCAGACCAGCTGCAGCGGGAGTACGACGCAGTGGTCATCGGGGCAGGTAAATGTGGGCTGAGGGAGGCGGTGCTGGGCTGTGAGAAGCTGGCCAGGACAACCGGCTGTCCTGCCCCCACGGGAGCCAGAGGGTGACCAGGTGAGGGCCACAGTGGTACTGGGCACAGTGCAGCCCCCTGGCCTGCTCCTTAGGCCAGGGAGAGTGAAGGGGTCTTGCACAGCTGGGTGCATGTTGCAGCCCCTCAGCATGCTGCTTGTGCAGGGCACAGCTGGAGCATCAGCTTTGAGCACTGCTGTGCCCCTCTGCTGCACAGTTTGGGCCAGGGCTGTAGGGCTGGGGGAAGACGCTCCCTGTCACCTATATCCCTATGTCCAGAACTCCATTATTCAGGTGCTTGTGGCAGCCCTGCATCCCAGGCATGGCAGGGTGCCCTTTGTGGTGGGACCATGCAACCACAGGGCTCAGCTCCCCTTTCTTTCTCCTTGCAGGGCACAACGGGCTGGTGGCAGTGAGTACCAAGACCAGGGTGCTGTCACCTCCATCACTGGGGGTTGGTGGGGACCAGGGAGGGTCTGTGCCATGGGCAAGGGAGAGTGTGGCAGAACACATGGGGCTGGGGATTCACAAGGGTGTATGGGGAGCAGAGCCCACCCTGGTGAGGGGGGACTGTGCAAGAGGGTGATTGGGGTGAAGGCATTTCCCACCTGGAGGGATGGGCAGCGTGACACTGCACTCCCCCCAGGCTGCCTACCTGCAGCGGGCAGGGGTGCGCACAGCTGTGCTGGAGAAGCGCCACGTGCTGGGTGGTGCAGCTGTCACCGAGGAGATTTTCCCAGGTACCTCTGTGCACCCCATCTCCCCCTGCCCCTTGGCAGCGCTGGGCATGGGCACCTCCCACCACTCCATGTCTTCCAGGCTTCAAGTTCTCCAGGGCATCGTACCTGCTCAGCCTGCTACGGCCACAGATCTACACTGAGCTGGAGCTGCAGGTACCAGCACCCATCCCTTGCCAGGCTGCTGGCACCTCTTGGCATACTGGCAAGGTGAGCCTGTTGTCAGACTGTCCTGCAGGGTGGGTCCTGCTGTCCCTGTCCCGCAGCGGTACGGTCTGAGGGTGCTTCCACGGGACCCCTACTCCTTCACCCCACTGCTGGAGGACAGGAACCCACCCCGCTCTCTCCTGCTGGGGCATGACATGGCCCAGACCCAGCGGCAGATCGCTCAGTTCTCCCAAAAAGATGCCAAGGTAGTGTAGGGGCATGCTCCTGGCATGGGAAAGCCCCCAAGAGGCTGTTGGTCCCAGCAGAGCAGCAGGGATGCTCCTGACAGAGTTATCCATTGCTCCCACCATGGCACAGTCCCTCTTGCCCCCTCTCTGTCCCCTTTTAGGCTTACCCTGAGTACGAGGCATTCATGGGGGGCTTGGTGTCAGCCCTCGACCCGCTGCTGGATACCCCTCCAGTGGATCCAGCTGCCCTGGGGAAGGGTTCCCTGCTCCAGCGGCTCAGGGCCCTGCAAGCCCTGCAGCCCCTGCTGCGGGCAGGTACGTTTGGGATGCCAAGGGACCCCAGTGGCAATGGGTGTTTGCTTGCACCTGGAGCAGACCATGCTCCTTCCTGGGACACAGGCTCCTCAGGAGCTCCAGCTGGGCTGGCAGGCCAGTGCTTGCCCACTCCTTGTCCCCAGTCACAACCAGGTGCAGGCATCTGGCCCTGGCATGGCTGTGCAGGTCTCACACTGCCTCTGCATTCCCAGGCCTTGCGCTGGGGAGGCAGCTACCCCACTATTACGAGGTGCTCACAGCTCCCATCTCCAAGGTGAGTGCTGGCAGCAGCAGTACAGACCCACCAGCCACCTCCCTGCCTGCCTGTACGGGTGCAGCAGCAGCCCCCACACCAAGCCTGACGTTCTCCTTGTCTCCTGGGCCAGATCCTGGATCAGTGGTTTGAGTCAGAGCCCCTGAAGGCAACTCTGGCTACTGACGCGGTGATCGGAGCCATGGCCAGCCCCCACACCCCTGGCAGTGGGTGAGGGTCCCTTTCCCCTAGGGCTCATGGTTACACTGTACCATGCTGCCATCCTCTGTTCTGGCAGCTCCTTGGCTCCACTTTCCCAGCACCCCATGTCCTGCCCCACTGCCTTCCCCTCCCACTGTCTACTCAAGCCTTGCTGGGATGGCTCAGGAGTTGAGTCTGGGCAAGGAGCTAACTACCACCCCTGCCATTTGGCTCTCCCAAGTGGTACCCACTGCCCCTTTGCTGTTTCAGTACCTCTGTTGTCAGGTCAAGTCTTGGCTGACAGGTGCTCCCTGGAACTGACTTGGCATCACCAAGCTGGTGTAATCCCAGCTATGGGGGAGTGGGGTACTGTCCTCACCATGCCCATGCAGGGGACAAGCCCATCCCCTCGGCTGGTAGCTAACCTGAGGTCCTGCCACCATAGGTATGTGCTGTTGCACCATGTGATGGGTCAGCTGGAAGGGCGACGGGGGGCTTGGGGCTATGTGGCTGGTGGGATGGGGGCCCTGTCCCAAGCCATTGCTCAAGCAGCAGCTGCCCATGGAGCCCACATCTTTCCTGAGAAGGTATGGGGTGTCTGAGAGCAGAGACCTGCCTGGCCAGCCTGCAGGCATCAGGAATGGTCTTGGTGAGTTCCAGTCCACTCCACCCACCCAGGTGGTGAGCCAGGTCCTGGTGGGAAGGGACAGGCATGTGCAGGGCGTTGCACTACAGGATGGGATGGAGGTGAGGAGCAAACTGGTGCTGTCCAATGCCTCCCCTCAGATCACCTTCCTGGAGCTCATCCCCCAGGTATGGGGCTCATGGGGTTGGCAGCAGCTTGGTGTGGTTGTGTCCCCTGGCTGGGCTGCACCCCTCACTGCCAGGTGCTGTCCTGGCCTCTCCCAACTCAGGAGCAGCTGCCAAAGGATTTTGTCCGGCGGATCCAGCAGGTTGACACACGCTCCCCTGTCACCAAGATCAACGGTAGGTACCAGAAGGGACACCCCTGCTGCTGTCTCTGCTGAAGGGACACTGGCACTAGGCTCATCAAGAGGTTGCACCCTGCTTCCCCTGTCCCCTTCCCATGCCCAGTGGCAGTGGATCGGCTGCCCAGCTTCCTGGCTGTCCCCAATGCCCGCAATGACAAGCCCCTACCACACCACCAGTGCTCTATCCATCTCAACTGCGAGGGCACCCACCTCCTACACCAGGCCTTCACTGAGGCCACTCATGGGCACTACTCCAGCAGGTAAGAGCCTGCACTGGCACTCCTCAGTGCACCCAGAAAGGGGCAGGACAGCCATGGTGGACAGCGCTGGGGGAAGAGGTTTGGGGTGGCTGGGTCCCCCGCTGCCTGCCCAGCTAATATGCTGCTTCCCCAGGCCCATGATTGAACTCTGCATCCCATCAGTGCTGGACCCAGGGCTGGCCCCACAGGGCTGCCATGTTGTGTCCCTATTCACCCAGTACACTCCCTCTGTGCTGGCGGGCGGGCAGCCCTGGGACGAGCAGGCCAGAAACACATACGCAGACACCGGTACGTAACGGATACGTGGACATGGGAAACACCAGGAGCTCTGCCCATGGGCAGAGCCATGCTGGAGTTACTCAGGGGCCAGCCAGTGTGTCCCCACAAACTGCCTGCCAGTTGCCTCATCCCCCTCTAGTGTTTGACTGCATCGAAGCCTATGCCCCGGGGTTCAAGGCGTCTGTCATCGGCAGGGACATCCTAACACCACCAGACCTGGAGAGGATCTTTGGGCTGCCTGGTGGGGTGGGTACGGTGTGGGCTCAGCTCCGAGCATCTCTCCAGCGCCGGTGCTGGTGTGCACATAGCCCTGGCCCAGGCACAGCCAGGTCACACAAACCTGTGCTTGCAGAACATCTTTCACGCAGGGATGTCTCTGGACCAGCTGTATTTTGCCAGGCCAGCACCATCCTACTCAGGCTATCGCTCCCCAGTTCCTGGCCTGTACCTGTGTGGAAGCGGAGCCCACCCTGGTGAGTAGGGCTGTCAACTGGGGGTTGCAGGGGGAGAGGAGGGTGCATGGAAGAGGTGCAAGGGCAGCATGGGAGGTCAGGGCAGTGTCCACTCCACTCTCTGCTCTTGCACAGACAGAGATGGGGCCTCATCTCCTGGGGCTGGAGCTGGCCACTGTGCCCCATTTCTCCTTTCTTGCAGGAGGAGGAGTGATGGGAGCAGCAGGACGCAATGCTGCCCAGGTGGCCCTCAAGGACTTCAGGTGCCTGTAATGGCAGTGGTGACACCAGATTTGTCTACTCGGGGTTGTGGCTCCAGTGAGTTGTGTTGTCCCCACACAGAGCTCTGCCTGCCCCCAGCTTGTTTCCTGGGCACCCCAGAGCAGCATCATCCCCTGAGAGCCAGGAGGGTGCAGGCTGGCAGGGTCCCTTGGGCTCCTAGTTGCCACTGTCATCTTGAACATGTGGCTGCTCCCAGACCGTGGCAGCCCAGCCTTGCCCAGATGGCTCCTGAGCACCAAGCAGCTACAGCAAGCCTCACTAAGTCCCTGTCTGTGCCTGTGAAAATAAACCCTGTCCCAAGCTCTGCCTTGAGCACTTTCATTGGTTATTTTCCTCTTTCTGCAGCTCCCAATGTGCCAGTGTGGGGGGCTGCACTGTGCCATCTGCACTGTGCCTGTTGGTGCAGCTCTGAGGAAGCTGCCAGATGGGACAGGCACATCCCAGATCAAGGAATAGGGACAAACAGACCCTCACCTTCTCTGCTCAGTGATGCAGGTTCAGATGCATATAGGGCTATTTGGCTGTAGTCACCCATCTCTGGACTGGTCTGGATCCCCTCAAGGTGCCTAGACAAAGCAGGAAACCAGGGAGCTGCTTGAGATCTGCTTTGCTACTTGGAGCCCCCATACTGTCCTTGGTCCCCCCAACCCCAGTGGCTGTGTGTACAGCAGCCCAGAGACTGCAGGGGCCAGGACTGTCAGCTGCCCCCCCCGCCCCATGTCCCACATACCCCCATTCCTTTCAGGGGCTGCCTGCATATGTTCTGGTCCCGTTCCTCCATCCCCAGGGCAGATGCTCCGTGCAGCCCAGCAGTTCGGTGGACACCCCTCAGCTGGTGGCAGGCCCGGGGTGTGCCCCCCTCCCAGGCTGCTGCTGGGAGCCGCTCGCTGCAGATTACAGAGCTCACATCCTCTCCCTGCCCTCTTCCTCCCCCGGACAATGCTCCCAATTCAGCTGCCAGCCTCGCCTCCCGCCGGGCCCTAAATACGGTGCTTCCAGGCTGAGCTGTTGCACCTGAGCTGTCTGAATCAATATTGACCGGCCAGGAATAGTCCCGCAGCCCTCTGAGAATAGCCCCGCACACCGCCCCGCTGCCCACAGCTTCCCGCGCACGGGGCTGCCCTGCTGCTGCAGGGTATTTTTAGCTGCTGCAGTTGCTGCCTGCCTGGGGCTGCAGGTGCTGGTAACCAGTGAGTCCCGAGGAGGGGGGATGACAGCGGGAGGAAGACACCTCCATGCTGCCACGGTACCACCGAGCAGCAGGACACAGAGCCCTCACTGCTGTGGGCTGAGTCTGACAGGTCCCAGGTGTGGGAGAGCCCACAGAAGCCCCTCTCTTGCTGCCCCAGGAGCCGAGGCAGAGCTGGAATCCAGCACTCGCCTTCCCTACACCCTTGCCATGGGGGGAATCGGGGGGAATGGGGGTGTTCCTGGCCTCACACTGGAGTAATTGAGCTTCAAAACGTCGAGACGCAAATGAGTCATGCTGGTCCCAGCCCTGCCCTTCCCCAGGACTTTCCATGGCCCCAGCGGTGGGGCCGTCCAGGGACCCCCACCACTGGGAGAGGCTCCAGCGTGTACCCTGAGCCCGACTGGAACATGAGGCTGGGAGGAATGTTCCCTGTGAGAGGGTCCCGGAGCCGGGACGAGGGGGTTGCTGGAGGCTCTCGCGGGACGTGGCGATGAGCTCACGGGCTATTCCCGGCCGTGTTGATCCTGGCTCCTCCCGGCAGGAACCAGCTGCTTCGACTCCAAACAAACAGCCCGGTAGCCACCGGCACATTCCTGGCCGGCCCCTGGCCACGGGCGAGGGAACAGGGCTTCCTGTTTATCCCACCGCGTGGCACGGCGGGGTGGCGGGCAGCGGGGTGCCCCGGGGACTGGCAGCACCCCAAGCCGGAGGTTGCTCCCAGGACAGGTCGGGGGGAGCATCCCCCCCTCTCCACGTCTTGCAAAGAGGTGCCGTGATGAAGACCCCCCGAGCCAGCCTGGCCCAAGGATGGCGCAGGTGATGGATGCCCAAAGCCCAAGGGAGATCCTGCTCTGGGCTCCTGACACCAAGATGCAGCCTGCTGTGGTCTCTGTGCCCCCCAAATCCTGGCCCCACTGTAGCAGCCTCAGGCCCCCTGAGCCTGGGTGCTCGCTTGAGCTACTGTGTGGGGTGGAAAAGGGCAAGGGGTGTCCCTTTGGAGTATCCCTAGCATGGCAGTTTGTCACCCCCAGAAAACCCGTGCTCTGCCTGGCTGGGGGCCATCCCCCATGGTGCAATGGTGCATGGGAGGTGCGGGGGGAGGCACCCCTGTTTAGGGGAATTGGGTTCATTCTGGGGGCTATCCATAGCAGGTAGAAGCTATCATAGGGGTGCTCAGCACCCCGGGGTTGTGGAGGAATCAGGGCAGGGATTGGAGCAAGGACAGGTGTGCCCTAGNCGCACCGTCACCCCCTGCCAGGGTGAGTGCGGGAGATGGCACCGGGAGGGGAGGTCTGGGTACATGGGGTGCGGGCAGAAACCCTATTAGTGCTCTGAGTGGGATTGCAGGAGGAGAGGGGGGGTGATAGGGAACGGGGGAGGATGGGCAGGGAAGCCTGATGTCCGGCACAGTGCTCTGGTGGTCCGAAGCATGGAGCAGGCAGGGAACAGTAGGAGCAGGGTAATTTCATGAGGGTTCCTGTGGCTGCTGGCAGGAGGGGCTCAGTGTGCGTCAGTGAGTGTCTGGATGGGGGGGCAGGGAGGGTGGCTGTGCCAGGGCTGGGTGACCCCGGCAAGGGGGCTGTGGAGCTGGGGCTGTGCATGGCAGGAACCACGCCCTGCAGCCCCCACAGCACTGGGACAGGGATGTCACTGCCGTGCCTAAGGGCCATGACATCCCTCCACCATCACCCAGCTCCTGGGGGCAGGGGAAGGCTATAGTAGCACACACAACCCCTGCTGTGGCCCCCAAGGGCTCAGTGTCGGGCTGTCCCCAGGCATCCCACACCTGGAGCCGTTATGGTGTTGCAAGCTGGCACGAGCCCCATCCTGCTGTCGCTGGTGCTGGTGCTGTGCCGGGCAGTCCCCAGCGATCAGGAGCCATCCCCTGTACAGCTGCGACTGGTGGGGCCACGGGGGCCAGCTGGAGAGGGACGGCTGGAGGTGCTGTACCAGGGGCGCTGGGGCACCGTCTGTGATGATGGCTTTGACTTCCACGTGGCCACTGTTGCCTGCCGGCAGCTGGGCTACACCGCAGCCGTCACCTGGACCCACAGTGCAACCTATGGCCAAGGGGAAGGTAGGGTGGGAATGGAGGGGCAGGGGATCCTGGTGAGGGAAGTGTTCTTAGCCTGGGACAGCTGGCCGGGGTG
>JAAWXA010000010.1:7076081-7094087 GCA_038090715.1 Florisuga fusca | reverse complement strand
GGGTGAGGGTGAGGGCAGCTTGTGGGGTCCATGGCATTGGATGGGGTCCATGGTGCTGGGGAGGGATGCATGGTGCTCCTAACCATGACTACCAGCCCTGTGTATGTGTCCCCAGGCCCCATCTGGCTGGACAACGTGCGGTGTGGGGGCAGCGAGGGCTCCCTGGCAGAGTGTGTCCACAATGGCTGGGGCACCAGTGACTGTCATCATGGTGAGGATGCTGGTGTGGTGTGCTCAGGACAGCGCCTGCCTGATGCATCCCCCCAGGCCACCCTCTCTGGTCACCTGGGAGAGGTGAGTGCCCAACAGGATGGATTGGGGATTCTAGGTCAGGTCCTTTTGACCCTTCCCACTGTCCCCATTCGGCACACCCTGTCCTTGACGCTGGAGCCCCCATGCCCACCCCTGTGCCTACCGTGGCAGGTGCAGGGGCTGAGCCTGGAGGAGGTGCGGCTCAAGCCCATCCTGGCACGGGCCAAGCTGAGCATGCCAGTGATGGAAGGTGCTGTGGAGGTGAAACACAATGGGCGCTGGAGGCAGGTGTGTGATGCTGGCTGGACCAGGAACAACAGTCGTGTGGTCTGTGGGATGCTGGGCTTCCCCCGGGAGAAGAACATCAACACCAGCTTTTACCGGTAGGGATGTCACAAAGCCACTCTGCAGATGTGGAGCATTAAGAGCAGGGTGCCCGAATGGACATGCTGTGTGGGCAAGAGAATAGGGGGTGTCGAGGGAAGGGATGCACATGTGAGTAGGTGTGCTGGATGCTGGTATAGCCTGGCTATGTGTGGGTCCCCTTCTTGGGGAAGAGGGGCAGAGTTGGGCTTGGCAGCAGCTGGCATGCTGTAGGGACCGCCACCAGCCATGGCCAGCAAAGTATGGGTAGAAGGAAAGGGGAAGCAAATGATCCTCAGCCCCTCTGCCCCGCCTTGAGCTGGGGCTATAAATACAGCCCATAATGAACCCCTGTGGGTGCCAGGAGTTGCACAGTCCCACTGGGGCACGCTGCACAGCCAGACTTGGCACGGTAATTGCCAGTGGGAAGAGGACCTGTCCTCACCCTGCCTTGCCGTGGGAGGACTTCTCCAGCTGCTGCCACAGGTTGCTGGAGAGGGAAGGGTTGATGGGGTGGAGGATCCCAAGCCCTGCAGGGATGGCATGATCAACCCCCTCAACCTCTTCTCTGTGTATTCCAGGAAGCTCTGGAACATGAAGCTGAAGGACCCAAACTCCAGGTGGGCCTCAGCCCTGGGCAGGGCTAGCAGGGGCATACTGAATGGGCACCCAGGGCTGGTGTTGGGTAGGGAAGAATGTCCAGCACCTGAGCTGATGCCAGCCCCTGCTCCTCTTCTTCGGCAGTCTGAAGACCCTCAGCCAGAAGAACAGCTTCTGGATCCACAGGGTGCGATGCCAGGGAACGGAGCCCCACCTAGCCCGTTGCCCGACACAGGTGGACCCACCAGCCCCTCACCAGCACGCCTGCCCCCATGGCATGCATGCCATCGCCAGCTGCCTCCCCAGCCCTGCCTTTCAGAAGGGCACAGGCAAGGGCAAGAGAAAGACATCCCCAGGAAAGGTGAGCCCTGGCATGGTCCTGCACCCCTGTCCTGCTGACAGAGGGTCCTGGAGCCAGGCAGCACCCAGCCACCCTGTTTGCCCATAGTGGCCATGCCCTGAGGCCACTGACCAGCTGCTCCCTGTGCCTAGGTCCTCCCAGTGCGGCTGCGAGCTGGCACCCATGCCGGCGAGGGCCGCGTGGAGGTGCTGCGCCACGGGCAGTGGGGCACTGTGTGTGACAGGCAGTGGGACCTGGCTGCAGCCAGCGTGGTGTGCCGGCAGCTGGGCTATGGGACAGCGAAGCAGGCCCTGGTCGGAGCTCAAATGGGTCAAGGTGAGGCACACAGGGTCTTGGGGCATCACTGGACGTGGAGGGGCATGGTGGAGAAAGCCTCTGGTGTACTGGGTGCTGTTGGAATATCCTGGAATGTCCAGGCAGCTCCAGGCAGCACTGGGATGGGGCTTCCCTGGCTGCTTCTGCCATGGGCAGCCTCATGACCATAGGGAAGCTCCAGACAAGGAGAAGGAGTGTGGGGAACTCCTGGCTCCAGGACAGGCAAAGAGCAGGGAGTGCTGACCCTCCCTCTGCTTCAGGCTTGGGGCCCATCCACATGAGTGAGGTGCGATGCACAGGCCAGGAGCGCTCGCTGGGTGAGTGCCACTTCCAGGATGCCAAGCAGAGTGGGTGCAAGCACGAGGCTGATGCTGCCGTCCGCTGCCACATGCCCCACATGGACTTCCAGAGCCAGGTGAGCCCCTGCCTTCTCCCCAGAACCTGTAGAGCCTCAGCCCCATTGCACAGCCCCCTGCCCTCAAATCTCTGTGGTTGTTCAGAGCAGCCCTGGGCCACCCCACAGGGGGAGCACGGCAGCATGCTGATGGGAGGGGAGGGCACAGGATGAGCTGCTGTCGTAAGCGGTTTTGTGGGGAGGGAGATGAAGGCGAGGGAGATGTTCAGTTTTAAGCGTGGGACTACCTGCCCCTTTGCAGCACCTGGTGGGAGGGCTGGGGGTCTGCCTTGCACTCCAGCTGAGCCCCTCTTTGCTTGCAGGTGCGGCTGGCCGGGGGCCGCAGCCCTGAGGAGGGTGTGGTGGAGGTGCTGGTGCCTGTGCAGGGGGGGCTGCAGTGGGGTGCAGTGTGCGGTGCACAGTGGGGGCTGAACGAGGCCATGGTCGTCTGCCGGCAGCTGGGGCTGGGCTTTGCCAGCCATGCCCTCCAGGTGAGCACCAGGGCCTGGGCTGCAAGGGGTCCAATAGGATGCGTGGCATAGCCATGAGGTGGCGGGGGGCTCTGCATGGGGCAGCCCCAGGAAACAAGCCCTGGTGGCAGTGCTAGGGCAGGGGGTGGTGGGTGCTGGCAGGGGGTGTGAGGGTTGGTCTGAGCACTGTGCTCCTCCTCTGCCCAGGAGACATGGTACTGGGCAGGCAGCCCTGATGCTGCCCGGGTGGTGATGAGCGGTGTGCGCTGTGCCGGCACCGAGCTGGCCCTGCAGCAGTGCCAGCACCATGGCCCCATCCACTGCCCCAGCGGAGGGGGACGCTTCTCGGCAGGGGTCACCTGCACTGCCTGTGAGTACCTGGAGCCCATGGGGTAGAGCTGGGGGAGCATCCCTCTCCTCCTGGCATGGAGAGCAGGGGTTGCTTTGCACAGTGAGCATGACCCACTCTGTGCCCACCAAACCCTTCTGTGCCAGATGCCCCAGACCTGGTGATGAATGCCCAGCTGGTGCAGGAGACAGCCTACCTGGAGGACCGTCCACTGGGGCTACTGTACTGTGCCCACGAGGAACGCTGTCTTTCCCGCTCTGCTGACCACATGGACTGGCCCTATGGCCACCGCCGCCTGCTCCGTTTCTCCTCCCAGATCCACAACCTTGGCAGAGCCGATTTCCGACCCAGGATGGGGCGACATGCCTGGACCTGGCACCAGTGCCACCGGTGAGTGGCCCATGAGCAGGGGCTGGCAGAGCGCTGCCCCTTCGCCCGGCCAGGCAGAACACAGTGTCACCCATCCCCCAGAGGCTGCCCTGCCCCGGGTAATAAGCAGCGTCCACGCTGGCACTGTCATTACAGCTTTATTTGGCTTCAAGGCTATAATTTGCTCAGAGCTTCTGGGTGCTGCCTGCCCCTGGCTGGGTGTCTGGGCCAGTGCGTGTTCCCTGGCCAGGGAGCAGCCCTGTGCTCAGCCCTTATCCCTGCAGGCACTTCCACAGCATTGAGGTCTTCACTCACTACGACCTGCTGACGCTCAATGGCTCCAAGGTGGCTGAAGGGCACAAGGCCAGCTTTTGTCTGGAGGACACCAACTGCCCCGAAGGTAAGTGCCAGCCGCAGAGGCGCCAGTGACCCCCCCCAGTCCTGGTCCCCAAGCTGGGCTCTGCCCATGCCCTCCTTCACCTCCCCTCTCACCCACAGGGCTGCAGCGGCGCTTTGCCTGCGCCAACTTTGGGGAGCAGGGGGTGAGCGTGGGGTGCTGGGACACCTATCGTCATGATATCGACTGCCAGTGGATTGACATCACTGATGTGCCACCGGGCAGCTACACCTTCCAGGTACAGCGACGGGAGGGTGTGCCCCAAGCTCAGGCCTGAGGGCCACCCTCTGTGGGCACCATTAGCACCCCCCTCTCTGCACCCCACTGTCCAAGCTTCAGGCCTGTCTGGCCAAGGCATGGCAGCAGTGCCCCCAGGCCTGCTCTTCATCCTCCCCAGGTGGTTGTGAACCCCAAGCATGAGGTGGCTGAGTCAGATTTCTCCAACAACGTAATGCGGTGCCAGTGCAAGTATGACGGGCAGCGCGTCTGGATGCATGGTTGCCACACAAGTAAGGAGGAATGGGAGTAGAGGGGGCATGTCAGGCAGGGCTGGTGGGAAGTGGCAGGGCAGGGGGTCCCACAGGTCCCATGTTGTCTCCCCTACCCATGCCATTTTTGTGCCCAGGCGATGCCTATGGTGCTGACGTGGTGAGTGATCTGGAGCGACGGGAGCGCCTGGCCAACAACCTTGTGTGACCCCCTGGCGTTGGCACGCTTCCGGCAGCACCACTTGGCGGCCCAGCTCCTGCACCCTGGCAGCACCAGACTGAGCTCAGGGACTCCAAGACTGTTTTATTTACTGATGCTGCTGCAGAGGATGGAGACAAGAACCAGGGCTGGTGGGTAGCACCTGGGGGTGCCCAGCCCCATGCTGCTGTTGGGAGCTGCGACAGGAGCCTGGGTGTCACAGCAGCCCACACCCCCACAGCTCCAGTGTCCCCCCAGGATGACTACCTCAGCCTGCCCCCCTGACCCCCTAGTCCCAGCAGACCAAGAACAGGCCTTGGCTACTGCCATCTGTGCACCAGTCCTGTCCTCAATAAAGATGTTAAGCAACAGGAGAGGGGGTACCCCCTTATCAGCCCCACCATCCCCAGCTCCTTCCCTCGCACTCCTCCCCAGCAGGGCCATGAAGCTGGTCCTCAGCCAGGAACAAACAACCTTGGTCTAGATGGTCCCCCAGCCAGGTACTGTCCCCCCTCTGCCACTCAACCCTCAGTGTGTGAATGGTCCCAGCTTGCCACCAGCAGTCCCTGAACTGGCTGACACTGTGCATGCAAAGGACCTGACCAGCTCTGTGGCAGCACGGGCCAGCAGCCAGCCCACTGGCAGCCACCATGCTGGGCTTTCCCAGGCTGCCCTGGCAGTTTCCCAGCCCTAGGAGCATGGATAGGGGCTGCTCTGCCCCTTTAAAGTCGTTGTTCCTGGGTACAGTGTGACACTGGGGACACCATGCCTTTGCTCTCCCTTTCTTTCCTCCCGTGGTTTCTGGCTTTTTTTTTTAAAGGAAATAAATGGAAATATTCACCACTGACCCACACTGTACGGCCCAGTGTCCAGTGAGCCAGCTAGTGGGCAGTGCTACCTATCTCCTTGCACTCCTTGCCTGTCCCCACCTTGCCAGTGGACACCAGCCCAGGGGTTGGGATGACTGCCAGCACCTGCTTCAGCCCTGCACAGCCAGGACAGGCTGGGTTGTACCCACACGTGACAGTCCCCACACGTGGAGGAGCTGCTGGGGACAGTGGGGACGAGCCAGGGTGGCCTAAGGCCAGGGGCCATGGCGGGACACGTGCTGGCAGTGGCTCACTCCGTTGTGGTCGGGGGTCAGGGGTTGCTGGACAGCAGCAAAGATGCTTTCCACATGAGAGCAGATTCGTGCCCTGAAATTTCCAGTGTCCATGGAGCGGCAGCCGAGAGAGCATCCAGCTGGCACTGCCGGCACCGGGGCAGGCAGCCACCACCACGGGGTCATGACCAGCTCCACCGCCGCCGAGCTGGGGAACAGCCAGGGGACACTGGGCAGCCACACAAGTCCTTCAGCGCAGGCTGAGGTGAGACAGCCATGACTGAAAACACACAAACTGCTGGCAGGGGTGGCGGAAAAGCAACATCCTCATACCCACCTGCTGCAAAGGTCACGGGAGCCCCACCAACGGTGTCCCCAATAGTTCGGGGGGAGCTACGGAGCAGGACTGCTGGGCCACAAAGAGCCATTTTTAAAGTGCTGAGAGGATGCAAAGCAGAGGAGCCAAACGCAGGTCCCAGCCGCCCACCCGTGTCCCTGCCTCGGGGCAGGGCAGGAAGCCCCCAGCCCGCCTGTGCCGCTTGTGCAGCCACATCACAACCCAGCGCGGGACCGGGAAGGCAGCCCTGCCCGTCTGCCAACAAGGGCCCCGCTGTTCGGGGCCGCAGCTGCTCCGCGGAAGTAAACAGCATCCCTGCCAGCACATTCCTGCCTGCTGCCCTGCCCCACACCTCCTGCCTGCAGCCCCCACCCACCCACCGGGGACACCCACCACCTGGGACGGGTGGACAATCCGTACTGCAGGGACCATGTGCAGCAGCCTCAGGTGTGCAGACCCTCCCCCCGGCATGCAGGGGCATGAACCACAGCCCTGCCAAGCAAATAAAATAAATGGTATTTATTAGCAAAATAAAGGACACAAACTCCCGTTCGCAAGGTCCTGCCAGGTGGCAGGGACCGCCCCACAGAGCCCCAAGTGATCGCTGCCGAGCTCCCTGCGTCCTGCTGGCTGCTCCCGCAGCAGCACAGGGGCTCTTGCCCTGGGCAAGGCGGCGACAGCATCTGCACAGCACCAACCAGCCTGTGCGCACCCTGCTCAGCCCCGTCAGTGGAGCAGCCCAGTGCTTTGGCATGTGGCACAAGATCCGTCCCTGCTCCAAGATGCAGGGTGCCTGTCTGCAGAGAGGGGCCCGGGCACCCCAGAGGGGTTCCCAGCAGAGGTAAGGTGCAGTCTCCTCACTCACTCCCGGCCCTCCCAGGCATCCTCCCGCTGCTTGTTCTCTAGGCGCTTCCTCTCTGCAGAGACAAGAGGAGCAGCCCCATGGCCCCATCATCCCAAACCTACCCACTTCCCAGTGAAAGGGGATGGAGCCCACCCTGGCACATCCCCTTCCACCCAGCACCCTAACAAGATGCATTCACAGAGGGTCCTCAGACACCACCGCCCCTTCAGGCATCCAAATCTCACCCCGGGCTTCTTGCAGCTTTCTCCGTTCTGCATCCCGCTGAGCTGGCGTCTGGTTGCTGCGTACCCCCAGGGCACCGATCACCAGCCGCCTGGCCAAAGCAGCCGATGTTTCAGGGCGCTCCTTGGCCGGCTGCAAGTAGTCTGGGTGAACAGAGATGGAGGATATCAACAGGGACATCCCGGGAGGGATAGGGAGGCATCCCCAGAGGGACAGGGAAGCCAGCATAACTCTGCACAGCTTAAGTGCTGCAGAGTGGTGCTGGCTTCCCCAGCCCTCCACGGTTATTGGGATATGCAGCACAAGCACCATGGCACAAGCCAGCACCAGGCAGTGTCACTCACCAGCATACGCCCTGGCTTTGGCTTTAGAGGCACGGGTGCCTTGGGAAAGTGGGCGAGTCTTCACCATCAGATGCTTGGTGCTGAGGGCATCGCTTGCTGCAGGGAGAGAGCATTGGTATCTGCATGCAAGACCAGAGCCATACCCAGGATTTGGCCACAGGAGGGCAGGATGCCTCTCCCCCCTACCCATCCCCAGCTGCACTGTGAGCAGTACCTGTTATGGGGCTGGAGAAAATGCCCAAAGCGTGTGTATCATCCACCCACTTAATATCAAAGCCTTTTTTCCTGCAGGAAAGAGGGAAGCTCAGCAAGGCATCAGCATCAGGTGGGAAGGGGTCCAGAGCAGAACGCAGATAGGGAACCCCAGCACCAGGGATGGGGCATTGCTGGCAGACTCACTGATAGCTGCAGAAGACACGCAGCAGGTCTTCAGTGCGGAAATCCGAGGGGAAATCATAAATCTCGATGACATGGGGCAGCTCAGCATCACTGAGGTCTGGTGCAGCAGGCTCGGCCTTATAGTAGTTGAAGCGGGTTGACTGCTGGCTATCCTGGAGCCTCTTGCCCCCTGAGAGCTGCAGGGATGGGAGAGGCACAGCACTGAGCAACCCATGCCCACCTGCCCCATGGCAAGCACTCCCTGAGAAGCAACTTGTCTGGGGCTCCTGCCCCAGCACTGCAGGTGGATTCATGGCATCAAGATATTAGGAGTTATTGACTGAGGCTCTTACACCACACACTTGCTTTTCCCATTACCAGCATCCCTTCACTTGCTGTGCTCTGTGGTCCCACCAGGCCAGGGGGTAAATGGCACCAGTGAGACAGCCTGTGCACCCCTAAGACCACCCCCCCTTCCACAGGGACATACGGACTCAAAATACATTGGGGAAAAAAGGGACAGAAAGATGAGAAAGAAAGACTAATTTCTGCCTGCCACACTGGACCACTGGCCTCAGCATGTCCCAACTATAACATACACTAGAGAAGCCCCTCAGCACCCTAGGTGCTGAGACAGAAGAGCCAACACTCCCTTGAAGAGCAAGTTCTGGTGGTTAAACACCTCCCTGACTAAAAATTTATGCCTTATTTCTTATTTGAATTTGTCTGGCTTTGCTTTCCAGCTTGTGGTTCTTGTTCTGCCTCTCCACTGGATGAAAGAGACCTCAGTCTCTTATACCGTCCCTGTGCTGGCACTTACGCTAATCAAGTCCCTTCTCAACCTTCTTTCTGATAAGCTAAATGAGTTGTGTGTGTTTAGTATCTCACAGTGGGGTGCTTTCTCCATCTCTAAAAGATGACAGGTGTAGCACTTTTCTAACTCTGCCATTGTTCAACCTTCATTTTAAAACAGGGGCAGCAGTCACTCACCCACTGCCATGACACGGGGTGCACAGCTGCCCCCTCATTCCCTGCTGCTGGTGGGCATCACTTGCTGCACCTCTGCTTTCCAAACTCCGCCGTGGCAGAGGCTGAGGGGATTCACAGCCCTGCTCCAGCCATGACACCAGGCCAGGAACAGCCCAAAGCTGCCAGAACTCTCTCTCTGTCCACTTTTGGAGAGTGGGGCAAGCACAGTGCCGGGGAGCAGGTCCATAACTCAGCCAGGTTCCCAGCCTGATCCCCCAAGCAATCGTAGCAGAGCACACCATGGCTGGAAGGTTAGAGTCCATAAATCCCAGCCAGCTCAGTCAATAAAAAGTGCCCATTCTGACAATTTTATGGGGAAGATAGATTCACAGCAGGTGAGGGGGTGCTGGCAGGGCGGCTGGATGCTGGTGGAGGGGAGAGCTGAGTTATGGAGCTCACGGGACATGCTAACACTGTTGGCAGAACTGCCTGCCCTGACACTGCTGCCCATTAACCAAGCTCATCCCGTGTGGGGCTGCACACTCATTCAGCACCCCCTGCATGCTCAGGGATGCAAAGGAGCCATCCCTGGGCAGGATGAAGCCCTGTGGTGCCGCTTGAGGGAGCAGAGCAGTGGGGTAGCACCAGACACCGAGAAGATGATTAGAGAGCAGAAGCACTGAGTGCTGGAGCGGTCCTTGACCTTCACAAATCACCGACTGTGGCAGGGCAGCAAGGACGGGTGCCGTCTGGCAGCCGGGCTCAGCCATGCAGCAGGCACAGCTCAACAGGTCCCCCACACTTCCAGCCTGGGTATGCGGTGTGCCCACAGCCCTGGGGTGATGAAGGGAGCAGGAGCCAGGTTACAGCCCCCACAACTGGGAAGGGTCTGCTGATGGACGGGCAGACGGACAGCAAAGACAAGAGACCATGGGAAACGAAGCCTGTCCATCATACCTCACTGCTCTCCCAAGATGCATCCTCAACAGAGCACATTAGAGGGGTCCACAGACACCCGTCTATGCTCAAACTTGCTCACCAAGAGTGCACTTCCAGAGCTGGGGGGGACTCATGTGCCTGCACGCACACACTGTGGCCCCCAGCACACCACATCGGCTGGTGGAGTCCACCAAGCCTGCAAGGAAATGGATGCAGTGCTTAATTACCCTCTGCATTCAAACTGATTTCTGCTCTAAATTTGTCTGGTTTCAGCTTCCAGCCAATGTATCTCGCTATGGTGTTTTTTCCTGCTAGATTAAAGAGCCGTCCGCTATCAGAAATCTCTCCTCCACATAGAACGTCATAAATCTTGCTCTCTGCCAGCTATCTGCAGTGCATAAGGATTCAGTTACGAGGAAAAATGCCACTAATTTTCTCATCCTTTTTGTTAATTAACAGCTCCATCTCCTCAAGAGCCTGCGCCCTACCCAAGCAGCCATGTCCACCTGCTGAGAGCTCAGAAAGTTCCAGGACTGGCATGGGAATCTGCAGGGGTTGAAGATGGCAACTTTGAATCCATAAATCCTTTATTTAGGTTCTTATTCACCCATTTTGGGAAGCTCCCTGGAAAGCTCAAACTTTGCTTGGAGCTTGTGTACAGAGAAGCTAAACAGAGATGCTGCAGAGCTGTTCACAGCTGGCACTCGTGCTGCACGGCACTATCTTGCCCGCAGCATCCTATGGCTGCACCCTAACAGGGGCACCCCCTGACCTGACTCTCCAGTGGGGCCAGGCTATCGCTCCACCGTGCCTGAGGACAAAGCTTTGCCCCTGTGCCAGCCCATGGAAAGCCAGTGCCAGTGCCACAGGCAGCAGCTGCTGTGGGAGCAGCAGCACCGTCCTCACACCAACACCCACCACAGCCTCCTGGCTGCAGGGTGGGGGACTGCAGCTGAAGGGAGCACAACTGGGCAGGGATGGTGATACCCAACACCCCTCCCTGTGTCCCTCAGAGAGGCCCTGGAAGTGAGCTGTGCATACCACACCCTGTTCCATCCCCATGCTGGGCCCAGTAAGGGTATGCCAACCCAGGTACAGCCCCGTGAATGAGGTGTGTACCAGTGCCCCTCTCTAAGGATGCTCTTGAGTTATGCCATCCCCTCACAGAAGCTCACATCAGGCACCATCCACCACTTCACACCCTGCCTTCAGCTTGGGCTGGACAGACACTGGCTGTAACAATATTGGTGCTGTTTGTTACCTTGGGCACATTAATGTAATTCAGAAAATTACTGGTTTGACACTACTGATTTAAAATGCAATAAGGGATATCCAGCATCACTGCAGAAGCCAAGTTTTCCTCACAAATGGCAGGAAAACGGCATGGGTCCCAGCATTAAGCTGCTAATTGCAGTAAATTCAGCTACACGTATGCAGAAGGGGATGGTAATGAGCCACAGCTGATTAAGAAGCCGTAGTTTTAAGGAAACTTCCCGTCGCTATTTCAATGGAAGCCCATACATCTCAGCCCATTTCTTTATCACCAGCCCCATTTTCACAAGGGTGTAGTCATGGCTAATGGCTAAAGGCAGGTTTTACCGGGTGTGTTTTAGGTACAATAGAGGGAAGATCTCCCCCTGCCTCCCTCAGCACTGCAGGACAGGATGGGAACCTGGCCACGTACCCTGGGTACAGCCCACCTCCTTCCATGCACCCTCCCCAGGGTACACAGGGACAGCAAATTCCTGCCAACCCATCCCCACATCCCAGCAAGCAGTAGCCACTGTCCCTGCAAATCCTGGCAGGTGCCAGATTGCAGGATGTACCTCCTCCAGGAGCTGTGGGTCCAGGCAGTCCCCATCATCGTTGAACAGTGCGTCCCAGCTCTCTTCGGTGTCTGGGCTGGCCTGGCTCTGTGTCCCGGTGCTGGTCTGCTCTGCCTTTGGGGAGCCACTGCAGACGCCTCCATCACTCTCCTCAGCCTCCTGGCTGCACTGGTGCTGCTGTGGTGAGCCTGTGTCCTCACCCAACCTCACTGACTCCTCGGCCCAGGCTGCAGGTGAGAGCCCCTCTATGCTGCGGCACAGCAGCTCTGGGGACACTGGGGGCTTGCAGCTCTCCAGGGCCACCCCCTGCCAGGCACTGCTCACCAGCTCCTCACCATCACCCAGTGGACCGCTCTCAGTTCCAGTGCTGTCATCCGTGCAGGCAGAGATGCTGCCCACCCCCTCCACAATGGGCACTGGGACATCCTCCCCACAGGGATGCTGGGTGTTGGAAGTGCTCTCTTCCTTTCCAGGTGGGAGCTGGGCCTGCTCTGGGGCACTGTCCCCCAGGAGCACTGGTGCACCACCCATTCCACCCATCAAGCACCCAGGCTCGCAGCTGGCTTGTCCTGGGGCATTCAAGGTGTTCTCCCCAACAAGTGCAGCCATGACTTCCCGCCTCTCCTCCTCCTCTGGTGCCCCAGCAGCATAGTCCTCACTCTGCCCTGCCAGGAGATAATCTCCACACTCCCTCTCCTCCTCCCAGGCTTTAAAACCCACAGCCAGCCCAGGAACGCTGCCCTGATCATCCACCCCTGCTAACAGCAGAACACTCTCTCCCAGGCTCTGAGAGAGGTCCCTGGCTGGACCTGAGGTGTTGCCCCCCAAATGCTCCAACACACCACTTGGCACTGTCCGGCATTCTGGCATCAGGCTAGTGGGGGGTATTGGGCTAATAGGGTCACCCTTGGGCTCTGTGGCCTCCATAGACCCAGGCTGAGCATTCAGTGGAGATGGAGGGTCAGACTCAGTCCTCATTATCTGGCAGCTGTGGCTGAGCTCCCCGAGTCCTTCATCATGGGATGATTTGTCCTGCCCATCGCAGGGCCGGGCAACAGCTGGATCCGGGCACGACTCCTGCACACTGGGTGATGCTGCCAGGCTCATGGGCATGGGGGTGCAGCTGTCTCCTGGCCTCTGGCAACGCCTGGCAGAGTCTGCCGGTGACTCCTTTGGGCTGGCATCCACCTTGCTCTCCTTCCTCACTGCTCTGCCTGCCTGTGTCCTGGCACGGGGGCTTTCCTTCTGCCCCTCACTGCTGCCTGTGCTACTGTCCTGTGCCAGGTGGTGATTCTTGGGCTCCCGGCGGTGCCCAGCCAGCATGTCATCTGCTGCTTGTGCAGCTCTTTCCCGCCGTGCTTTGGGCACATAGAGAGCCATGTCAGGCTTCCTGCGGCGCGGTCGGCTGCCCTCCGCCTCCTGCTGCATGGTGCCACTGCTGCCTGCTGAGGAGAGAGAGTGTCACTGCCCAGCTCATGTTCCAGTGCCCCCCACCCTGTCCCAGCCTGGCACCCACCCTCACTCTCACAGCAGCTGGCACAGAGCAATGGACAGTGGAGCCCCAACACTGTCATCGCAGTACTGGCTCTGCAAACAGGGTTTGACACCTGGTTCACCCTGCAGCCCTACAGCCTTCAGTGGCGTGAACCACAGAGGCACAGAAACTCTGCCAACATCACCTGCACCTGCCCCACTCCAGTGGCTTCTGCCTGGGACCCTCTAGCCCCAGAGGCCAGCAGCTGCAGCAGAAACAGGACACGGAGCCCTTGATGAACCACTCATGCATCAAAAACCCTGGAGAAGGCACTAGTGGCAGCCAAGGAGCACTAGAACCCAAACCCCAGTTTGGAAACCAGATGACAGCTGCCACCCCAGCATGCCACAGCCCCTCTCACCTGCTGCCCCGTCCCAGCAGAGATTTATTTTTCATCATCTTTGGCAGAAGCAGGCATGCCGGGAGTTGCCAGGACCCCCTGCCCCTATAAATATGCATCAGGCAGGGTTTATGGAGACGGATGGTGTGGGGGGCTGCGCTGCGGTTGAGGGGAAGGCAGAGCAGGGCCGGGCCGGGGCCCCATGATTAATCACTGGCCACTCCATTTAGGGGGATTCATCACAGGCCACTGTCAGGTAAATCACTGAAAAAACACCTCTTCAGTAATTAATGTGAAGTGACGGATGGACAGCCCCCAGGCCCATTAATCTGGACCATCAGCGCCGACCGAGATTATGAATGTCAGGATACATAAACTGCCGGCAGATCAATAGGGCCAGGAACCCATCCAAGGCTCTCATTTCCGAGGCACCTCCGGTACATTAGCCTCTCCTCCACGCAGCCCCCAGCCAAGGCGCGAATGTTCCTCGCGGTTCCCCCGCCGACAGCCAGCAGCAGTGCCGGGAAGGCGAGGGGAGGCCAACCGCCGGCTGGAAAGCGGCCGGGGCTGCCCGTGCCACACGGCATCGTCCCCTCCTCCTGATGGACAGATGGATGGAAGGTTGCCTCAGTGTGATGGATGGGTCTCTCAAGGCTCTCTAGAAACCACCGGCAAGCCCGGGCAGGGCAGTGCTCCCCAGCATCACTGCAGCACCTGTGTCTGCGCACTGCCCAACTCAGTGGCATGAGGTGCAGGCATAGGTGCCACAGTGATGCTTGGCACTGTCCCAGGACTGCCCCAATCATTTTTCTGTCTCCACAGCTATTGTAATTTTTTCCCCCTCTTTGATACACTAATTTTGCTGGCAGAACGATCCCCTTTATCTTTATCGACCGTGAGAATGCAACGTATCCTACAAACCCTCCAAGGTTTGGATTAGTCATTTTTCAACATCAAGGCATTACGCATTTTCCCACCGAGCGACAGCCTGGGTACAGGAGGGGAGGGGGTACCAGAAGGCCTCCCCTCACAACACCATTTCCAACCATGCAAAGCTTCCAATCACTTCTAAGTGCATTCTGCTAATGGACTTTTACCAGCCAAGCTCAGAGTCTCAGTGCATGGGACATCACCAGACGCCTGGGGGTGGACCACCGATTCACCTCAAGCTCTTCCCAATGATCTTTCCCAATGATCTCCAGCACAAGAAGCAGCCAACAGCATCACTCCACACACATCCCGAGTCACCTCCAGGAAGAGCCTTTGCACACAGGATTTATGGGCTCCTCGAAAGCTTGCCGTTCACCTTGCCTCACCCTCCAAAGCAGATGGTGCAGCATTAGCCAGACGGCTGGTGCTGGGAGCATCCTCTCCCCACACAGCCCTGCCTCTCCTTGCTGCTTGCTGCCAAAGAGCTACCTGCCGCAGGCCCGGGAGAAGCACAGCAAGGTGGTAGCCAGTCCAGGTCAGCAGAGATGCTACAGCACTTTCTTCTTCCCCGCAGGGCAGCACAACTCCTGCCCACATTCTATTACACACTTCATTGGTGTCACGGCCACGCGTCAGCACTGATTTCATGCTCCAAGAGGCAGTGCAACAGTCCTGGCTTCGGGTCTCATTCACACCATGCTGGGCAGGGCAACTGCGATGCTTCTAGGCTCTGGGACCAAGCTTGCCCCACAAAAGCAGGTGGGAAGAGCAGTGCATCCTCCAAAGGGCCTATGCTGCTCTGGGTGCTGCTTCACTTTAAGGAGCCAGCAAAACAGCTCAGCATCACAGCACCAAGCAGGGAAAGGCAGCCACAGACTAGGCATACCATTGTGTCAGGGTAAAAGTGGTGGTGGGAGTGCTGCCCAACTGCCTGGCACGTCATTTCCACCATCCTGGCTCAACACAGACTGGAGCACCCAGGATGATGCTGGAGCACCAGCCAGGAGATGGCTGGAGCTCCTTGTAGGCACAGGGTCCCCTCAAACCATTCCCAGGAGCATGCTGCTCATGTGGAACTTGCATGAGTTTGTGAGGTCTCAGAGCATCTGCCCAGGTGATGCCAGCCTGCGTGTCTCCCCTAACCACCATCTCCAGCACAGACAGACAATGTTTTCTCCAATTTCTCTCCCATTCCTCTCCAGTGAAGGACCCCACAAAAAATACCAAGACAGGGCTGGCCACATCTTTGATCCTGCTTCTGCACAGTGCATCACCAAATTCCTCCACCAGCTGCAGCCCTGCCTGGTGCATGAGAACACCAAAAGCACAGCTCTGACAGCAAAGCCTGGGCTCCCACTGCCTTCTCCCATTGCAAGAAGAGGTGTCAGCCACAGACCTGTGAGGGGAGCCCAGGAATCAGCACAGGTGCTGGGCTGCAGGGCACAGAGATTGCCAGTTCCTGGAAAAGTTTTGGTGACACCCAGAGCCCTCCCAGCAGGCTGCTGCATTTCCTGGCAAGGAGCTGTATTTTTAACCTCCGAGGTTTCTAATTCCACTCAATCCATACTCCTGTCAATAGAGAAGATAACCTTAGAGCCTTGGTGGTGAATGGGGATGGCAGCACCTGGGGACCAGGTGCCACGGGGGACCATGCAGCCTTGGCATGCAGCTCGCACACCCACAATGTCACTCTTTACAGCCTGCTGCAGATTGGGCTCTTCAGCAGGGGGAAAAAAATATAATAACAAGACTAATAAAAAAGCAAGTACAAGGAGATTCTAAACAGCCCCACTGGGGAACCCGCCACTGGCGGGGCTCATCCCATGCCAGGCACGTGCCATGGAACACTTGCCAACTGCACAACACTAGTGTCCAGAACCCTGGGTAAGGATTATCAGAAATTTTGGCTACTCTGCACCTCTCCTGCTCTCAGGAGAGCTCCAGCCCAGTTTGCCTGGCTCATGTGGCAGGCAATGGGGCCAAGGAAGGACCCAGATACCCGGTGGGGAGAGGCAAGGTGAAGGCAAGAACACAGAGCTGCTAGCATGAGGCAAAGCAAAACGCTTCAAGGAGCAGAGAGCTGCGTCCTGTCCAATGCCTGCCTGAAGCCCCACGGGCTTTAAGACGCCCCTGACCCCTGCTGCCAGGAGAAAGATGCTCTCCGGCAGCCTGAACAAACACTGGCTATGCAAGGAGGAGGCAGTGAAGGCATGAAAGGCACTGAGAAAAGAGATTTCAATCGTGCCTTTTGCTTGTGATGCTCTTAGGAGATATCTGGAAGAAGAGAAGTGGAACATTTCTGGGAGAATTTGTAAGTAAACAGTGTCCCCTTACAGCTGCAGGGTTAACAAAAAAGAGACAACAAAGCAGCAGAAGGAGTTAACAGTGGAGGGCTAAGGGGAATACAAAAGACTTCACAAATATACCCAGGCAGAATCAGCACAAAAGTGAAAAGGTCTATTAATAAACAAGGAGGGAAAGAAAATTAATGATGGCTCAAAAATAAAGATGACTCAAAAGGGCAAAATTACTGTTTTTAACCAGAAAAATGCAAAAGAAGCCAAGGCATCACACAAACAGCTGCAGGAAAAGCAAAAACAGCATCTGCACATAGACATGGTGACCTGGCTGGCATGGCAAGTGCCCAGACAAACTGATTAACCTGCTGACACACACAAGGTGCTGGGAAGAAACCAGGGCCAGACAAGGGGCTGGAAAGACAATAAAAACAGAGTCAGGTGCAAGATAAACTCCATGCCCATCTCTAATACAGATCGTAACAGCCAGAAGAGCGCAATGAGCTCCTGGATGAAGAACACTGGATTGCCTGGAGGGAGTTATTTCAGACGAATGGCTCAGCAAAGCTTTTGGATAATGCAAGTGAGACACAACTTAGCTGAGCTTCAGGGTAGTTTCATACCATCTCCCAAACTTTCACTTCGATAGTGAACTGTAATTATATTTGTAGATGATACTGGGCAGAGAGGTGTTGCAAACACTGGCCAGAGCAGCAAAATCATCGGAAGGATCCAAGAAATATACACAGGAAACAAAATGAGACCCAGAGTGAGAAAATGAAGGGAAAATAAGCTGAAGTGGCTACTGAAACAGCCTGGAAAACAAGGCCCAGAGCCCCAGGTGTACTCAGACCAGAAAGCAGATGGCCAGGACAACCACCCCAAAATGTGCAAGGGGCAGAGTCTGGTCACTGGCATTATGCCACGGGCCGCTCCAGGGCTGTGACAGCCTCATGGCAGGCAGCACACAGTGCCCCACAGGCAGCATGAAAGATGGAGGGGATGCCAAGGGAAGGCAGGCAGCCACAAACCAGTGTCTGGCAGCTGGGAGCCCCCAGCACATGTTTTATGAGCCATGGGAGCCCACCGCACCGAGCACCCAGGGACGCCATATAACTCCCCGGCCCTCGAGCTGCCCAACGACTCAAAAGGCTGGGGAGAGCTATGCGGTCTGCAATGTGAACGTATTACCCGCGTGGCCCTGGGGCTGCGTGACAGCGAGGTGTGGGACAGGGGGTGAGGGGCTGGGCAGGGACAGCGAGTGGAAGTTGGGGCAGGGACTGTGGGGTTGGGGGCCAGGATAGGGGCAGTGGGCAGTGGCCAGGGCTGGGCGAGAGGATGGGGTCCAGGATTGGGCACTGGCATC
>JAAWXA010000010.1:7030050-7066480 GCA_038090715.1 Florisuga fusca | reverse complement strand
GAGGGGTTACTGCTCCCTGAAGTTTCCCGGGGATGAGGGGGTGGTTTTCAACTCCGGCACGGTCACCGGCCCGGAGAGAAGTTGGTGGCAGGCGAAGTGGGACCAGGCACGCAGCCTGTCCCTGCAGCGTGGAGGGGATGTGGGGCAGCAAGACAAGAGGAAGGAGGGTGAGGAATGGGATGACGAGGGGGATGGAAGGTTGCTGGGGGGGATCGGGCTCAGGAGGATGGAGCAGTGATGGAGATGTGGGCTGGGACTGGGGGAATACTTGCAGGGCTAACAGCCTCTTTCTAGGGGCACTTGCACTTGGTCGTGACTGAGCCCGTGGAGGGCCTGGGGGCAACGTGGGGAGGGGTCCAGCTGTGCATCTGCCTGCGTGGCAAGGGGCTGGCAGTGTCCTGGTCGGTCTGAGCTCCCCAAGGACCTGGTGTCCCTCTGGGCTGAGCTCAATGGCTGAGGTGACTGCTTGTCTCCACACTGCATTAGCTGCTGCTGGCTGAGCCCCAGCCTGCCAGGTCCGGCTCTGAGGAGTCCTGCATGGGAGGGGACAGGGACAGGCCAACTGGCAGCTGGGGGATTTGGGCCCGTGGAAAGCATCTGTGATAGGATGCATGCACAGGCCAGGCTCTGTGATGGGTGTGTGTGAGGGAGCAGCACTGAGCCCATAGCAGCAGGGAGCAGCCAGGGTAGGGGCACCTGAGCTAACAGGCTTTGGCCAGAGAAGTGCTGCAGGGCTGCTTGGGGCTGAGGGGCTGCAGAGTGGGCATTGCTGGCATCCCTCTGCATCCCTCTGCTGCTGTGGGCAAGGGGCTCCTGGGTCTGTGGGATGTCTCCTCCCTGTCCTCTGCCCTGGTGGGAAGAGCTGTGGCAGCCTGAGAATGGCAGGAATGGGAATATGATGTTACTGGGGCACATGCAGCATGAGGTCATGGGGTGCTACGATGTCACCCTGTTGTCATTGCTCTGGAGTGCCTTTGGGGTGTGTTGAGAACCCTGCATGGTGTCACGCAATGTCATAGCGGTGCTGAAGATGGCTGCGGCCCGGGATGGGATGTTGCTGCAGTGGTGGAGCATGACATCACTGGGGTGCGTGTTGTGTTGGGCAGCAATGTCACGGTGGCACGCAGGATGGGGTGGCAACACCGTGCCAGTTCCCACCCTCCCCATCCTGTGGGTGGAGGACTGGAAGTGTGCGTGTGGGTACAAGGAGAGCCCTGGGGACAGCATGTCCACAGTTGTGTTGGGGGTTCTGGCGCACAACCTCCTGCCAGCCCCATGTCTCCTTTCTCAGTTTCATCCCAACCTTACCACAAGACACCGCCAGCCGCAGCCATGTGTGAGGACAGATGAGCCCCTCATGTTGCATCCCTGCCATGGGGCCAGCACCTTCTCCCTGTGCTGTCTGGCTGCAGCATGGGAGGCTGTGGCGCCCCTGTCTTGTTCCCATCCTCCTGCTGCCTCTGTCCCTGCCTGGTGCTGTGGCTTCATGTCACCAGGCTTAGCCATGCTGAGCAGGCATTCTGGGGTGACCACACCTCCTGGGGTCACCTTGCCAGCAGATGCCACAACACAAACCGGGATATGGCTCTGCTGGGACAAGCAGGCCAAGTTCTGCCCTGTATACAAGCAGGACACAATAGCCACAAGCCTTGGCTGGAGCTTCATGGTGGGGCCTTGGTGCTATCAGCAGCATTCTGGGAATCACAAGGCCTTTTACATCTGCCATGCAGAGCCTGAGCCTCCTTCCCTCCCCCTTCCCAAAATGGCCTGGCTCCTGGATGTGCATCCTTTGCCCATGGCACCAAGTGCTGGATCTGCTGGGAAAAGCCTTTCGACTCCAATCAGGAGCATTGTTTCCTGCTGGAACAGCTCCATTCAGCCTGAAGGGATTTTGGCTGCAGCTGGATAGGGTGGGGGGCACCTGGGGAATGGGCCAAGCTGCAGGAAGCAAGGAGCTGGATGGGAGGCAGAACAGGAAGAGCTGCGTCAGTGACTTGGGGACAGCCACCCCTTGTCTGTCTGGGGGTGAGGGGGCACTGCTCTGCATTGGCAGGGCTCACATGGCAGCCCTGCTCCTGTATGTATGCATGTGGGTGGCTCTCCTCGATGCTTTAGTGAGCTAGTGTGAGGGTGTGGCAAAGCCTGGCATTGCAGTGACACCCTGGGACTGTACCATCCCTGTGCAACCCAGTGCAGCCCCATCCCCATCACACGTGTCTTGCATGGGTCACCTGCACCAGGGGAAGACACGAACTCCTGCCCCTAGAGAGATGCTCCAGACTGAATGGCAGGGTGATAGGCACCGTGGCCCAAGTCTAACTGGGTGGTGAAGAGCATTGTGCCAGAGAGGGGCTGTGGGAGGATGTGGGTCAGGCCGGGGGGAATGGGAGTGGCACAGAGTAGAGCTGGACACACACACACATCTACCCTTGCATCTGTGTCTGGGGAATGGGTGGGATTGGGCAGGGAAGGAAAACAGGGTCTGTGCAGTGGGATGCAGGGCTTTGAGTGTGTTGGATGGTGGGGTTCAAGGTCTCCTCTGCAGATGGAGGACAACCCCTTGCTGCCCAGCCAAGTGAGCAAGAAAGGTATTCTGGCCCCCAAAAATCCTTGGGGCCATTGGCATCTCTGGTGAGGGCATGGGGGGACAGCAGCAGGCTGCTCCTGCAGCCTGGTGGGCCTGCTGGGATCTAAACCATTCTACACTTTCCCCTCTCCAAGCTGGACACATGGTACCATGCAGCTGCCACAGCTTCCTCTGCTCACTGGCAAGGTCTGCAGCATAGGGACTGTTGGCAGTGGGGCTGCTCTCTGTCCCCACATCAGTGCTGGGGTCTGGTCCTGGCTCCCCGGGAATAGGGGCAGCCCTGCTCAGGGAAACAGACATGAGCAATAATCCCTGCCTTGGTGGCCAGGTGCCCCAGACATCTCTCCAGGCTGCAAGAGTGGGACAGGCTGCTCTTGTTCCCAGCTGGAGTGGTGGCATGTGGATTTGTACCCACAGCCTGGGGACCTGCAGCTCGCCACTGGGCTTGTCCCCTCTGGAGGGGACTGCCTGGCCTGTGGCAAAGGCTTGCTACCCTGAATGCCACCTTGCTCATCACCCTTGCTACAGACAGGTCAGAGACAGCTCCAAAATCTCTGCAGCCTTGCCAGCAGTGCTGGCAGACACCGTCCTCCGCAGTCCAGGTTAATTGAGCCTCTCCTACCAGTGTCCTATTCCTCCCATCACCTCCTTCCTGTGACTAGATCCCTGTGTGGACACTTTCCCTGGCTGACATGGGAGGAGCTCACCCTGCAGAGCCTTTGGGAGAAACAGTGACAGCAGGGTAGGAAAACTGAAGCACACAGGAATCACCTGGCAGAGTACCCCCATGGCCTTCCCCAGCTCTGGAGGATGAGCCAGACAGGGGATGAGCTCCCCAGCCAGGCAACTGTCTGCCTCCCCTGGCCCTGCCAAGGCAGCAGTGATTGGGATTGTGACTTGCCGGGAGCTTGGGGTATTGGGGGCCCTGTGGGGTTGAGCAAGCTGGGGCTGGGCCTGTCTTTGTCAGTGCCCCACAGCCCTCCTGCTGCCTCCCTGGTCCCTCCCATGGGATGGGCTCCCACAGCCCTGCTCCTGCTCAGACCTGGTTCCCTGTTCACTGGGGTATGGTCCTGTCCCAAGGAAGCCTCGAGGGTGAGCTACAGCAAGGAGGGTCTGTACCTGGGGACACCAGAGCTGTGGTAGTGCCTGAGGGTCTCAGGACTGCTGGGGTGGTGCAGGCTGGGATGGGTTACAAGGGGTGGAAATATAATATCTCCTGTGCAAGGCTGGTGGGGATGTTTGGGAACCATGGAGCAGGGTCTCCTCGTGGAGCTGACAGGCTGCAGGTCTCTCCCAGGTGCCCAGGATGCTGGTGCTTTGCCTCCTGTCCCTGGCCTGGCTCAGCGAGGGCTCCCAGCGCAGCGAGCCCATGTTTGCAGCTGTCACCCACCACCTCCTTCCTCCTGACTACGACAGTAACCCCACACAGCTCAACTATGGCGTGGCTGTTACTGACCTGGATGCCGATGGTGACTTTGAGATCGTGGTGGCAGGGTGAGTGGGGCACCCAGCACCTCGGTGGCAGTGGGACCTGGTGGCCCTGCAGGGCCGGGGACTCCTTGCTTTTCCATGGGCGTTTGGCTGGCTCGGGGGTTGTGCATGAGAGTGATGGGGGGGCGGGTCTGCATGCACCCACATGGGGAGTTGATGCCAACTGCCTGGGGCAATATGGGCATCCCCATCCCAGCCCTGAGGCCAGGTCTCCTCCCTGAGGGGTGGTGGCAGCTGCCCAGCAGCCAGGGTCCACCCTGCAGTGTGCAGCCAGTGTGTACCCAGGCCAGCTCAACTCCGCTGACAGGGCTCAGTGCTCTCCAGAGATTCGGTTAATTGGCTGGAGGTTTTTTCTCTCTTTAGCCCTTTATTGGAATGATGGTTCGGATGGGCTGTCAGGAGCTGGGGAGGCAGGGAGCTGTGTGCTGAGCTGGATGTGAAGCAGCTGTTGCCAGCAGTTCCAGTGCTGGTGAGGGACAGTGGGTACCATGACATGGCTGTGAGCTGCCAGCATTGTGTGTCTGGGTGCATCGCTGTGTTTACCCCCAAGGGAGGTTTGCACACACGTGTGTGCTCACCTGGAGGAGACCCCTTACCCCAACAGAACTTATCTGGGAGAGGTTGCAGGAGTCAGGGCACCACAATGGCAGGCAGAGTTTGGCCCTGACATTGCTCTTGAGCATCATCATCCTGGGGCAGCACCAGGGACTCCTGGAGGGGCCCAGGCCACAGCTCACAGCTGAGCCAAGCAGCCAGACAGGGTTTTGTAAGTGGAAGTGGTGCCCGTTGTATAACTTGTTTACTGGTGCACCGGGCAGGAGCAGGCAGGGAGCCTGTGGGGAGCAGTGTGCCAAGAGGATTTGCTTTACATGCCAGTTTCTTTGCCCTAGGAAAGGGCTGCAAGCAGGGACCTGCACCCCATCCTGCCCCTCTGGCTGCTTGGACCCAGCCCCTGCCCTGGCATTGCCCTGGAAATGCCTCATATGGGCTGGAACAGATCCAGGCTGAACCCACCTCAACAGAAGCTGGGACCCAGCCCCACATTTGGGTGCTGAGAACAGCCTGGGGTCCTTGGCCTCCATGAGCCACGCAACTGTCTGGTGCCCATCATGAGGAAAACTTGGTGTCACACCTGGTGTCCCCCCAGGGATGGGACAAGGGCTTTCATCCTGTCCCCAGGCTTTAGGGAGTCATCACCCCTGCTCACACCCACAGGTACAATGGCCCCAACCTGGTGCTCAAGTACGACAAGGCACGGGGGCGGATGGTGAACCTGGCGGAGGATGAGCGGGGCTCTCCGTACTATGCACTGCGGGACCGACAGGGCAATGCCATCGGTGTGACAGCCTGTGACATTGATGGGGATGGCCGTGAGGAGGTCTACGTCCTCAACACCAACAACGCCTTCTCTGGTGAGCCCTGCTGGCAGCATTGCCCTGAGCTCTGGACACAGGAGGAGCTCCCAGCATGACCGCCTGCGACCTTCGGTGTGTGAGGGATGTGTGCGGGCTGGAGTTAATTTCTCACTTGAGTGGCTCCATTGATTGATGGCAGCACGGGCGGGACACTGGACCCAGCCAGCCGCCAAGTCAGCATTTCCAGCTGCCCACCACCCTCCCCACAGCACCCTGAGCAGGACAGCAGTTTCCCTGACACCTCTGGGACTGCTCCTCTGTGGGGAGCCTGCACTGCAAATCCCAGCTGTGTCCTGCAGCAGCTGTGCCCCTCCATGCCATGGCTTTCTTATGCCTGCTGGACCAAGACTGGTTTAATCCTGCTCTGCCAGTGCTGTCCCAGCTGCCAGGGTGCCTGAACTGCGGAGGGGACCAATGTACCCCAGCCCAGCTGAGCATCGCTGGAGCTACCTGAGTTCACACTCCAGCTGAGCTCTGCTCTGTGTCCCTATCCCATCGCCCTGACCTCCACACAATGGATCTGTCTTCCTGATGCTCATAATTACCTGGACTAGTGGTGACCGCCAGCACATCTGTCCCTAAATCAGGTGCTGCCATTGTCCCTGTCACGGGCAGTGCAGCTTGCTGCCTGTGCCTGGCACCGCATCGATTTTTTTACCTTCTGGAAAGTGATCTATGGGGCTGTGCCCCATTGGGACACATTTTACCTTAATGAGTTGATTCTTCTGCTTGTCTCCTGGCTGCCCTTAAGGGTCACAGGGACTCTTGCAGCAGCAGCCTGGCCCTGTGGCACTGCTGGGTGCTGTGGGGGGCAGAGCAGGGGTTTGGGATGCTCTGGAAAAAGGGTTTCCCTTTCACAGCCTCCACTTACCACAGGGCAACGTCCTTGGAAGGAGGTGGGAAGCTGAAGCCCTATGACCCGTGCCCCCTCCTCCTCCCCAGGCATGGCCACCTACACAGACAAACTCTTCAAGTTCCGCAACGGGCGCTGGGAGGACCTCCTGAGCGACGAGGTGAACCGGGATGTGGCGAGCCGCTTTGCCGGGCGCTCCGTCGCCTGTGTGGACCGGATGGTGAGCAGGCAAGGCACAGTGGGCTGGGGGTATCTCTGCTCCCTTCCCATACCCAGTGCCCCTCCAGCCCTCCCCAGTGGGGCCCAAGGGGACTTCTCCTCTTGCCTGAGCACTGGCCCCATCCCACCGGGTGGGGGTGGCTCCCCAGCAGCCTGTGGCTGTCCTGGCAGGCAGCCCCCCCAGACATGGGGACTGTGGGCACCTGTCCACACAGTTGCTGCCAGCTGATAAACGTGCCTGTCGAGGTGATTTATGTTCCTGTCACCTGCTCTTTCTTCTTCCTCCTCCCCCAGTGGTTTGTTTCAAAACGATTATCACTAAATCAGGGTCCAGCTGCTGCATGGGACAAGGGGAACAGTAGGAACAGGGGAGGGACCTGGCACACCAGGGGCTGTGGGGAGGGTAGGGTGCCCTGTGCCAGAACCCTGAGAGCCATGGGACCACAGAGCCCATCAAGGTGATGGAGCATGTCCACACTCCTGGGGTGCTTTTTACTATGGGCTTTGCAGAGCTCTTGCTTAGCACATGGTAGCAGTGCCATCCAGCCCCATAGCAGGGATGCTGTGGTCCCCATGGAGTCAGGTTTTGGGTGGGTAGGTGCTGAGGAGGTGCCGCCGGCCGCAGGGCTCTGGCAGGTACTCCATCTACATCGCCAACTACGCCAGCGGCAACGTGGGCCCCCACGCCCTCATCGAGATGGACGTGGCTGCCAGTGACCCTGCCCGTGGTGTCGTGGTGCTGGTGGACGTGGCCACCCAGGCTGGTGTCAGCAAGTACACAGGTACCCGGGTGCTGCTGGGCACGGGGAGCACGGGATCCCGCTGCTGACCGGGCAGCGCAGGCAGCATGCCTGTGCCACGCATTAGGCTGCCTGACTGCCCCATCTAGTGGCAGCCCCACTGCCCGTGGAAGGGACCAGGGCCACAGGATGCTCACCCAGGACTCCCGTACCCACCATCACCCTGCCCGGCCGCCAATCTGGTCTCCCCCGGAGCCCAAAGCATCGGCAGGGCCAGCGGGGTGGCACGGGGGCGCGGGCACAGGAGCAGAGCTGCGGGCAATGTGCCAGCCTGTGCCCTGTGCTGCCCCACCACCACCGGGACTGCTGCTGTGTCCCGATTCCCCAGCGGTAAATTGTCACTAATTAGGAATGTTGTCACCATGGCGATGGCAGTGATTAGGGCTGGGATTGACACAAGCGGCTGCCAGGCCCAATTAGCTCCTGATGAGATAGACTGAAGGAGGGAGGGGGGTGAGGAAGGAACGCTGGGGGTCCCGGGAGCACCAGGTGGGCAGCACTGAGGAGGACCTGGGTGGGATAAACCCCACTGGGGCAGGGTGCTGGCTGCCCCCCTAACCCCCAGGCTGCTGTTCCCAGGGGGCCGTGGGGTGGCTGTGGGCCCCATCCTGAGTGACAGCGCCTCTGACATATTCTGTGGTAATGAGAACAGCCCCAATTTCCTCTTCCACAACCGTGGGGATGGGACATTCCAGGACATGGCAACTGCTGTAGGTGAGTAGGGGAAGCAGGGGGAACACCCAGGTGTCAGGCACCCCAGGGGCAGGGCTGGCTCTGCCTGCTCCTGCATGTCCAGGCAGGCTGAGCAGTGTGGAAGGACAGCCCTGGGGACCCTGAGCAGGTGGGGACCCTGACCATGGGGGCAGGGCATCTGTCAGGTCAGGGATGGAGCCCTGGGTGGAAAGAAACCTTCTGGGGACTGCTGGGACCGTCCCTGGGAGATGGAGGCAGGGAATGGGTCCCGTCTCCCCCCGTCCCCTTGTGGCTCCCCAGGGCTGGATGACCCCTACCAGCATGGACGTGGCATAGCACTGGCTGACTTCAACCGTGACGGACGGGTGGACATCGTCTACGGCAACTGGAACGGGCCGCACCGCCTCTACCTGCAGAGCAGGGGACATGGACGCGTCCGGTTTCGGGTAAGGGCTGGGGACGGGGACAGGGCCCTCCGACTCCCAGCTTTGCTGCCAAGCCTCCTTGGCCAAGGGGCCTGGCTTCACCCAGATTTAGCTTTGAGGCCCAGTTCCCAGCAGGGAGGGAACCTGAAGCACCTGGTGTCCTCTTCCCCATGCCTACTGTCGCCCTGTGCCTGTCCCTCACACAGGACATTGCCACTCCCAAGTTCTCCATGCCGTCCCCTGTCCGCACTGTCATCGCAGCTGACTTTGACAACGACCAGGAGCTGGAGGTTTTCTTCAACAACATCGCCTACCGTGGCTCCTCTGCCAACCGCCTCTTCCGGTAGGAGCTGGTGGGGGGCAGGGGACACCGAGCAGCCCCCACAGCACAGCCAGTTTAGGGGGGCTCCTCTCCAGCAGTGCCACTGCTCAGGCTCAGCTAATAAAAGGCACCGTGACTGAGCCCTTCCCCACGTCATTACCAGCCACTGCGATCGTGCCTGCAGCAGCCCCCGGGGTCCCTGGCACTGCTGATAAGCAGCCATGTGGAAGCTTGGTCATGGCTCCTGTTAATTGTGGGGAGTCAGCTCCTTGTTACTACTACATGTCACCTCCTCACCTGGCACGTGCAGAGTGGTAGGAGCTGGTTGTCCACCCAGTGACAGTACCTGTGGGTAGAAGACAGTGGCATGGTGGAGGGCCCCAGAGGGGAATGGATTTGCCATTCCAGAGGGATGCAGAAATGTTAGGAGATGGTGCTGCTGCTCCACAGTTCAGATTCACAAGATCTAGGCACTCGCAACGTCCCTGCATGGAGCAGGGATGCAAGATGCCAGCAGGCAGAGACCGCTCCTATCCACCATCCACCCTGCAAGACCACCAGCATCATTTCTGGGTGACACTGGGTCTGTCACCTCTCTGCCAGGCTGCTTGGGGGGGAACAGGCACTTCCTGGGAGCTGCTGGGGGACACAGGACCTAGCACTAACACCCCATCTGTTTTCCACAGGATCATCCGCAGGGAGCACTCAGACCCTATTGTGGAAGAGCTGAATCCAGGGGATGCGCTGGAGCCTGAGGGACGGGGCACAGGTGGGTCCCCTTGGCCCTGGCAGTTGGAGCCTGTGCCAGGGATGTGACACAGCACTGCCTGGCACCCTCCATGCCTGGGGACTCTGTGTGCCTGTCTGGGTCACTGCTCTGTTCCCCACCAGCTCCCTGGAGCCCCTGTTGCCTGAAAGCTGTCCCACACTTTCTCCCTCTGCCTGTACTCTGTCTCCAATTGCTCCCCGGGGCTTTGCTTTTGGGGGTCTTCTTCCTGAATGCCCACTGTTCAAAGCTAATCTCTGTGTTTGGGAGGGGGCCAGCCAGCCTCCTGTGTTCCACAGTCTCCCAGGCTCTGCCTGCCTCCTGTGTCCCCCACTCCCTGGGGAGCTGACCCACTGAACTGCAGGGTCCCATCCCTACAAGGATCCTAATACTTGCTCTGGGTGACCCCATTTTCCCTGCTTCCTGTATTGCCAGGGGTGCTGCTGCCGGCTATGGGAGACAACAGCAGCAGCAGGGTGTAGTGCTGGAAGATATGGGGCCAGGCCTAAGGCATGGCCTGATCCTGTCCTTGCAGGGGGTGCAGTGACAGATTTTGATGGTGATGGGATGCTGGACCTGATCCTGTCCCACGGCGAGTCCATGGCACAGCCTATCTCTATCTTCAGGGGCACCCAGGTGAGTCGAGCATGGGGTCCTCATACTGTCCCCTTCTGCCTCTCCTGGCTCAGCCTCCCTGTCCCCTCTTCCCTCACAGGGCACTGGCAACAACTGGCTGCGTGTCATCCCCCGCACTCGCTTTGGGGCTTTTGCACGGGGGGCCAAAGTGGTGCTGTTCACCCAGCGCAGTGGGGCCCATCTGCGCATCATCGACGGTGGCTCAGGGTACCTCTGTGAGATGGAGCCCGTGGCACATTTTGGACTGGGTGAGCCAGGAGAGAAGGGGGCAAGAGTCTACCTCCACCCCCAGCCCTCCCCAGCAACCTCTTTGATGACCTCCTGAGTCCTGCACCCTCTGTGGTGGGCTGCAGGGGAGGCTGTGGACAGTGTGCCCAGCCACTGCAGCCCTGCTGCTGGGGGCAGCTGCTCCCTTCCCTGCCAGCTGTTTTGCCCAAGCACTGGGGTTTACCCTAGCTGCTAACCTTCCCCTGGTGCAGCACACCCAGCAGCCAAGCCTGCAGGGGTGTCCCTGCCTCCTGGCATCGTCTCCGTGTGTGAGCCCCATAGGCTGCATCCCTGTTGGCAGGGCACCTGCTGCCCATCACGGGGAGCAAGGGGCAGCTTTGCCCCTCTATCCCTACCACCCCCCACCTCCTTTCAGCCCCTGCCCGCCCTGGATGCCCCCCCTCTGATGGGCTGCCCGCCTGCAGGGCACGACAAAGCCAGCAGCCTGGAGGTGACCTGGCCGGACGGACGTGTTGTGGTGCGAGCTGTGTCCAGCAGTGAGACAAACTCTGTCCTGGAGGTCCCCTACCCCCTGGATGCAGAGGACCCACTCATGCCTGCCCCACTGGAGGTGAGGACCAGGCATGGGCACAGGATGGGAGGCACTGGGGCCAGGAAGGAGGAGCTGGGCTCTGCTGGCTCAATGGCTGCCCAGGGCTGACTCCTTCCCATCCCTGGGGGTCTCTGCTTCTCCCCAATTGCAGTGTGGGCAGGGATTCTCCCAACATGAGAATGGACGCTGTGTAGGTGAGTGGCTGCTGGGGGCTCAGGTGTGCCTGCACCCGGGGTGCTGCAGCACGGCCCTGCAGGGGGCAGGAGGGCAGCTGAGGAGGCTGCTGGGCATGCCAGCAGGGCCACTGCATGGCTCGATGCAGGGTAGGGCTGCTGCTCGTGGCCTGGGGATGAGGCCAGCTCTGCACGGCTCTAGAGGGGGACTGTGGTGTCACAGGGAGCGCTGTGCTGGGGGCAGGAGGGGGGTAGGGGCAGCCATTGCTCTGGAGTATTGCAATGGAAGGCTAGCAGGGAGGTGGCAGAGTGGCTATGGCCGATGGCATGAGCCTCCTGGGCAGAAATGTGGCTGCCTCTGGGGGGAGACATCCAGCATGTGCAGGGGGCACCAGGGGGGGCCATGACGAGCATCCCCAAACTACCGTCCCAGCTGCCTCGCACTGAGGCCCCTCTGCTTGCAGACACGGACGAGTGCACAGAGTTCCCCTTTGTCTGCCCCCGGGACAAACCTGTCTGCATCAACACCTACGGCGCTTACCGCTGCCGAAGCAACAAGCGCTGCAGCCGGGGCTTTGAGCCCAATGAGGATGGAACAGCTTGTGTGGGTGAGTGACAGTGGGGACGCCGTGGCCCTGTGCTGCTGCGGCCTGGACGAGCCAGTGGGTAGCAGCCCCAAAACACCACCTAGGGTGGCAACAGCATCCCAGTCAAAAGCCTGGCCTGCACCCTGCAACCTGCTGGGGAGCTACCCAGCCTCATGCACCTCAGCTCTGTATCTGTTTGTCCTGCACCTCCCTCTGAGCCCCCACTGACTTCCCTTCTCTCTCTCTCTTTCTCTTTGCTCCTTCTCTGTGGAATTTGTTCTTTGTCTGTGTAGCTCAAGTGGCCTTTTTTGGGGGATACCCCTCTGCTGGGAGCTGGCTGGGGCCCCCCCACTGTGCCCTCCTCCTTTTAATCCTTGGACTCTGCCTTTGCCTCTATGCACTTTAACCCCCGCCAGAGCAGCCTTGGCAGAAGGACCGGCTGGCCTCTGCCTGTTTGTTTCTTCTTATTTTTCTCTCTTTCCATGTCAAACCACCCTGGAAGCTCTGGCTGTGCCCTGTTGGGGTGGTCCATGGTGGGACCAGCCCAGCAGTGGTGGGGCTTACCTCTTGCACCATGTCTGGGAAAGCAGCCACAGGGCAGCACCCCTTTGCTGGCACCTCCCCGCCCCAGCACAGCCCCCCACCTCCTGGGCAGTTGCTTGCTCCGTCGCCTCGATACCGTACCGTGTGCCTGCTGGTTTGGCCTGCGACGTGTGTGCTTTGCCTGCCCCCTCCTTGGTGACAGGGACCCCCCCTCCCCAGCCCTGGCAGAGGAGGGTCCCCTGGGGCCCTGCGGGGGAAGGATGCTCCTGGTCTGTTTTTTAATGTATTGACCCCACTGTTTGGAGTCGGACCCTGCTCAGTCTTCCAGCCCTGCTCCTGGAGAACCCTCCCAATAAACTATATCCTGTCTATTAGCCTGGCCTGCTTAGCTGTGTAGGGCAGGGTTGTGCCCATGTTTCTGCCTACCCTGCCCTGGGTCTCTATATGGAGAAGGGTGGGCAGAGCCCTCCCCAGCAACCCTGAACTCTCCCTGCCCCTGGGGCAGGAGCTTAGCTGAAGGCTGCACTGTGGCCCTAGGCAGCTTTGCCCCGGCCCAGCCCCACTCCCAGCCCAACAAGCACAGGCAGATGTGCAGCACTGGAGGGGCTGGGCTGTCTGCCCAAGCAGCAACAGCATGGCTGCACTGCCTTCCTGCCATGTTCTGTAACCCTGTGCCACTCTTCCCCTCCACCAGACATCGACGAGTGTGCCCAGGGCTTGCACAACTGCAGCCAGCTCTGCACCAACACCCCTGGGGCACACATCTGCCGCTGCCTCACAGGCTTCCGTCCCCTTGACCCCACTGCCAGCCACTGCCTGGGTGAGTATCTGCAGGCAGCGGGGCTGGCAGCCTCCTGTGCCACCCACCTACCACTGCCAGGCTCAGCTGTGCTGCCTGGGGAGCAGGGATGCTCTTCCCTAGGATGCCTGGCTGTGCTTGCATTCCCTGGTCCCAGCCCACCAGACCGCAGCTGAGTGGGTGTAGGCATTGGAGCTGCCTTCAGCTCCCAGCCTCACAAGCTGCTCCAGGGCCCCCTTCGCCCTGCCCCCTCTCTCCCCTGCCCATGATGGATGAGCCCGGTGCCCTTGGAGCAATTCTGACCCTCTCCCATTCTCTTCCAGATGTAGATGAGTGCCAGGCACAGCCTGGCCCCTGCGACCACGTCTGCCACAACAGTCAGGGCTCCTTCCACTGCCACTGCCACCATGGCTTCTCCCTGGTTGCAGGTGGGCGCTGCCAGCGCATTTAGCCTGCCCAGCACAGCCAAGACTCACCCCCAGCCCCGTGCTGGTTGTTCCTGCTGCCAGCTGAATAAACCCTTTCCTGCACTGGTTTCCCTGTGAGTCCCTGTCACCAAGGCCACACAGCTTTCACACAGGGATGTCCCTGGCCCCCCCATCCTCTGCCCCATCCCTCCCTCTTATTTCCCCCCACACTCACCCTCCTTGTGGGGCTCTGCACCGCGGCGTGCTCGGGGATGCCCAGCCTGGCTCTGTTACCCTACCATCATCCCCTTCCCTGCTCCCACACTGAAGGACACAGGGCAGGTGACAAGGGATGAAGCATGGGGTTTATTGAGGAAGGTCTCCATGCAGGGGCGGCCCAGCAGGAATGGCAGTGCCACCCCGCGCATATGCCGTGACTGAGCCAAAGGGAGTCCCACAGGGCAGGGTCCTCCCTCCAGAACTCTGGGAGAGCAACACTGGCTCCACTCCGCCCTGCACCCAGACAGGGACTCTTCTCCTCAGGGTGCTGGATGTCACAGGGACCCTCCTATTCCCCCTCTTCTGCCACTGGCCTGTGAACCCTGACACCTTCCAGCTGGGCCCAGGTGCCCCTCACAATCCCCACCACAGGCCAGACTTAGAATTGAAGTGCTGGTAGCAGAGGCATGCAGGACTTGTCAGCAGGGGAAGGCTCAGCAGCTGAAGAGGAAGGGTCCACCAGGCACCCTCCCTGCGTTAGGGCAGGTCATGGGGCAGAATGGGCAGGGGGTTGCAAGAAGGCTCTGCCAGGACTAGGCAGGGAGCCTCAGCTGTGCTGGGCCATGCACAAGCCCAGGGCATGCAGCATAAGGGCAGGATCCTGCCCAGTACTGCACCTCCCTGCCTTGGGCACAGGGCTCAGGGCTGGGGGGCTTTTTGGGTCCAACTGGGGATGCCACCAGGTCAGGCAGGGAGCAGAAGCAAGCGCCCAGTGCTGTGGGCAGTGCTGAAGGATGCTGTTGGCAAGGATGCTTCTGCTAGATGGATCAGGGCATCTGGCCAGGTCTGGGGAGCAGCAATGGGCAGCGCGTGGTGCAGGGCTGGTGCGAATGCATGGCACCATCATGCAGATGAAGCAGCACCAGGCTCTGCCAGGCTCTGTCAGGTTCCCTGGGTAGTGGGCACACAGCAGCCGAGCCCACCCTGCAGCACCAAGAGCGGGGCACCCCAGGGCAGGGATGCAGCAAGGGCTTGCAGTGCCCGTGGGTGTGGGGCTAAGTCCCCCTCCCCTTAGCACTGCTTGGGGCTTTGCCAGTCCCCTGGCTCCCTGATGCATGGCACACAGGGTGCAGCCCACAGCAGGGCAAACTCCTTCACCTGGGGCAGGGGTAGCAGTGCAGAGCACCCAGAGGGATGGTGGAGCTCCTTGGCACTGGTTTGGCTCAGTGGGAAGCACCTGGGATGCCTCAGCACCAGCCCCTGCCCACAGTTGATCTGAGCAGGGGTAGAGCCACCTCAGGGCACACAGAGCAGAGGGGGGTGGGCAGCCCTGGTGAGCAGCCACCGGACCCCCTCTTCCACCCGCCCTGGGCTCAGAAGCGGGTGCTCTGGTAGTGCAGCCTGCGGAGCTCGGAGAGGCCACTGTCCCGGCAGTACGAGTCCCTGCAGGGACTCTCTGCCAGTCACCGGCCCCCAGCCCTCCCACCCCCACCACCACTGCTGCTGCTAGAGCTGCCACTGCTGGAGCTGCCACTGCTGCACCGGTCCTCGTAGATGGAGATCTCGATCTGGGCCCCGCTAAGGATCATTGTTGAGATGTACCAGCTCCAAATCTAGTCACCCAGCACCCATTCCTGGTATCCCCCCACCCCTCACCGTGATCATCCCCCCAGGATCCCACTGACCAGAGGATACAACTCTCATTCCACGCTCCAGGGGGTCAGTGAGCAGCAGACCCCGTGGCGCATAGACCTTCTCGTTCTGCTCCTGGATGTACTTAGAAATTTTCTTCAGGACCTGGTGGCACATGGAGGTACACTCAGAGCCTGCCAGCCCTGATTTACCTCCATGTCAGCCCTGATGCCTGCTCTGGCCTCCAGCCCTCCTGCTCCCTGTGCCGTCCCTGTACCCACTGCCAGGCCTGCAGCCATGCCTATCCCCCAGACCTCCCCTGGGGTTCAGCACCTTCTCGTAGTGTGTCTCCATGCAGAGGAAGATGAAATAGGCAGTGGCACAGGCTAGGCAGCCCTCCAGGTACGAGCTGCCCCCAATCTTCTCTGCCTCAGCGTAGAAGCCATTAAGAGTTTTCACCGTTTCCTCGAAGAGCTGCCTCTCGATCTAGGGCAGAAACCAGGGTGAAGAGAAGTATGGCCAGGGGCTGACCCCCTTCACTGCCATGTCCCCATCCCCAGGGAAGCTTCTGGAGCACTTAGCCCCCTCTCCCCTGCCCAGCTGATGCTTCAGGTCCCTGGACATCACCCACTGCCCACCTTTGCCAAAACCTGCTGAGCCTGGAGCCCTTTACCAGAGCCTCCAGGCAGGCCCCCCAGGAGCACCCAAGCCCCTGCACACCAAGCAAGGTGTCTGTCATGGCACCCAGCAGCACCCGCTGGCCCAGGGCCACGCGAAACTCTGTGGGGGCCCCATGAATTAAGAACCTCCTCCCCCTTGTGCCCCCCACAGGGCACCTACCACCCTGTTTGCCTGCCAGGATCCCTACCCTGCTCTCCAGCTCAGGAGGGAACTTCGTCTGGAACTGGCATGTGGTTCCGTCACTGTAATCCCGCTGCACAAAGACCTTGGTGGCCAGGGATGCACTGCGCCTCAGCTCCTGCAGGCTGTGCACCTGGAGAGCAGCAGGGTGAGCCCGGGATCCACAGCCAGGGTGTGACAAGCATTGCTGCTGGGTGCTGGGGACCCCAGGACTCATGCTGTTCCTTCAGCATCAGGGCACAGGGGCTGTAGTTCCACACACCCCGAAGCAGGAAGCCCCCAGCATGGGCTCAGCTGCTGCACGTTTGGGTTTCTGTCCCTGGTGGGCCGCAGCCCAGGGAGGGGACATTCCCGAGTCCCCAGCAGCCCCCCGGCATGCAGCCAACCCAGCAGCTCCCAGGCAGAAGAAGGGAAGGGAGTGGAGCCGGAGCAGGGGGCTGCCGGCAGCGGGTCTGCAGCGGGAGCACCGCGGGTGGACAGGCGGCAGTGCGGGGGGCTGCACAAAAGGGACAGGCAGCAGTGGTCCAGCCCAGCCCCGCCATTAGCCAGCCCTGGTAGCCCCCAGAGTAGGAGGGCCCACATCAGCCCCTTGGGCTCTGGGCCGTGGGGCTGCTGCGGGGGGCTGGAGAGGCGAATGGAGGGGCCGGGCTGTGCCGAGAGCGGGTGTCTGACCCCTCCCAGTGCTTCCCCTGGAGTGACATGGGACCATCTCCTGCTGTGTGCCCCGCAGACTCCCTGCCCCGAGTCCCACCCGCGGTACCTGCGAGAGAGATCCCAGCCGCACAGCCGCTCCTCCTCTCGGGGCACCCAGCCCAGCCCCAGGCTGCTCCCTCCAACCAGCGCTCCCCGCACCCCTCCCGGGCACACCCCGCACCCCTCTGGCCTGCCTGNCCCCGAGGCTGCGGGGATGGGCGTCCGCCTCGACCGCCGCTGAGCCTCTGGAGAAAGCGAGGCTGTTGCTGGGGGCGGTGGTACTGGGGTCTGGTGTCCCCAGGACCGGTCCCAGCGGGGGCTGCGGGAGGGGGGCTGCTGCCGTAGGTGGGTCCGGCCAGCACTGCAGGTACCGGTACCCGGCTGCCAGAGGGATGCGGCTGTTGGTCCCTGGGGGAAACAGGCTGCAGAAGGGGTGCTGCTGGGGGCAACTGGGGCAGAGTGGGGCTGGGCCGGGGGGGATCTGAGGGGCTGGCCTCGGGGCTGGCAGCCAGCCGTGCCAAGGGGCCTCGTCTGAAGCTGTTTGTTTGCAAAGGATTTGAGGCTGGCACTGCTCTCTGGAGCCGCTGCTGCAGTCCCAACGCGAGCAGACATCAAAGGGGAGAGCTAACGAACTCCCTGTTATCTCTGCCCATTGACAGCTCAATTAGAGCCGGAGAAATGCCAAATGTGGGGAGCAGAGGCTCTCCCAAGAGGCAAAGGAGGGGGTGCTCACAGCTGGGGCTGGAATGAGGTGGGAGGGATGCGGTGACTGGGCACAGGGCCCTTTGTCAGGCAGGAGAGCAGCCAGCCCTTCCCTCAACACCTGGGAGATGCTGAAGGGCATGATGTTGTCAGGGCCCTGACAACTAGTTTGCTGAGGCTGCTAACACGCCACAGCCAGCCCTGACAAAATAAGGGCAGCCCCAGCTGACTCCCACTCCCTGCCCTGAACATCGGCCCAGGGCAGTGGGAGTAGAAGCAGAGCCCTGGGGTGGCCATCAGGTAGCCCCTGCACCCTGGAGTGTGTCAGGGTTTGGGACCAAGGGGCACAGGCAGGCAGGGATGCAAGTCAGAGGGCACATTTCCCCCAAAACCCTCAAGGCTTTTTTTGGGAAATATGCCAGGGTCCAGAGCAGCCCTGAGCAGTGGGGTACACCCAGTGCCACAGAGCCAAAGCCCCTCCTGGGGTTGGAGTGTGCTGTCCCACGCACACACACGTGCAGGCACACAGGCATTGTGCACGCAGTCATATGCACACATCTGCCTGACCTCCCCACCGAGCACCTCCAGCCATGCACCCAGGAGCACATGCACGTGCTCACACACCCAAGCTTGTCCCCAGATGTCCCCAAGACCAGGCCCTGCGTCCCGGCTCCTTCCAGTGCTGCCTGGCAGCGCCCTGCCTGTTGCCATGGCAATGCTGCACCCGCCAGGAGATGAAGTTTGCTCTCCCACGTAGCAGCGAGGGGCCGAGAGCAGCCCTGCGGGTGCCCAGCTGTCCCTGCCACCTCTGCCCATCTGCCCCAGGAGTGTCCCTTCCAACACAGCCCAGGCACTGGACTCTCAGTCCTGGACTCCAGCTGCCTCACAAGCCACAAATCTGCTGTCTGCAGGGTCAGGGCATCTGTCAAGGAGCATCCTTTTTTGGGATATCTTCATCCCATAGGGAGTAGCAACCTTCCCCCAGCCATGCTACCCAGGAACAAGACTTGCCCAGTGGCAGGCACAACAGGGATAGCGCGGAATGTGTTCCCCTTCCCTGTGTAGACCCTGGTTCTGCCTGTGGTTCTTTACAGTCTCTAGCATCTCTGGAGCCTACCAGGGTCTTCCAGCCCCCATGCAGCATGGATCATCAGGCTTTACAGTTTTTATGAGGGCAGGGACAGATCCTGCTGGTTCCCATGCAGAAGGGACAGGTTGCTACCACGCCATGATGTGCTATGCTGTGCAGTGCCAACTGTCCCAGCAGAGCAGGGCAGAGGTGGAGGGGGTCTGCCATGGCACACAGGATCCTAGGCAGTAGGATCAGGGACAGTGGGGGCTCAGGGTAGCCCGAAAACCCTGTGTGGCCCTGCTGCCTCTCCCAGAACTGTGCAGGGACTGGCAAAGTGTCTGCAGCAACCGGGCTCCAGCACTTCTGCTCCATCTGCTGAGCCCAGAGGGACTATTTTTAGGATGTCTGGTAGTGGGGTGGGCACTGTATCTGTATTTGCTGCCAGAGCTGCTTTTAACCCTCTGCCCAGGTCACCCCCTGTGCCTGGACCCAGAAGTCTCTGAGCTGTCCCACAGACTGACCCCACAGATTTCCCCTTGACCCTGTCTCCTCTGTCTGACTGCCCGGTTCATCTGCCCCTGGCCCCATGGGACAGGCTTAGGGTAAGCTTGGGGCCCTGAAAGACAACTCCAAGCAGCCAGCGTGCCTGTGGATATCACACCATGGCAGCCGTGTCCCAGCAATGTCCTTGTGCTTGGCTCCCCGGTCAGGACTGGGGGGTGTCCCCAGGAGCACATCACTGCACCCCTTTCTTGCACTCCAGCCCTCTCTGTGGTCCTGGAATGGTGGCTGGGGGCTGTGAAGGGCAGATGGAGTCTCAAGACCAGCCCAGAACCAGCCTCTAGGGCCCCATCCTGCACCTGCTGCATGCCGAGCCCCCTCCCCAGCCCCTCAGGGCTGTCAGTGACTCTGGCTCTGCTTCAAAGGGGCCACAGCAGGGCCAGGCCCTGGCAGCTGCTTCACATGGTGCTGGAGGGGGGCCTTTCATTAATATGTTAGGGAGGGACCATGAGCTCACAGCCCCAGTGAGGACAGCGGTGACATTTGGGAGGTGCAGAGAGGCAGAGGCAGAGTGATTAGCTGATAACCTTTCCTGGGAGACACCAGGTGTGTACACAAGTATTGGGGGTGGGGAGGCACGTGTTCCCCACACCAGGAGCTTCTGGAAAACAGCTCCGAGTGCTTTAGCCTGCACCTTCACATAGGATGGGGAGACTTTCCCAAACCAAGGCCAACCAGCCCTATAGCCTTGGCACCCCAAGGATGGGCACCCTGAGGATGGACATACACTCAGGGCACCTGCAGCACCACCATGTCTGTCTGTGTCCATCCCTGGTGGTATCAGGACCCCATTGTACTGGAAGTCCCACAGAGGGTGGGGGAAGCCCCCCAGCACACTCCAGGGGGATGCAGCACCCTCCTGCAAAAAGGTGAACAAGGGGTGCATGCAGTTTTGGAGGAAGGTGCCAGGGACCAACTTTGGCAGAAGTTAGGAGCCGGGTCTGTGTGAGGATTGCCCCCATGAAAGGGACAGGGCTGTGCTGAGGTCAGTTCCCAGCTCCACAGTGGGGTGGAAGGCCAGGAGTGCTGCAGGGAGGATCCCCATATAACTGTGTCCCCACATGCAGTGCCATGCTGTGAGGCAGAGGCTCTTCCCCACAGCCATTCCCACACAGGACATGTCCTAAGCAGGGCCAGAGGCCAGGGCTGAGGGCCAGCAGCAAACAGGGTGTCTGTGTGCAGTCCGGCAAGAGCTGTGCAGGGACAGAAACTGCCAAGAGGCTGGGTGAGTGCCAGGGCAACCTCAGCCCCACAGCTGGGCTGGGAGAGCTGCCAGTAGCATTCCTAGGGCTGCCAGGAAAGCTGGAGTATGTGTGGGAGCAGAACAAGTGTATGGCCACCCTTGCCCCTGTCTGCTTCTTTCCCTGCTGGCCCCATGCCCCTGGCTGCCCCCAGACATGCCCCAACCTCCCTCAGCCACCCTCAGCCACCCTCCGGCAAGCCCATCCCTCTGGACACATGCTGCCAGCCCTGCATTGCCCCTTGTGCCCGGGTGCGTTCTCCTGGGAGATGCTGGACACCCTGGGACACCTTTCCCTGCTTGGCCAGCCCCAATGGGCTGTTCTCTCCTGAGGGTCTCTGCTCCCTGACAGCTGCAGCCCATGCCCAGCACTGATGCATCCCAGAAGCAAGGAATCCCAGGAGCTTGGGATGGTTCTGGGACAGGACAAAGAGCTGGGGAGGACAGGAGAACAGGAGGGAGCCTGCCCAGGCTTGGGGGATGCGGTGGGAGAGCAGGGATACAACAGGAGAGCACAAGAAGAGATGACAGGGACCTTGCTCAGCATCTCATTTCCCAGGAGCCCTCTCTCCCCTGGCTCAGATCTGCTGTGTGCTACAGTCAGGCACGGGTCCCTGGGAAAGGCCCAGAGTGGTGAGGGTGAACCCTGAAGGATGTCCTCTTACCATGCCACCTTGGCTGGACGTCCTTGAGGTCCCCACCATGGAAGGAGCAGCCCCCATAGCTCTTCTTCCGGTCTTTCTGGAGTGACAGGTGACACGGGTGGTGACACAGCCAGCTCCCTGGAGTGACAGGCACAAGTGTCAGTCCCCTGGGCTGGCTGCACAGGCGCAGGACAAGGACACAGGCACAGGAGCAGCCTGCACAGGCAGGACACAGGGGAGGGTGACAGCTCCAGCTATCCTGGGGCCATCCCCCCTCCCCCCCTGGGGATACAGCCCAGACCTACCTGTCCTGGATGTGTCGTTCACCCCCCTGCCCCTAGTCCTGAGGTATCCCAGGTGGGGAAGGGTTATGGAAGCAACAGAGGTGCAGCAGGGACCCTCACAGAGCAGCTCAATGACAAGGCTGTCAGGACACCTGGCAGGGCAGGAGCAGGGGATGGACACCCGTCTCCTCAGACCAGCCCTGCTCCCTCCAGCATGGCCACACTGCCAAGAGGTGACTCAGGGCTCTAATGAAGGCATCATGACAGATGGAGCTGGGGGGGAGGAAAGCCAGCTGGCAGGGAGCCCTTTGCTCCCCCCTCTGCCCCTCAGCTCCCTTGCCTTCATCTGGAGGGGTGCCAGCCAGTACAGGGTGCTTGGCATCCCTGGCTGTGGGTGCTAGGGTCTAGACTCCGCTGGGTGACAGGGCAGGTTGAGAGCCAGGAGCCAGCTGGTGGCCAAGAGCAGGACAGCACCAGTGCTGGCAGTGCTGCAAGGACAGCCTGGGGACACTTCGTGTGCAAGGGGCAAGGTGTGCTCACACTGGCTGCTGCATCCCACACACGCAGACTCCCTCTGCCTCCACCTCCCGGCTCTAGGTTCCCAGGCCTTGCCAGCCCCAGCCCAGATCCCATGGCAATTAGATGAGCTCCCTGTCTGCCCTGCCCCAGACCATCCATCATGGATTAGCTATTTTCTATCAGCATTTATCTCCAGGCAATCTCACTCCTCCTGTGACAGCCTGCTGCATCCAGTAACCTCCCTCCTGCTACTGGGCAGCCCTGATAAAGGGCTGCTCTATCTTATCGTGCTTCCCTGAAGTTACACATTAATGGTGACACCTGGAGGCTTGGCTGGGGTGAGGTGAGCTCAGCCCACCCTCAGTCCAGCAGCCAGCATCCCTAGTCAATGTGGTGACAGGCATTGAGCCTGGCAAGAAGGGCATGGGGAGGGCAGGCAGGCAGGCTGCAGGCAGGTGCAGGGCATGTGAGTGAGGTTCCCAGCACAGCCCTAAAGCAGGTGGATCCCACTGGGGCTGGGAGGACAGTCCCTGCCCCCAGCCCAGGGCAAAGGGCAACTGCTATCACCTGCCTGCACCAGGCTGTTTGTTCTGCTGCCCATTAACAGAGCTGCCTTATCCGGTGGGCAGGGGCTGGAGGTGGCCCAGAACGTGTTGGCCAGGCAGGGGCATTGACTGCAGGAAGGGGAGGGGGCGCCCCAGATAACCCCTGCAGGCAAATGGGTTTCTAATGGGATCTTGAGCCTTGCACCCACTGGCCCAGCTCATCTCCAAGGGGATGAGCGAATGTGGTCCCAGCACTGCCATACCTCACCCCGCTGGGGCTCTGCCTCTGCCATGACCCAGGTACTGGCAGTGACTGGGTGAAAACGCTTTGCTGGGAGGTGTAACACCAGCTATTCCCACGCCCAGCAGACCTTGGGCTGCCTGGGGTGCATGCTGACAGGGCCTTTCAGAAGGAGTAATGACACTGTGTCCATGGTATGGACACGTTGGCATTGTTGCTCACCTGGCATATGGGTGCCTCTTCTGCCCCCCAGTGCTACAGCACGAAGCCTCTGGCTGTCCTGCTCCTCCATCCCTTGCACCCCAAGTACTCCCAAAACCAATACTCCATGGGGCAGCAGGGAGGGCATAGGGTAGGAACCAGGGTCTCCTGCCAGGATGTACCTGTGGGGTGCCAGGCGGGATGGGGGCAGAGGGGGCTGGTGGATGACAAGGGCACCTTGCACCCAACATTCCCAGGAGGTGGGTGACACAGCCCTGCCAGAGGGGCACAGGGACCCAGGGCGGGCTGCATACAGAGGGCTCCCTCGGGAGTGCGAGGGGCTGCCCGGGGAGGGAGGGCTGGGGCAGCAGGGTGGCCGGTNCCTTAGAAAGGGCGGCCCGCGGGGGAGGCGCCAAGGGAGCAGCAGTGTGCGGAGCCGCTCCGTCCCGCTCGGCAGCCGGGGCCGGCGGCGGGCAGCGGTGATGCCGCGGGCGGGCGGCCTCCTGGGGATCCCGGGCTTGGCACTGCTTGTCCTGGCGCTGGTGGGGTCCCCGTGCGGTGGGCAACACTACGACTACTACGGCTGGCAGCCCGAGAGCCTGCCCCACGGGCGCTACTACGGGCGGGAGCCGCAGTGCCTCGACATCCCGCCCGACATGCAGCTCTGCCGCGACGTGGGCTACAAGCGCATGCGGCTGCCCAACCTGCTGGAGCATGAGACCATGGCCGAGGTCAAGCAGCAGGCCAGCAGCTGGGTGCCTCTGCTCGCCAAGCAGTGCCACACCGACACACAGCTCTTCCTCTGCTCCCTCTTCGCCCCCGTCTGCCTCGACCGGCCCGTCTACCCCTGCCGCTCCCTCTGCGAGGTGGTGCGTGACTCCTGCGCCCCTGTCATGGAGTCCTACGGCTTCCCCTGGCCCGAGATGCTGCACTGCAGCAAGTTCCCCTCCGACCACGAACTCTGCATCGCCGTCCAGTTTGGAAACAGCAAGGCCACCCCACCACCAGGTAAGTGGGACAGGTACTGCAATGGGATAGGGATACATGCAGGGCACCTGCCCGCAGCACGGCCCCGTGCAGCCAGGGTCCCCCACTGGAGCCCTGGTACCTCATTTCTGCACTCCTGGAATACTGGCCAAGGACCCTCTCTCTGTAACATGGCACATGTGGGAACAGTACCAGCGGCATCAGCTGCTTTGGCTGGGCACCCCTTGCTGTCCAGGAACTCAGGCACCTTGGCCCCAGGGGAGCCAGGTGCCCAGCTGCCTGCACAGAGATGCCCAGTGCAGGGAAGAGTGGAGCAGCACTGAGGTAAATGTGGGATAAGTGGGGGATCTGTGGCAGAGCTGTGTCCCTTGCCACCCCTTGGGTCCCATTCCAGCAGCAAAGAGCTATTTTGCATCCTGCAGGTATTGGTCATGGTGTAGCTGTCCCCTCAAGCAGAGGAGGGGATATCACTCAAAGGCAGCCCAGGGTTAGGTCTGTGACACCCTTCAGGCCAGGGCCACCCTCACTGCTGCTGTACCCCAAAGCATCAGCAGCTGCACGAGGGGTGTCTCCTTACCCCATCCCTCATCAAGGGGGATGCTGAGATACCTGCCAGCAAGGTGCTTTGTGCCCTCTGCATCGCCCCAGCACAGCTGCACATGGAGAAGAGGGGCTGCTGGGGCTCTCCCTGTATGTGCTTATGGATCTGGCTGGTGACAGGCAGGGAGCTGTGACAGTGGCTGGTCTCTCATCACAGTATCGAAGATCTGCACCCAGTGCGAGATGGAGCACAAGGCAGATGGCATGATGGAGCAGATGTGCTCAAGTGACTTTGGTGAGTGCTGAGGTCCCCCTCACCATTCCCCCCTTGCCAAGGGGCTGCTCTCCCCCAGCTCTGTCAGGGGTTAGCCAGAAGGCATGGTTTTCCAGGGACAGGCCCATGGGAGAACCTCCTAAGTCATTCCCATGGACGCTGTGTGCATGGGATGGATGCACCACAGGAGAAAACAGGGAGGGAGTAGGAGGAGGAAGGGGGGGAGGGTCAGGGTGGGGAGGAGGGAACAGGCAGACTGGGAGGGCAACTGAGGACCTCTGCCCTCCCTGTCCCCACAAAGTACTTTCCCCAGAGACCCTTCTTCTGGGTCCCACCCCAGGGATGGGCTGCACCCTGTCCTGCACTAGTGCCTATACCAGACCCCACCCAGCAACACCCCAGCCATGCCCCATGGTAATCCCTCTCCCCAACTGTGCCCACGGCTGTCCCACACAGTGGTGAAAATGCGCATCAAGGAGATGACAGAGGAGAATGGGGAGCGGCGGCTGGTGGCTGCCCAGAAGAAGAAGGTGCTGAAGCTGGGCCCGCTCAAGCGCAAGGACACCAAGAAGATGGTGCTGCACATGAGGAACATGGGTGCCTGCCCTTGCCCCCAGCTTGACAGCCTCAGTGGTAGCTTCCTGGTGATGGGTCGCAAGGTGGGCGGCCGCCTGCTCCTCCTTGCTGTCTACCCCTGGCAGAAACACAACAAGGAGATGAAGTTTGCAGTCAAGTTCATGTTCTCCTACCCCTGTCCTCTCTATCATCCCCTGCTCTATGGGGCTGGGCAGCACTAGAGCTCTGCTCACCCTGCCATGGGACTCCTGCACTGTCCTGACAGTGCCCTCCTGGTTGCACCCCAAGACTTCAGCTTTGTTTTCCTCGATCCCTTGACTGTGTCCCAGGACCCCTAGGATTCCCAGCTGCATTTGTGGAAGCCTTGGTCTACAGCCAGGATCCCTGCCCTATCCTGAGAGCCCTGCTTTGCATCTCTGCGACCCCTATTCTGCTCCCAGGACCCCTGCCCCCCAGAAGTTTAGATTGCACCCAGGACCCTTGCTCTGCATGCTTGTGAACCCTGCTCTGTACCAGAGACCGTTGGCTACACCAAGCCCTCTGACCCCCAGGGACGCTTGCCTGCACTTGGGATTCTTGCTTGGCCCTCTTGGAGCCCTTCTGCTGCACCTCTGCTACCCTGCATCCCTGCTCAGCTCCCCAGTAACATCCTCAGCCCCTCCAAATTCCTCTGCCAGCCCACTAAAACATCCCATGTCCATGTCCTCACCTTGAGCTCACACACCAGCCTGGGATTGCCCCACCTTTGTAGGGACCCACCCCAGCCAAAGCACATCCCTCCTGCCCTGCTGTCCCCACAGACTGGTCTCAAGACCAAGTGCCCAGAGCAGCACAGCCCCTGCTTGGGCTCTCCCACCCTTCCCATCCCACATGGCTCAGTGAGGGATCACCTCCAAGCCCCCTTGACCAGCCCAGCTGCATCCCTCACGCTCACCCTGCCAAGACCCAGCCCAGGCATCCCTTCCCCATCCACACTGCAGTAAATTATGCTGCCTCAGAGAAGCCTGTGTCCAGCTCCCTGTGGTTCACGGGCCTCTTGGGACTCCCTCAGGGATCCCAGGAAAAATGGCAGGGGGTCCCGTTCCTGCCTGCTGAGTGGGGTCACTCCCAAGGGAGTGGGGTCACCCTGGCCCACAGCTCTAGCCCAGCTCCAGGTGTCATATTCAGAACCCAAGTCTGGCCAAGACAAGGGATGAAGTTCTCAGTGGTCACAGGCACCACTGGAGACTCAGGCATCCCTGCCACTTCAAGAAGCCTGGGAGGGGGTGGGGGGGAGGCAGTGCAGCCCCACTACTGAGTCTGAGGGTGTTTGCCCGAGAGGTTTCTTCCTCCATCACCCCTGGGGGACAGATCTGCAGGCTGAGGTGGGAGGCTGGCACTGAGCATAGTGAGTGGCAGATCCTAGGTCAGGATTGCTGCCTCCATCCCTGGGAGCTCCTGAAAGCCCTGTCTGGGGCTCCAGACTGCCCTGCTGCCAGATCTCTCAGCCCACAACCTCCAGCCTCCTCCCAAAGGTTCCCTGGGGCCACCCACCTGCAGCACCAGCTGGGACTCCCCCAGCAGCACTGGGGCCAGGGCTGCCCTTAGCCTGGACCCTCTCATGGTGGCAGGGTGCTGCCCCTCAGCTCTCCCAGCCCTAGAGCAGGGGCTTCTGCCCCAACAGCCCCTCAGTCCCAGCAAGTGAAGGGAACAACCACCGGCCTCCTGCCCAGCACTGCGGCTTCTCACCGGAGCTGTCCCCACCGCAGGGGAGCTTCCCAAGACAGGAGGGGAACTGAGGCTGCAGGATGCCTGCACCCATCATCCTCCTGGCTGGTGAGGCCACCAGCCCTGCAACAACCTCACACCCTCCAACCAGCCAAAACAGAAAAAAAAATAAAAATGAAAAAACTCAAATATTGTTAGAAAGTACGTTCAGAGTGAGGCTGCTGAGCATGCTGCCACAGGAATAAACATTGTCAATTATCTCATTTTACTGAAAAACTTTAAAGTACGCAAATAGAACCCCATCTCCCACAGCCCAAGCTTATCTGTAGCCCTCTGTGTTTTGCATCATTAGCATCTTTCTGGGGGCACATTTAGACATACATGGCCATGGCCACTATTGCTCCAAGTGTTTTCTCTAGAAAGACAAGTGACTTCTCTCTGCCTCCCACTGCCTGCCCCCGCAGCCCCTCAGACCAGTACTTGCCCCACTGCAGATGTACCCCCACCCACAACCCTTCAGCTCTTGGGGTGCTACACAGCCCTCTCCTCAACGTTTACAGCTCCTCCACTGCCCCTCTGTCCCTCTGCAAGCCAGTCCCTCGCTGGTCCTGAGCAATACCAGCACAAGAGCACCAGACCCCCTCAGACCCCATGGGCCCGGGGGAGCTGCAGCTGGCTGGCAAGGACCCAGGCCATGGCCACTGCCAGCTGCCAGGGTCACATTCCTGGGATAGCTGGGAGCTTTGCTGTTCAGGCAGGGAAAGGTCACCCTTGTGTGCACAGGCAGCTGCTGGGACCACTGCCTGGACAGGGCTGGGGAAGGAGCAGCCCTGGGAGGCAGAGGAAGCCCAGCAGCTCCTGCCAGAGCTGAGCAGCACAGCCAAGGAGGGACAGCCCTGAGCAGGGGACAAACAAGGCCACAGGATGACAGAAGACAGAAACCCCATAAGCAAAGGGAGCTGGTGGCAGAGAGACACTGTTTCTCCACAACCACCTGCAGGACAGTGAGGCCAAGCCCACAGAGGTGTCAGAGTGGCCTAGGACATCTTTCACTGGGTCAAGACAAGAGCCAGCTGAGGGCAAGAGATTTATTGGTCGTTCTCTATATACACTTATATATTAATCTGTAGTAGAAAGCAGCAGTCACTAAGTGCACAGAGCAGCACCAACTCTCACACTGCAGCTGGAGACTCGGCCCACAGCCCAGCCCACACTTACCCTCAATGTCACCTCTGTGCTACAGCCAAATATAGAGGGAGAGACTAAATCTGCAGGCAGCGAGGCTGAGGAATACAGGAGTGACTAGCAGGGTCTCAGCTGAACCAGGACCAACAACCACATCTCCTGGGGATGGAGGTAGAGCTCAAACCTGATCCCAAAAATAGTCACCCAACACGGTTCTGGGAAAAACACCTGAGGTTGTTCTGCCCCAGCCAGGAGGTGGAGGTAGGGCCAGCAAGTGGGAAGGATGGCTCCTCCCTCACTGAGTGAGGTCACAGGCCCTGGGCAAGTACACAGCATGGTGCAGTGAGTGCCAGGGAGCACTCAGGGCTTGGAGCAGCTGCCACAGGGCAGAGCTGTGGGCAATTCTCTGCTGCAGGGACCCAAATGCTGCAGCAGATGCTGTGTGGCAAGGAGGGGTGGTCTACCCCCAACCTGGTGCTGGCAGGAGGAGTGGCAAGTGCACGTGTCCTCTGGCAGGATGAGACCATGCTGGGAACCGAGCAGTCCGGGCTCCTGGCAAGCACAGGCAGGGTGCCAGCAGTCCCAGGAGTCAGGCAGTGCAGCACCCAGGAGCTGACTGGGCCTGTTTCCATCACTTGATGAGCATCTGGTTGCACACAGCACACACAAACACCGTCTCCTTCTGAGCCTCCGGGGCTGGAAAGGAAAATGGTGTCAGAAATGCTTCCCTTCCCCACCACAGGCTAGGAACCCCATCTGCAGAGCTGTACACCCATCACTGTTGTGACCTGATCCAGGCTGCAGGTCCTGGACAGGTCCTGCTGACCCTACCCACCACAGCTGAGGCAAATCCCTGCAGCAGACAGCACAGGTAGGAGCTCTGCCCTCCACCTTTCCACTCACCTGTGGCTCCCATCACAGCCTTGGGGACTTTGAAGGAGCAACACCTGGAGCAGAAGCTGTTCCCACAGTTACTGCAGCTCCGCTGTGGAGAGAGATGGAAGTGAGACACTACTCTGGGCCCATTCCCAGCTCTTCCCAGCAAACTTCAGTGCCAGAGCACTGCTAACAGCACCCCATGCTGAAGGGGAGCAGGTGCAAACCCTGAGCCCAGACAGCAACATCAGTGGGGTCACCTGCCAACAACATGCTGGATCTCCATTCAGTTATGCTCTATCACCACAGGCAGCCTGTGCCCAGTCTCAGAAAGCACTGAGCACACAAGCTCCAGGGGGTTTAGGGACACTGTATCGCTTCCTATGCTGTAACCCCAGGGGGACAAAAGCTCCAGAGAGTCCCAGATGTGTATCAGACTAACCCAGGAGGGAGGGGAGTGGGCTGTAAAAGTCTGGAGGAGGGGAAGCAGCAGCTATGTGAGTCTGGAGGGGACACAAGATGCATCCTTTCCAGAACTGCCCAGGGGACCACATGCCAAGCACCTTGCTCAGGGGCTCAGACAAGACAACAGAAGTGGCCTTTCTTCCTCTAGCTCCCACGAGCAGACCATGATCTGATAGCTACATCAGAAAGCTCTCAAGCCACAAGAAAAGGGCTAAACTAGGGTACAAAGCAGGTGTAACACCTGTGGGTTTGGTGCAAGGCAGCTTCCAAAGGAGCTCCACAGCAAAACGGATCCCTGGCATCAATCAACAAGCATGTGACAACACCCAGCACTTAGCTGAGGTCATCTGCTACTGGGCTGTGACTGAGGCCAGTCAGTTAAGCTGCTGGGGAAAGCCAGGGTGAGAGAGACACACACACAACACCTCTGCCCCAAGTGCAGGCAGCAAGCCAGAGCAGAAGCTGAAGACTCACCCTCTTCTTGAGCACAGAGAAAGTGGCCGCGCAGCCCGTGCAGCTCCCTGGAAGAAAGTGAGCAGAGGTTAGGCAGGGTTCTGCTGCCTGGGACTGCGGAAGGCAAAGAACACCCATGCCTGCTGCAAAGGCTCAGCTGAGAGACAATGCTGCTGCACCCAACCACCCCTGCCCTTCCCGGGACAGCTGGGAACACCCTCACCAAGAAGGAGGGAGGTCACTGGAGGTGTAAGCACAGCCCTAGCAGGCTTCACATCGCTCTGCCCTCTCCCTGTTCCAATGCCAGCACTGAGAGCAGTCCAGACCCTGCTCTGCTGAGCCACCCCAAGCAGCACCCTCCCAACCTTACCAAAATTGTTGCTGGGGTAGCGCTTGCGCAGGCGCTCAGTCAGGCGTGAGACTTTGCTGCGGATCACCTCATTTTTGCTCATAAAACCGTTGTCTGGGAGGCTGAGGTCAAAATCTGCTGAGCACTGAGAGCTCTCGTCATCCTCCTGCAGAGAACAGAGCCACCTGAGCACAGGGGGGTGGCCTGGGGCATGCCCACTCCACAGATGGGCATCTAACAGGCAAGGTGCTCCACCTGGCATTGCCAGAAACCACCAGCAAAGGCTTCCAGCTCCATATAGGAGGAGATGCCCCTCTTGCACACCTTGGCACAGCAGTACTCACCATGACCAGCAGCTGGTTCTCCTTCTCCCGCAGCATGGGATAGAGAGGAGAGGCAGTACAGATGGAGTCAGAGGCACCCAGCCCCTCAACTCACCCTCCCTGACCACCCAATTTTGCCCACCAAGGCCCTCATCCCTTCCCAGCTCAGCTCCCCACCAGCCTCAAACCTCAATAGCATCTTTGAACTCTTCATCAGGCTCTGCTTCCTCTGCCTCCTCCACGCTGCCAGGAGTAAGATCCTGCAAGGGATGCACAGAACTAGTCCTGCTTCACCCACAACCCCTGTCCAAAGGGGCCACACAGTTCTGTGGCAGGTTCCAGAAGAAAGGACCACCTGCCCAGCAGCACCACAAGAAGGTGCAAGTCCCAAAAGGCAGGGTGAGACACTGCCTCCCCAGGTTCCATCCTCACACATAGCAGGAGGACAGAGCCAAGCCCCCAGCACAGCAAGGCAGCTGCCAGTAACTCTGGAGGGGCTCCCAGGCAGGGCACTGGGAAAGCCATCAGCAGCTGGAAGGAGCTCATGGGTAGAGGGTGATGGGCACGCTCAGACCAAAGGGCTGAACCTGCAGTTCCCACCCATCTCACCTCTGTGCTGGTGGGTGTAGGGGTCCGATCCAAGGGGGGGGCAGCTGGCAGGGGTTCAGCAGGCTCTGGAGCATGCTCAAGGGGTTTGGTGCCTACACACTGCTCAACCGAGACCTTGAGTTCCATTATCACTGGTGAGAGGGGAACATGAGGGGGACACAACTGGAGAGGGGTGACACTTCCCTTCACCCAGCCCTGCTGCACAAAAACTGGCAGCAAGAGCCAATCTCCAGGGCACCTGCTAGGATGATGGCAGATAAAAACTTCACCCAGCAGGTCACCTGAGCCCTTTTCTGCTCAGAGACTGAAGTTAAGGCAGAAAGGAACCTCCCTCCACCTGCCTCCGCTTAGGCTAGGGAACAGCAGGGGCCTTAGTCACAGCACAGTTAACCCATAACTCTTCTGTACACACATGCCACAGAACAGAGCATGCTTCCAGATCCTCTTCTCCCCTCTGACAGTCCAAGTCTGTGTCATATATTGCCACAGGCATCAGAAGTACTTCAGGTCCGGCAGAGCTGGGCCAGTGACCAAGAGGTGTGACAATGCTCACGTGCATTACCAGGCCCCAGTTTGCCACAGTGCAGGGGAGAGCAGGAAAGAGCACCCAGGCCAGGACACACATCAGGCAAGAAGATTCTTGCCTCTGACATCTGAACCCCAGAAGCCCAGTGACCAACCTGGGCTGCTGAGTACCATCCCCAAGACATCACTGCCTTCTAGGAGTCCAGGTCCCATGACAAAGCCCAGCACTGGGCTCACATGAGAGCTCTAGGAGCAGACCAGGGCAGAATCTCTGGCTTCAGAAGGCCTTTCCCCACCATACACAGGCTATTTCAGGGAAGGCTCTTACCTTGGTAGAACTGGGTGTTGCCCAGGAAGAGGGTACTATTGAGGATGGCCAGGACCCAGCAGAGGGGTAGCAGGTAAAGGATGCAGACAGAACCCAGCAGCACCCCATAAAACCTGTGAAGGAGCAGCAGGACACTGTGGTCAAGACAGAGCAAGTCACATAACAAGGACATGTCCTCTTCCTTCCCTGGGTCATCTGCCTGCTCTCTCCAAGTACCAACCACATCAAACACAGCTCCACAGGCTGAGCCACCGCAGGAGGCCTGACCTGTGACCACTCACTGGGAAGAGATGGTGGGGTTCTCCCAGTACAGTACACGGTACACTGCCTCGCAGCTGCAGCACATCCCGCTCAGAAATCCCTCCAGTTGGATCAGGCTGTGAACAAGACCTCACAGTCACAAAAAGGCCCCGCAAACTCATACATCCCCATACTCATAAATTTTACGGTGGCCGGGCTGGCACGAACCCCGACGTGACCAGAGTGAAGCCCTCCTGGCCACAGAAGCCCTAGGAGCCCAACAGCTCCACAGACTCACAAGCTCTTGACCTGGGCGATGGCCTCCTGCCGCGACAGCTGCACCCTGCGCAGGTCCTCCCGCCGCACGCTGTGGTACCTCCTGCGCACCAGCTCCGGCTCCGAGGGCCGGGCCCGGCACGTCTCCTGCAGGTAGCCCAGCAGGGCCGGCACCACCACCAAGAGGGCAAGCACCGAGAACCAGGCGGCTGGAAGAGTCAGGGCAAGGTCAGCACCGGGGGGATGCGGGGAGGGAACCGGCGCCGTCCCCCGGCACGCACCTTGTCCGAGGGTGAGCAGGAGGAAGTTGAGGCCGAGACAGACGAGGAGGGAGCAGACGGGCCGCTGCCACCTGCGGAGGGGAGGGAGGATGAGGAGCGGCAGGCCCCGGCTAGGGCTTCGCTCCCGGTCCAGCCTCACACCTACCGGAGGAGGGAGCGGACGCCCTCGGCGGCGTCCCGCAGCGGCTCCAGATAGAGCTCCAGTCGCCGGTAGCTCCGCACCAGCTCCAGCAGGTCGAAGGCGGCAGCGGCCTTGGGCGGCGACGACTCCGGAGGGGCCTCACCGCCCCCCGCCACCNGGGGGGGGGGGGGGGGGGCTGAGAGGGAACAGCGTGTTGCCTCCAGGCCCATCAGTGTGGCCCCAGTGGCAAAAAGGGGGAAACCATCTCATAATACTCCAGGGAACCTTGTCAGCCCCGTGTCATCCCTCGGGCTATGAGGGCAGCCCAGGCCTCCACCCTGCTGCCACCTGCCCGCAGCCTCCGGTGATCAGGGCACACGTCCCAGGGGCAGAGGGCTGTGCTGCACGGTGACACCCCAGCTGTGGGTACAGGTCCAAAGCTGATCCCTGTCCCGACAGCGAGACCCGGGGCCAGAACCAGCTGCGGGAGATGCCGGCTGCTCCCAGACCTCCAGAGGCACAGCCTCATCTCCTCAGCAGTGCTCCCGGACAGAGAGCTCTTTCAGTCCTGGAGTGACGAAGCCCCTTGGAATGCTGCTCTATCCTGTCCCCACCCTGTCCCTGCGGCCACTCAACCCCGGGGGCTTGTCCCCCCTCTGCACTGCTGGCACCCACTAGCACCAGGTTGTACTCTGCCTCTGGAGAGGGTGGGGGACAGCCCCTGTCCCCAGGAGCAGGGGTTTAAGCCTCTCCATGGGGACTGAAGAACCTGTCCACGACCCCAGAGCACATCAGGACACTGTGACTGTGGTGAGAGGCTCTAGGTCTGGAGGCCCCAGGGCACAGTGCCACAGAGCCAGGTGTGATCTCAGCTCAGACCCCACCCTCAGTAGGTCCCATCCTCAGCACAGAGCCTCAGACACTTGGTGAGCGCCAACGTTGCTTTATTTGGAAGGTGAATCCATAGGCACTGGAGAGGCGGCTGGAGGAGGACAAAGCCAGCGTGAGAGGCAAAAAGCCAGGAAAGGCACTCGTGGTGGTAGAAGCCCTGCTGAACATCTTTGGCATCTGGGACAAGGGCTGCACCAGGGCAGGCAGTGTCAGGGACCAGCCCTGACACAGAGTGGGGGAAGCACGTCCTGCCCAGGGAAGGGGTAGATGGGCAGGGTCTGGGCAGCCCCCAAGCACAGGGTGGGATTGTCTGAGACAGTAACTCAAGATGTAAGCAGTGACCCAGCGTCAACCCGATTCCTCCAAGCTGCAGGGGCATCACAGATGCTGCTCTCTGTCCCCAAAAAAAGGCACCCAGGAACTCCAAGCAACAGCCAGAGCCCATGGGCAGCTGCTGGGGACACCCATCCCACTGACCCAAGCCCATGTGAAGCCTCAGGTCAACCCGTCCTCACACGGGGAGCGATGGGAGGGCCTGCCTCCAGGCAGGGTGAGGAGAGCTTGTGGCAGGAAAGCCCCAGCATAGTGCTCCTACAAAAATTCTCAGTCTCTGGCTGCTGGTTCCTCCAGTCGGCACTACACAGTCTCCTCAAGACTTGGCACCCAGCAGGCTGTGGAAGCTGATCCAGGACTGGGCTGGCCCAGCTGCCAGCATCCTTTTTATCTTGTTCCCCACGACAGTCTGTGTCCACACAATGCCCATTTCCAGCTTCTCCTTGGCACCACTGCCGTGCTGCCATCCCCTCCAGCTTGCCACAGTCTCTGGGCACTGCAGGATCCCAAGATGGAGTTTAAGAGTCCCCAGATGATTGTTCCACGATGACAAATTCAGCCCTGCTGGGAGGCTGTGCCCATCCCTATTGGAGCAGCTGGGCCCTGGGGATGGATGGGTGGCTCTCGGTGGCTCAGAGCCATGAACCTCACAGCAGGAGGGCAGCGGGAGAGAACAACCAAGTGCCTTGTTCCCCTAGGGGAACCCCTGGGGACATCTGCCCCATCCCAGGGCAGTATGAACGCCAAGGCTGGAGGGATTTACCCCCTCCCCAGGGTCACAGGACCAGACTATGGTCCTACTCACCCTTTCCCTTCCCCACAGTCATAGAGGCCTTGCTGCCCTGCGCAGGCTCAGCCCCCAAACACGACAGCATTTCTGGGGTCCCGGGGTGATGCTGGGTCAGACTGTGTGTCCCCACATCCCCACAGTGCAGGGCAGGGAGGGGCTGAGCCCTGCAGGGTTTTGGCAAGAGGGTGGATGTGTTCAGCCCAGACAGAGGGAGGGGCCCAGCCTGGGGAAGTGGAGATCAGAGACTCCATTAGGGAATTGCAGAGGTGCCGTGCAGCTGGGAATGGCAGGAGGGTGCTGCCAGTGGGCTGGGGAGGCTGTGCCCACCCACCCCCACAATACACCGCTGTCCCCTTCTCAGCAACCCAAGGCCAGTTCCCTCTTCTGTGGGGACAGGTCAGCACCCACCTGATCACACAGCACCTGTGAAGCCAAGGGAAGGGGAGCTTGGTAGAGGTCCTGGGGGGCTCCCAGGAGTTAGGGTCCCTCTTAGGCGTTCTCCACTTGGATCCTCCCACCTGCAATAGCTTACGTCTGTCTGGGGATGGGAGAAGGGCCTGTGCAGCAGCTGGGTGTCCATACTGTCTCGTCAGGACTCAGGAAAAGCCGTGCTTGGGGAAGGCCTCAGTCTGTCCATCCATAGGCACAGGAGTCTCCAGAAAAAGCACGGTGCAGTCAGCCAGGAGGGAATGGGGTGGCAGGGTCACTTCGTCCCAAAGTGGGGCTGCTCTCCATCCATGGGTGATAAGAAAGGGAGCTGAGGGCCGCGAGGTCTCAGATGATGTCACGTTGGTCCCGGCAGCGCCGTGACAGGCAGTAGAGCCCCGAGAAGAGGTACAGGCAGGCAGTGATGCCCCCGCAGACGGAGGCGCTCAGGTAGGCACTGTACAGGCAGTGCTGGCTGTAACCCGGGAGGCTGCAGTAGCTTTTCTGCTTGGCCTTGTAGCCCATGATGCCAGTGGCGGCCACATAGAGCCCCACGCCCAGCACCAGGTCGTGCACCAGGTTGGTGAGGAGCCAGCGGGAGCCCAGCCAGGGCACCAGCGCCCAGCGCCCCAGCAGGCTCAGCCCGAAGAGGGCCAGGGTGAGAAGCCAGACCAGGACAGCGGCGAAGAGGGCAAAGTGAGCAGCCCCCTCGTACCTGTGAGCCGCCACCGTCACCCAGAAGGCAGCACCCAGCACCAGCTGCCCCAGCCGCAGCAGCCCCAGCGGGCTCCGCAGGTAGGCGCGGTGCAGATTGAGGGAGCCGCGTCCCGGTGGCCCCGGGGGCGGCGGCACTGCCGGGGGAGCCGTGCGGGCCATGGCGGGGCCCTGCCTGCTCCGGCGCGGCTCGGGCGGGACTCAGGGCCCC
>JAAWXA010000010.1:6985939-7022057 GCA_038090715.1 Florisuga fusca | reverse complement strand
GCTGTCAGGGGAGGTGGCCGCGCCACCGCCCCTCGGCGGGACCCCTGTGGGGAGCGGTGCGGGCGGCCAGCACCGAGCCAGGTGAGCGCTCGCCGCCGGTTCCTGCGCAGCCTTGGGCAGGCACCGGGCTTGCGGGCATCGTTACGTGCCCAAACCGTGCGTGCATGAGCATGGTGGGGCATGTGTGCATCACCCGTGGGTGCACGGACAGGGTGGGACGTGTATGCATCACCCGTGGGTGCATGGGCATGGTGGGACGTGCATGTATCACCCGGGGGTGCAAGCACCACCTCTGGGCACACTTCCCACGCGGGGTGTGATGTGTCCCCCTGCGTGCCTACATTGCCCAGGGGCGTGTGGCCAAGTTGGACCCATGCTCCCCTCACCCCCGTGTGTGGCTCCAGCCTGTGGGTGCGTGGCCCGGGCAGAGTCAAGGTGTGCATGGCATCGCCCCTGCTTGCTGTGGGTGCAGGACTCTGGTGTGTGGGTGCCACTGGAGGGGTATCCAGCTGCTGGGATGGCTGCACTGCTCACGGGGGCAAATGCTGCCCGTCTCCTGGATGAGATTGGAGGTGTAGGCACAGGCCATGCTGGCAGCAGGAGGCTTACGAAGCTGGCTCTAAGGGTGCCCAGCAGCACCCTCTCCTCCTCCTGGCACTGCTGGAGTTGTCCCCAGTGCTGCCAGGAAGGCTGCAGGTTGGAGAGGCGGTGCTGAGCTCCTGGTCAGTGCCATCAGCAGAGAGCACTGTTCAGTCACTGCTCGACTTGACTGGGGGCCGTTCCTCCTCTGGACACAAAGCCCTTGCAAGATCCCTGCTCCCCCGTACACATCTGCCCAGTTGGTGTGGCTCAGCATCCATCTCTCCAGAGATGCACAGCCTGGTGTGAACAGAGATCCCCACTCTGGAAATGGGGAGCCCCCTTCCTGAGGGGAGCTGAGCATCACTCAGCTGCTACTGGAGAGGCAGCACCCAGGCCACCTGTGGGACTGTCTCCATGCTGGTGCCTTCCTTGGGTGCTGGGGAGAGCTGTGCTGCATGGCAGCAGCTCTGTGGGTGTGCAGGGCTCCAGGGGGATGCTTGCTGTCAGCAGGCAACTTGCAGACCCTCGGCAGCCAAGGCCCTGGGGCCCCAGGGTCCTCTTTGAACTCTCTCTTAGGAGGAGCAACCATTCCATCCCCAGGGGATGAGCAAGGTCTGCCCATCCTCCACGCCAGAGCTGGGAACACCACAGGCACTCTGCTCCCCTCCCTGAAGAGCCAGCAATGAGCACCACTCAGCGAGCATCTCCTCTCCAAATGCCAGTTTCCTCTGGGAACTTCCCCAGCCAGAGCCTATTTTGGTGCAGGCCCTACTTGGGTCCTGCCAGGGAGCCGTGCCGGAGGCAGCCAGCTCCTGCAGTGCTTCTCTTCTGCTGCTTGCTCACGTTTCACGGGGCTCTGATCTCTGTGGGCTCACATCGCCTCAAGACCTGCAGCAGGGCAGGCAGCAACCCGAACCTGGCGGGTGGGGTTTCAGAGTCAGGGCAGGGTGGCCAAGCTTCTGGGGTCACCTCCTCATCTGCTGCATGCCCCAGCAGCAGAGCTGTCCCCGGGGCAGATGCTTGTCTCTCCCTGAGCTGAAAGGATGTGGGAGCTCTTAGTGAGCTGGGCTGTTCTCCCTCACCCTGCAGCCACCTTCCATGTCTCTCCCTGCCAGCTCTTGTCTTGTACTGCTGGAGGCTGTCACCATGACCCTCACCAAAGGCTCTTTCACCTACTCCAACGGCGAGGAGTACCGTGGCGAGTGGAAGGAAGGTGAGACGGGGTGGGAGAGGATGGTGCTGCCTGCACTGGTGTCAAGCAGTCTCCGTGTCCTTGCCTATCACTGTGCTGGGGCAGGTCCTGCCTGCCTCCATCCATCACAGCTTATTTCTGCCCCTGCCCAGGTCGCAGGCATGGCATTGGGCAGCTGACATTTGCTGATGGCACCTCTTACGTGGGGCACTTTGAGAATGGGCTCTTCCATGGCTGTGGCGTGCTCAGCTTCTCTGACGGCTCCAGGTGAGCATGGCACCTTCATGTACACCCCCCCAGGCATCCCCCTTGCTGTGGGGAGCTGCTGTCTAAGGAGCTCCTCCTGCACAGGTACGAGGGGGAGTTTATGCAGGGCAAGTTCAACGGCGTCGGCGTCTTCACCCGCTGTGACAACATGACCTTTGAGGGAGAGTTCAAAGGCGGGCGCGTGTACGGCTTCGGTGAGTGCCCAGTAGCATGGGGACAGCTGCAGCCCCAGTTTGGCACAGCCCTGGCTGATGTCTCCCACTCCATCCCTCCAGCTGTGCTGCTCCCATCACTCCCAGCCCTTCTCTTCCCTCCCCAGGTCTCTTGACCTTCCCTGATGGCTCCCATGGGGTGCCCCGCAATGAGGGCTTCTTTGAGAACAACAAGCTGCTGCGGCGGGAGAAGTGCTCAGCCATCATCCAGAGGGCCCAGGGAGCCTCCAAGTCTGCCCACAACCTGTCAGCGTGACGGTGCCCTGTGCCCCACTCTCACTGCAGTGGGGACCTGCCCCCCCGGGGCACTGGCTGGCCCTGCCATCCCCGGAGCAGGGATGCAGCACTTCTGGGTGGTTCCCCTGCCCTCTGCTTGCCAGCTGGCCAGCCTTGGTGGGTCTGGGAATCCTCACCAAGCCCCTTTGCTGAACCCTTGCCAGTGGGGGGAAGGGCCCCCTGCTTTCCACTCAAGTGCCCCGGGGTGGCCATGGTGCCTTTTCTCTCTCTGGCTGCAGCCCTCACACCCACTGGAGCAGCCAGAGCCCAGCTCCTCTGCCCCCTTGGGAAGCCTGAGGACCACCACGGCTGCCAGCCCACTGTGGGGGACAGAGCAGCAATGGGTGGGGTGGGGCTGGTCCCCAACCCGACTGCCGGGGTGCCTTGCTTGGACACAGGCTGCTGGCTGTCCCACACACCTGCAGAGGGGCAGCTCCTGTCCTGCTTCACTACCCTGATTCCAAGGCAGGATGGGCACCCTGAGCACCCCATGGCCTGTACCCTGAGCTCTGGGTGACCAGTCATCTTCCTGCCTGCCCTGGACAGGGTGACATAATGCCCACAAAGGATGCAGCCTGCTCTCATGGCCAGCTATGTTCCCCTCATCCCTGTGCCAATCCAGCCCATCCGCTGCCTTGGTAACATCTTCGGCAGCATCCCCACCAAGGGGGACCTGGTGATGCCCAGCCTGGCCCATATCTGCTGTGTGCTGGAGGAGGGCAGGAGCAATGGTGAGCAAGGAGTGGGATCAGCCAGAGCCTGGGATGAGGGGCACAAGAAGGGCTGTGTGGCGTGCCCAGAGCTGGAGCAGGGAGCATGGGAAGAGTGGGCAGGAGTAGGAGCATGGCAGAAGGGCAGGCAGGTTGGGCAGAGGACACACAGCTCCTTATCTTGCCTTCCACACACAACCTTCATCTCCCCCCTGTGTGCTCACCTTCACCTCCGGTACGGTCTGGCTGGCTGGTGCAGGGGTCCCGGCAGCCCTCGCAGCCTGGTCATGGGCTGCAGGGGCTGTGCCCACCCTGCTGGTCTCTGTCTGCGCTGGTCCCGTGCCTTGCCATGACCCTGCCTTGTGCTGCCGCCTGCACGGCCCTCAGCTGAGTAAACCACAATGCCAAACCCCAGGGCTGTGTCCTTTTTGCCAGGAGCAGGGACCTGGGGGGAGGCTGCTTGTGCAGGCAGGACTGCAGGCATGGGGGTGGGCAGCAGGTTTATTCCCAGCTCACGACGTGGGGATCCATCTCTTCCCAGGTGTGAATGCTGGGGATCAAGGGGTGCTGGGTGTCCCCCCGCCCACCCATTCTGCCTAGGGCAGCCCTGGCCCGCAGGAAGGAGTGAGGTGGGTGGCTTTCTCCTGACCACGTCCCAATGTCCCCACCGTGTCCTCAGCTCCTGCAGTTACTGCCTCCCTTGCTTCCCCTGTGTGGGAAGGGGCAGGGGTGGACCCCTCACAACCAGCCATTGGCACTGAAGGTGCTCCTCAGCTCCTCAACCTGGGGGGAGCTCAGCGGGGCCAGAGGTGCACGGCAGGGACCCCCATGGTAGCCGAACCACTCCATGGCCTTCTTCAGCCCAGGGATCCCAAACTGGCGGGTGACCTGTGGAAGGGAAGGCACGGGAGCTTGCTGGCTCCCATGGGGCAGAGCACCACACTCCCTGGGTTCCTCCACCAGCCCCACACAGGGCTGCATGGCTGGGAAGGGTGGGGGGTGGCTGCAGCCCCCCGGTGAAGCACCTTCATTGAGGCAGGGGCCCCGAGGAGGAGCAGCCCTCCCCATCACTGCCTATAAATAGTGGCCAAGGCCCTGCTGGGGGGTCGGGCAGGCACCTGCTGCCAGCAGACACACTGTTCCTGGCACAGCAGGGCTGGCATTTCCCACCCTCGCGCCTCCAGCCTGGCTCAGCTCCTCAGACAGGTGCTGTGCCATCCTGTTCCCCTGGGCCACCCCTGGGCTCTGCCATGGCCTGACACCCCCACCCCACAATATGCCGCCCGCTCACCGCCATGTTGGGCTCAATGAGCCGGTGCTGCAAGTCACGGGCCTCCTGCCATCGGCCCTCGCGGCACAGGCGGTCCAGCTGGCACAGTGGGGCCCCCAGGACATTGGCAAGGGCACAGATCCCCCCAGAAGCACCTGTGGACATCTGGGCACGCTGACAGCCAGCTCAGCACACCGTGCCCAGCCAGCACCTCCCTGGCATTGCTCCCCCTCACTTGCCTCCCCCCACCCAGCTGCCAGCCCCCACCAGTGCCCCCTGGGCAGCACCCCACACCTCGGGCCGAGCAGGGGTAGCGGCACCTTACCCAGGGTGTAGCTGGCCAGCAGGACGCCTGCTGATCCTGCCAGCACCTGGAAGTCCTCCTGCCGTGTCTTGTGGACCATCAGCCCCATGCGGGTGATCTGAGGAGAGACGCTGTGTCCCAGGGCAGGAATCCTGCCCCCATGGGGCATCCTCAGGTCCAGAGGAAGGGATGCAAGGTGGCAACAACCCCTGGGAAAGCTGTGCCCCGCTCACATCCCCACCGCTGTCCTTGATTCCAATGATGTTGGGGTGCTGAGCCAGGGTGAGGACAGCTTCCAGGGGCAGGTCCAGGCCTGTGTTGTCAGGGACACTGTAGAGCACCACAGGGAGTGGGGATGCATCGGCAACCTGTGGGCAGCCAGGCAGAGCTCAGCAGCTAGGGTGGGATGCTCTCCACATCTTGAGGCCCCAGATGGGGCTGCAGGCAGGCACTGGGCACAGCTCACCTCCGTGTAGTGCTGGACCAGGGCAGCACTGGTCATGGACCCCCGGTAGTAGCAGGGTGTCACAACCAGCGCCACATCAGCCCCAGCCTCTGCCATGCTGACTGTCAGCTTGATGGTGGCCTGGGTGGCTGGGGAGGAGACAGGGGAGTGAGGGATGCCTGGGGAAGGACACATGGCTTCCCTGCTGTCCATACAGGCACTCACATTCACAGCCCAAGCCAGCCAGAAGCAGGTGATCCCTGGGCAACGCCCTGCGTACACAGCTCACCACCTTCAGCTTCTCATGGGGTGCCAGGTAGGGGTACTCCCCACTGGAGCCCAGCACCACCAGCCCTGAAACACAGTTGTGGAGAGGGCAGGGCAAGGGCACATATGTGTGCCTGAGGTGCCTGGGCACTTGCTGTGCCGAAGGCCCCGGGAGGGTAACCCAAGGGGTTGCTAGCCCCAGAGCAAAGTCCATCTTGAGGCTGAGCACCCTTGGGAAGCCAGCAGGCTGCCTGCATGCCACCTTGCAGTGGGCAGGGGTCTGGCAGGAGCCTGGATGGAGAGGGGCAGTGGGCAGTGTTTACCTCTGAAAGGGATGCTGGCGTAGCGGCGCAGGTTCCCCTCCAGCCGGGCATAGTCCACCTCCTGCATGGGTGAGAAGGGGGTGACGAGGGGTGGGAAGATGCCCCCAAGGTCAAGTGTGTGTCCCAGTCCTGGGGGGTTGCTGAGTCCCCGGTGCTGCCCAGGGGCTGCCCGGTGCAGAGATGACAGGGCAGGCCAGAGGGGCGAAATGAAGCGGGTGCTGAGAGCCATAGTGGATGGGAGCTGCTGCTTGGCTGTGCTGCCTTCCCCCACCAAGGGGCTGTTAATGTTTGAACACAGAATCATAGAATCATAGAATTGGCTGGGTTGGAATGGACCTCAGAGATCATCAAGTCCAACCCTTGAAGTCCAACCTTTGCCCCCTTGATGGGGCACGTGAGGGGCCTGCAGCCTGGCTGGGTGGGCAATGTGGGTGGCTTTGGCTGAGCTCAGGATGCTCTCTCCCTGGAAAGGCCCTGGCCACAGGAGCTCAGCACCCCTCTGGGTGAGCCCCAGCTGTGCTTTCCCTTCTGCTTACCACAGCCCTTCATAGAAGTGCGACAAAGATGATAAAGGGAGTGGAACATCTCCCTTATGAGGAAAGGCTGAGGGAGCTGGGTCTCTCCAGCTTGGACAAGAGGAAAATGAGGGGTGACCTCATCAATATTTATAAATATGTAAGGGTCGAGTGCCAGGAGAATGAGTAAAGTTTTCTCAGGGGTGACTAATAATAGGACAAGGGGCAATGGTTATAAACTGGAGCATAGGTGGTTCCATATAAACATTAGGAAGAATTTTTTCACTGTGAGGGTGACAGAACACTCAAACAGGCTGCCCAGGGGGGTTGTGGAGGCTCCTTCCCTGGAGACATTCAAAGCCCACCTGGACGTGTTCCTGTGTGACCTGCTTATAGGTGACCCTGCTTTGTCAGGAGGGGTTGGATTAGGTGATCTTTCAAGGTCCCTTCCAACCCCTAACTTTCTATGATTCTATGAAGTGACCCATCCTGTAGAGGGGGTGGCTGTGTTCCTGCACCAGTGGGGAAGGCAGGAGAACAAGCATCCATCCAGCCCTTTGGAGCCTGGCAGGGGTATGACTGCTGTTCCTCAGCATAACCTGAGCCTCAAGCATATTTGGACCTGGGCTGGGTTTCCCTTTCCTTCCTGAGCTTGCCTAGGTGGGACTTTGAAGTACTGTAAGCAACCAGGTTTTCCCACAGTAAGAAGTTCTGCCCTTTAACTAACCACTGCTGTCCTGGCTCCCCGGTGTCACCGACACTTAAGCCATTGTGCTAGAAAGAAGGGCATGCCTGTGCTGCTGGGTATCCCAGCTCCTCAGATAACCCAGCTCCCTGTGTAGCCAAACTTCCCCAGACCCATCACCCTGGTGCAGGCTGCCCAGCCCCACGGCCCCCATAAGCCAGATGCTGCTCTTTGATGGCTTTTATTGACATGGACAAGTCTTGGCTAGACTCTACTCCTTGGAGATGAACTAGGTCCCAGGTTCCTCTCTGGTACTGTCATGCAGGGACCTCCATCTCCACCTGTGGCTGTTCCTTGGTCTCCAGTGCCTGGCGTGTGTCCACCTGCCACTGCTGCACCAGGTCTGTTGGGGTCTTTCCAGCCTGTAGGAGCAGGCAGAGTGATTGGGGATGGAGTGGCAAGACATGGTGGGTCAGCAAATGGCCCTGGTGTTGGGCTCCCCAGCTCTCACCTGGTTTCTGGCCATCATGTCAGCTCCATGCAGGATCAGCAATTTGATGATCTTGTACCGGCTGAGCCGTGTAGCATCATGCAGTGCTGTGTCACCTTCCTGTGAGAGACAGCCTGGCTGAGGACGATAGTCCAGCTCTGGGAAGAGGGACCCCCTACCTGTTCCCGTTGGTGCTGCCTGGCTCCCCACACACCCACCTGCCCGTGGGGACAAGGGGCACTGTGCCATCCCCAGCCCTGGCTGCAGCTGCCAGCACCCTGGATCAGGGATGTGCTCTGCTGCAGGTGCTGGGAGCCCCCAGAGGGGTCAGACAAGGGAGGGGGAATCAGTTTTGCCCCCCAACTCACCCTGTCTGGGGAGTTGATGTCCACCCCATAGTGGAGTAGGTGCTCCACAATGTCAAGGTGTCCAGTCCTGGTGGCCACATGGAGGGGGGTGCTGAGCAACTTGATGGGGGAGGAGATGGACACCAGAAGGGATCAGCACCTGACACTGCTAGTCCAACACAGGGCCAGCCCTGGCCACGCGGCATATGCCCATGCCACCAACACAGCCCCATGCCCCCAGGGCTCTGCCCCAGACACACCTTGTCCTTCAGGTTGAGGTCTGCCCCATGGTCCTGCAGCAGCTTCACAGCATCCAGGTTCCCGCCCCGACAGGCCCAATGCACAGCAGTGCAGTCCAGCTGGGCACAGAGCCACATCATGGCAGGGGACACCCCCACCCCATGGCCTGTCCCTTGCCCCAGCTGGTCCCTGTGCCTCAGATGGACTAGCAGAGTACTGTCCATGGCCACCTCAGTGGTGGGGACTGCACTGCCATGCTGCAGGGACCCCAGCCCTGCTGCTGCTCTGGCTGCACTGTGCCCTTACCCGGTCCCTGAAGTCGACAGTGGCCCCACTGTCCAGCAGCTTCTGTAGGATGTCTGTGTGTCCCTCCAGCGAGGAGCGGTGCAGGGCTGTGCGGTGGAACTGGGGGGAGAAGGCACCAGATGGGTGGCTGGATCCATCCACCTGTCCCAGTCCAGCTGTGCCCCCAGCCCCATCCCAGGGGTCCCAGCCCCTGCCAGCAGGCTCAGAGGACGTGGTGGCAGGCTGCAGGCAGGGGCCAGCCAAAGGCCATGGGGGACACTACCTCATCACACGTGTCGGGGTTGCCACCATCTGCCAGAAACTTCTCAATGACTTTAATCTTGCCCTGGATGGCAGCTCGCAGGAAGGTCTCCGGCTCTACAGGACCCTCCTGGCAGTGAGTTGGGCTCAGGGCTGGGGCATCACAGAGGTGCAGCAGAGGGGACAACACAGGGTGTCCCCTGCCCTGCCTTCCTGGGCAGGTCCCCAGTTGGCATGGGGGCTGTCCTGTGGAGACTATCTCATCAGCCCCCACCCCACACCCCAGGACCCCCCCGACATACAATCTCCAGGGGCTCAGGCGGTGGTGGGGGCTCAGGGGTGGATGCCCTCTCCTCACGGCGCTGCCGACGCTGCTTGCGGAGCTCAATGAGGCGCTGGATGCTTCCCACATCAATGATCTCCCGCCGCAGGTCCACCGAGCTCTTCCGCACCCGTTCGTGGCCCTGGGGGGCACACAGCACCCCATTCACCTTCTCTGCAGCACCCACCAGCCACCCCCCAGCTCCCTCCAAACCCTGACCGGTCTCACCTTGACAGCCTCGAGGCTTCGGTTCCTGGGGCCACAACGTTTCTCCTCCTCCAGCTCAGGTGTGCTCATCCGCTCTACAGCCGGTGGCTCCCGTACACCATCCCCTTTGAGTCGCTGCGTGGGCATGGGGGGGTCTGCACGGTCCCTCCTGCCACCTTCATCCCCAGCCCACTGGTGAAGGTGGCTCTGGGTATGGCTCACATCTCACTGTGGAGGTTTCTAGGATACCCAGCAGCCCTTATGCTGGGACTTATGCTTGCCCACTTGCCCTCCTCAGCAAGCTTAGCACTTGCCTATTGCTGGGCAAGAGTTCCTGGGCTGGCAACCTGATTCCACTGGGAGCCTTTGAACACCTTGCTGCATCCTCAGGGTCAATGCCAGTCACCTTGTGCCAAGGACCCTAAGGATGGGCATGGCACACAGCAGATCCCAGCCACATCCCCCTATCCTATGGACTCACCTTCTCCTCCTCTTCCTCTGCCAGCTTCTGCTCAATGAGCTCCTTGGCCCTTTGCACATCCAGCTCCATGTTTGCCTGCAGTATGTAGCCCCGTGCAGGATGTGGCCTCTCCTCCTCACCACCACAAGAAAGGAGCTTCCAGCCTGGTGCTGCTGGTGGCTCTGCTGGCCACAGAGCTTTATGCTGCCAGCCCCTCTGTCCCACAGCCTAAGAGCACTGACAGCTGTGGCTGCTCCACATGACTGGGGCAGCTTTGCCATGAGCTCACTCTCCTGCTTTCTGGTGGCCCTGGCTCACCTCCTTGGCCCCACACTCTCTTAAAGAGACCTATCACCCCACCTCCCTGGCCTGCCCAGGACCCCCATGGTGGCTATGGGGAGCTGGGATGTCCGCAGCCCATGGCAGCTGGTCCAGAAAGGGTTGGCAGAGTGATCCAGGGTGATGTGGTGTGTCCTGTGCCTGTGCCACCCACCCTGGGCAGTCAGGATGCTTCCCATGACTCCCATCACCCCATCTCCACGCAACCAGATGCTGCAGCACCCACCAGCATCAGTCAAGGCTCCCTAGTACCCAAGGAGAGATAGTGCTGCCCACCCCAAAGGGAGGAGATAGGGCCCCCCAAACCTCTCAGCCAGCAGCAGGCAGCAAATGACAGCCAGGAGCTTTGGTCCCTCCATGCCTCTTTGGAGGATGACCTCAGGTGTGGAGCATCCCAAGCAGTCCTGTCAGAGTCTCCCAGTGGCTGCCTGGCCTCCTCCACCATGCACGGGCAGCCTGGCAGCAGGATCAGCCTCACGTGGGGCTGGTGGGCAGAGCTGGCAGCTATTCCTAGCAGCAGGAACATTGTGCAGCCCCCCTGGGCTTTGGTCTCCCCCTTTGTAAGATGAGGCCAGCACTGCCCTGTGCTGGGACAGTTAATGCGCTGGGCACCGGCCCCCAGCATAGGACCTGGGGGAAGGACAGATGGGGACACATCACTGTCACCCTCGTGGGCAGTTCCTAGGGCCAGCTTTGGACACCCTGTTCCACGAGTGTCACCGAAGGCAGTTTTTACCAGGACAGGTGACAGTGACCACAAAGGTGGTTCTGGAACCAACCCCCTCCATGAGTCCATGCCTGGCCCCAAGGCAGACACAGACTGAAACCTCCAGAGGAGAGGACTGGGTCAGGGACACAGTGGCCCCAAACCAGCAAGCAGCCAGAATGGCAATGGGAAGATACCAGTGGCACTGCCAAAGGGTCCAGGCAGGCAAAGAGCTGGGGCAGACTCCTCCCAGCCACTCTGTGCCCATACTGACATGGGAGTTGGTATAGGATGGGCACAGGGACCTCCCATGGCTGTGGGTGACTGCACCCCAACCTGCCCCACAGGTCAGAGAAAGGATGAAAAGGCTTTATTGATAAATACAGACTATGTACAGGGGGAAGACATCTCCACCCAGCCCAGCACCCTGGGTCCTCCTGGCCAGGGGAAGCCAGTGGGTCATGGCCTCTCTCTGATGGCACAGCCCAGCAGTGAGGCCCTGGCCACACAGACAGCCCCAGAGACATTTGGTCTCAAACCTCCTGCAGCAAATGTGGTATGTGCCTGTGTCCCCAGTCAAGAAGGGCCACAGTGGTGGCACAGCCCCATGCAGACCTGCCTGGGGAACAACAGGTCAGGGAACAGGGGCTGCCCCAGCTCCAGCAGGGTTGGGACATGGCACGGGGCATCCGTTGCCACTGTTGCCCAGCTCCCTGCATGCTCACCACAACCAGTGTGGGGCTGGCTCAGTTCCTGGGTGGCAGGGGCTGGTTGACAATCACTTGCACAACAAAATCCTTCTGGATCTTGGTCTCCTGCAGCCGCATACGGTCAGTGAGCAGCTTGCCCGAGAAGAACCAGCGCTGCCAAGCCAGGTCGATGCCTTCCTGTGCCTGCAACTGCTTCTTCAGCTGCCCGATGGTGTCAGCCATGCTGGCACTGAGTCGAAGGTCCTTGCCAGTGGAAAGTCTCACCTTGAGGGCAAACTCCCGGCGGGTGTTGGGCAGGGGCTCGGCTGGCTCCACTGCCTCCTCTTCACTCCGCTCCAGGATCAAGTTGACAGGAGGTGCCAGGCAGTAGACAGGCAGCTGGTACCGGTTGCCCAGCTCATCGTAGCACTCCGTCAGGGACCCTGGGGACAGCAGGGTGAGATGCTGTGGGTGGGCATCCCCATGGACCACCAAAATGGGGACAGGGTCACCCCAGTCACAGAGCCTGCTTTGCCCTCCTTGGCTGGGCTGAGCTATGTGAATGGCAGCTGGAAACCCTTCTCTCCAAACTGGAACCCCCACGTGCACAGACATAGGGCACTCAGCACCCACCCCACTTGCACCCCCTGTGCCGTCTCTCACCGTGGGGCAAGGTGATGCTAGCTCCATCGAGGATGGCTTGAGCCAGGCTGTGGTCATTGGACTCCACGGCGCAGGCAGCTGCCTTCAGGGCATCCCAGATCTCCTTGCGGCCCTCGAAGGCAGGTGCCGTGTCCCAGAACTCATCCCGCTTGCTGCGCAGCTGCCCATCCGTCATGGGATAGTCACTCTTCCACTTGGGACGCTCCTTCTTCAGGGGCTCATTGCGGCCTGGGGAGGGAGAGATGCTCAGGGGAAGGGATGGGGCTTCCCCTCAGGCCCCCAGCTCTCCATTTTCCCATCCCCAGAGGCTCCTGGAAACCTTGTTCTGAGAGACTGCCCTGCCCAGCACAAGACACCAACATGGCCAAGGGGAGCCGTGCTGAAGTTAGCCCTGCCCCAAGGTCCCACTGGCCCCACAGCAGCTGTCCACCCCACCTAAGTGACACCTTTTGCCCCCAGGAGGTACACGGGCTCTTGCCCCCATGCCATGAGGAACCAGGCTCCTGCGCCACTGGGTGGCCAGTGGGCCTCAGGGCCCGTTGAGACAGAGCAGTATTTATAGCTTAGGGAATTAGCCAGGAAATAAGCTGGAGAGTCAGAGTGGGAAGGGGATTACAGGGGCTGAGCTGCAGCCCTGCCTGGGGGGTAGGACTTCATCCCCTCTGCCCACCCTGGGATGGGCAGGCTGTGTGGCAAGGCAGCAGGCACAAGATATCCAGAGCAACAGGGGGCAGCAGGAATTGCTGGGGTAGGGGGCTGCCAGCCCACAGCAGTCCCAGCAATGGCCTAAATCAATCTGGCTCTCCATGAAACAGCCCCCAGCCACGTCCCCCAGCATCCAGCACTGCTTAGGGGTTTAGGCCCCCTCCATAAGAGTCCCACACCACCCTGCCCACCCTACAACAGGCTGTAGCCCGATGGGAACAGCCCTATCCCATTGGCCCCATGGCTGGGCAGGAAGCATGGGGCAGGAAGGAGCTTTTGTCACTCCCAGCTGAGCTGGGGACAATGAGTGACAACAGCTCCTTCCTGCCAACCCTCTCCCTGGGGTGGCCAGCCGGCACCCTTCCTGTGGGACGGGACACAGGGGATGTGGAACCCCAGCCAGGCAGGAAGGACAACTGTGTCTGCACAGTGACCTGCCAGACAAGGTGATGCCACACATCCCAGCCTCTGTAGGCAGCCACCACTCTGCTGGGGCAGCCAGCACTGCCAGCTGCAGGCTGAGCCACCTTCCCCACACAGCTTTTCCTGGGCAAGTGTGCAACAACACCAGGAACCATAGAAACTTCTTTGGTATCAGCCCTGTCCCACGCTGTCCAAGATCACTGGAGCCAGTGCAGAACCCACTTTCCCAGTTCTGGACACAATGTGTGGCATCCACCCCAGGGGTCCCCATGGGGCACAGGAGTTCAGCTCCCTCAGGGATGGATGCTGAGCATCCCTGACAGGCAGCATCCTGCCCGCATCCCCACACAAGCGAGGGCAGCCAGCTGCAGCCAGTGCTGCCGATTCAGCAGTCACAGTGCTGGGCAGGAGGGATTTGCAGCACCTCGGGACAGAGCAAGGTCAGAGGCAGTACCTGCCCTAGGAGGGTGTCAGAGCAGTGGCCAGGCCAACCTGAAAGACATGACCAGGACCACATCTCTATGCTGCTGTAGCCACCAGGCTGGGACAAAGGTCCTTGCAGCAGGGACCATCTTGCACAGTGGGGCTCCCAGCTGGCACCATGCCCCCAGTTCTGCTCGTGGCAACGGGAAGATGGCCCAGGAGAGGCAGCAGGATTGGAGCCACAGGGCCCAGCCACACCAGTGAGCTGGGACAGGTTGCGGCTGCCCCGTGCAGGCAGGGATGCCCAGCAACCTTGCCCTGGTAGGCAGGGGCTTAAGCCTTGTCTATTTATTGCTGCCACCCAGTTGGGCCCTGCAGCCTCTAATCACCTCCTGCTGCTCTATTCCTGGCCCCTTGTGCAACTCTCCGTGGCACCACCACCGGACAGGTCTGGCCGCTCACTGCACTGGACTTGAGCCAACAGGATCTGGCTGCAGGCAGCCTGCAGCACCCTGCCCATGGCTCAGCCCCCCACCATGCCTGCTGCGGGGACCCCGAGCAGGAGACTGAGCTCTGGAGGCTCCCCAGCCCCAAAGCCCACTCCTTGTCCAGCTGGCAAGTCCTGGAGGCTGGAGGAGATGCCAGCCAGATGGCACGTGACATCCCTTCCAGCAGTGCCAGTGGGTCCCCTCCTGGGCCAGACAGGACCGGGATGCTGACTGCCACTGGCATCCCTTGCTTCTCCTGCTGTGGCAGGCTGGCCACCCTGAGGACAATGCTGTCACCTGCTGTGGGGAGCCCCATCAAGTACCACTCTGCAGAGTTGCAGAGAGCCAGGGCAGGTGCCAGCCAGGTTACCTGGCACAGCCCCAGGGGGCAAGCTGAGCTGAGTCCCTCACATGTTGGGACCTGACAGCCCGGAGCTGTGACCCCACGGTGTGGGCAAGGGCAGCTGCAGCCTGGGCACTCTGTCACACTGGGGACAGCCCAGGGACGGGATATGCTGCAAGAAAGCTGGGGACACAAGGGCACTGGGAGGGGACTGTGACCCATGCCAGGAGAGCTCAGCAAGGAGTGAGCAGTGGTGATGGAGAGGGGGGGCTCTGCAGCCAGCTGTTACCCGGCAGAGGAGGGGTGCACTCAGATACAGATATCCATCTCTGATTCCCCAGCCACAGCCCTAAGGTGTGAGGTGATGACCCTTCAGCCTCGTTGAGCTGACCAAGCCATCAGCTGGAGACCCCCAGACTCACTGGCACCCCCAGGAAGGCATCCGCACCCCTGTGGAACAGAGGGCTAGGAGGCTGCAGCTCCAGGTGGCCCATAAGCCCCACCCAAGCCTGCAGGACCCCCTGGGGCTGGGATACACCTGGAGACCTGCACGGTGGGGTTGGATCCCCACGGGCAGTGGGCACAGCCGGACCTGGCAGGCACCATCCCACGGGGAAGCCTCACTACAAGCTGGCTGCGGGAGAGGGCCGGGGCACCCTGTCCCCGGGCACAGCCTTCCTGCTCCTCCTCTCCTGCCGCCCACCAGCACTTCGCCATAAACACGGTAATTACGATTGCACCGGAGAGGCAGGCGAGGGGAAGGCAGGCGTGATTCACCCCGCCGGCCCACGTCCCCTCCGCCGGCGGGCAGTCGTGCCCATCCCCGTGGCCTCCGGGACCCTCAGGGAAGGCACTTTATGGCAGCCGGGAACTCCGGGGAGCCGTGACCGGGTCCCCATCACCTCAAGCCCCGGGGAAGTAGGGACGGGGTTGTGCCCATCGGTGTCCAAGCAGCACTGACCCGGGGCAGGTATCCAGCCGGGGAACTCTGCACAACCCAAACCGGGGCCACCTGTCACCCTCCCCGGGACACTCTCCGGAAGGAACCGGGAACCGGTGGGACCGGGTGGGAAGCACACTCCGGCCCTAACCCTGAAAACACCCGGGGCCCGGAACGGGCGGCGCGGTTCCTGCTCGCTCCCTTCCCCGCACCCACGGACCGTGTCCTCCCGGTGCCCACGCTGCCCCCGCGATGCACGGGACCCCTTCCGCCCCCGCGATACGGGGGATGTGCCAGCAGGACCGATACGGGGGATGTGCCAGCAGGACGGACCCGCTCACCTGCTCTCTTGCGGGGGTTCCCGGCGGCGGGCCGCTCCCGGCGCTGCCGCCCCACGCAGCTGCCCANGGGGTGCAGGGCTGGGGTGCAGGGGGTGCAGGGGTGCAGGGCTGGGGTGCAGGGGTGCATGCAGAGCATGCAGTGCATGGGGGGCAGGGCAGGGGAAATGGGGAGGGCCTGCAGTTGCCAGCTGGGCACTGAGAGGTGGTATGAGGACGAGGGGCTGTGGGGCAGCAGCCAGGGCGAGCGGTTCAGTGGCACGGCCACTGTGTGTGTGGTTGGATGCCGGGCTGTTTGGGAGCTGTGGGGTGATTCAGGGTTTTAGATGGCTGGTGCAGACTGTGGGGTGGGACTGAAGGTGTTGGGTCTGCTGGAGGCTGGCCTGGAGCAGGAAATGGGGCTTGGATATGGCATGAGGTGTGTGTGCTGACAGGAGCACGAGTCTGGAGGCCCCAGCACTGGAGGTTTGGGGTGCAGTGGGAGCTGCTGTGGGTGGTACAGAGTACAGTTGGCTGGCGGGTGGCCGTGGCTGGGTGGCAGAGAAGGCACCAGTGGGAAGGGAGCTCCTGGCCTTGCTGCGGTAATGTGGGACATAACTGATTTGCTGGCTTTGCTGGCTTTGCTGTCCCTTGCTTCTGGGGCCCAAGCTCTGACTGGACTCTCATGTTTCTCCTCTCATGGCAGGGCTTGGGGCATTTGGTTTCCATGGATAATGTCTTTCTGCTTGTAGCAGCAGTTGGGTGACTTTTTTACATTAGGGAACTTGCAGCTTCAGGAATGTGGCTTTCTGAGGATAAAGCAGCATGTTGTTGTTTCTAGGCAGTGGCTTCAGAGTGTTTGGGAAAGGAGTTGAGAGAGCAGAGGAGGATACAGAGCTAAATTTATGCAGAGGGGTTGCTTATAGACATTTCCCAAGGCTGATGGATTGTGAAGTGATCCGTGGTGTCTTGGTGATGAGGTGAGCTGGCAATACGGGATGGTAACCCCGTGGTCTGTGTGATGGCAGGGTGAAGAAAATGCTAAGGAAATTTGCAGAAATTCACTAAACTGTGTGACATTCAAGATGTTGCAGAAGAGTTGCACAAAGCCATCAACATGTTTGGGATAGATAGGAGGGAAAGATAACCTTACAACTGCTGCTGTCATCTGTAGTCATGTTAAAGAAATGCTCAGAGAAAGCTTTGTCTCTTCAGAGATGTACAAAGGGAAGAGCCAACCCTGCCTCCCCCAGCTCCTGTCAGCTGCATGGTGCTTGTGACAAACCTGCCTTGACAAGTGAGGGAGCTGGGGGTGTCCTTTGGCCCCTCATGCCTCGTGTAGAGCACACATCAGAAAGTATTAAATTGCATCACGTATCCCTGAGTGAAAGGAGAGGTTTTTCCTAACCTGTTGTGCAACTGGAAGAAATGCATTGAGCTTCTCCCGTGTGTTGCTGAGTACTAAATTGAGTGTAACTTGGAAAGTGGGGCCTGGGTGCTGGCACAGACACTTTGGGCCGCACTGGTCAGCGGGTGGCAGAAGGAGGCTAAACTCGTTTTTATTAAAGGTGGAGAGAGAAAGATACTGCTGTTACAGAAATCCATTGCACTCTGCCCATGCTCTGTGATCATATTTTGAGGGTGTGTGGGCAGACAGGCACGGGAAGCCTGCAGAAGTGATGAGTGTCTAGGATGCCGTGTGGAAGGGGGGCAGACGTGTCAGGAAAGGGAGCAGGTTGATTCTGAGTAAAAACGCTGCAAAGGGTAAATGGTTTCCTTCTGTTTAGCCTCTGGGGCTACAGGAACACCAGAACAGGAAGGCAGCCCTTCTGGTAAAGGCAGTGCTGCAAGGTGCTTCGTTAACCTTGGGGATGTGCTGCTGCCAGATGTGGAGTCAGAAGTTTGCTGGGCTCCCCGCTGTGCCTGCCCTGCTGATGAGGCAGATCCAGTTACAGCAGCAGCCTCACAGTCTGGCGTGATCACCCCTCAGGAGGCAGCCCTGAGGAACAGAGCAAGTTCTTTTGCTGTAGCCTTGCGAAGGGGCTCCTGGCCAGGGGGAGCATCCACGGCCTGTTGTGGTTTGGTCATTACCTTCCAGCTCCTTCCTGTTGATGAGGAGCCAAACAGCTTTGTATGGATGCTGCTTTCAATGTCTGAAAATGCAGAGGGGCAGCGTACTTGCCCACAGAGACAAGTTTGTCTCAGACCTTCTCCACAGTGGTTCAGACACGAGGGCTTTCCATGTGCTTAGGGAGGGAGTGTCAGGATAGTGGGTGTGGAGGGGTGCTGTAGGAGCTCTCCTGCTCTGTGCCAGTGCATGCTCTTGTGCTGTCCTTCTTCTGCAGTAAATGCTGCCAGCATCTCATGGCTGTTGCTCAAGGCACCTCCTGTTCAGTTTGTCCCTGCTGACTCTGCAGCCTGCTGGGCTCCTCTTCTTCCTCTCAGCTATCCTTACCTGTTCTGTTCCTCAGTCCAGGCTCCCCCTGCCTGCTCTGCCGAGTGGGATTGGAAGCTCTGGCTCTGCCTGCTCTCAGAAAACACTGGCATGCCTTCTCCCGTCCCCAGAGACTGCTCTGTGATGAGCAGCTCACTTAGTGCTGGAATTAACTGCTTAAGAAAAGACAGTAAATGTTTGCAATAGTAGGAGACACAAAGCCTGGAAAGGCCCCAAATGAAACCTTCAGGCTTTTGAGGGGGTGGGTGCCCAGTCAGTTGCATAGGCTTCAGCAGGGCCCTCCCGAGTGCTCAGAATTGCTTCTGAGTACTTACAGTGAGTTTTGGTGACTGGAAGGTGCTCTTTTTTTGCTTTTTTTTGTTTGTTTGTGAAGGAAAGGTGTTTTGTCTAGGTGGAGTGTGAGGGGTGCTGCTTGTTTCCCAGCAGTGTCCCTTGCCACCTGAGCTACAGGTCAGAGAGCTGAAGGAAAGGCAGCCCCTTGCCCCCCCATCCCGTGTCTGAGCACAGGCCAGGCACAGAACTTTCCTGCTGGAAAGGTGCCACATTGGCAGAGGGTGATGGGAGTGGAGAACCTGCCCTTCTGCCAAGGCTCTCATAGGATGCAGCAGGTCCTTACCAAAGCCTCCCAAGGAGTGACTTTTCCCCCAGTTGAGTTGCAAGAATATTGAGAGAGCAGGTGAGTGTGGCAGCCTAGTGTGAGGGGTGTCTGAGTCAGAGCTGGAAATAGAATCCAGCAGTCCCAACACCTTGTCTTCCTCTGACCACAAAGCTACCTTCCTCCCTGCCCTCCATCTTGGAGAGAGTTCGTGCAGGCCTTGCTCAGTATAGCATGGAGGTGACAGAGCCAAGGTGGGCAGCTGACTGATCCCCAGTGGTGTCTGGGCTGTTTTTTAAGCCAGTTCTCCCTCGGGAAGCACCTGGATAGCTGCCCTCTGTCTCCTCATGGCTTGCTCACAACAGGAAAACATTTTTTCGTGTCTTAGTGAAGTAGGGCAAGCAGCAAGGCTGCTTTTCTCAGGAGCTACACCTTGGTCATGACTGCAGCGAGAGAACAGAGACAAAGTGTCAGCAAGTCCATCTCTTGCTGCCTGCTCTTGTCTCTGATCCAGTCAAGGCAGCTCTTGGTCCCAAACATGTTTGCAGACAGGGCCAAAGGCAAATCCATCAGCTGAGTGCATATGTCTCCTTTAGCATGAGGTGCTGACCCAGGCAGCCTGTCCTGCTGTGGTGGGAAAGGACCCTTCCCAGCATCATGCCTGACTGACGCTCTGGGAGTCTCTCTGGCTCATTCTCTTTACCTCTTTTCTTCAGGGGTGAAAGATGGAAGCTGGACTGTGCTGCAGCTGGTGGAAGCTCTGGGGTAAGAATACGTGTTACATATAACACAAGGGCCTTGCAGGGGAGGTTCCAGCAAGGAGGGATGGGGAGAAGGAACAGTGTGTGCCCATACAGGGGGAGCTGGCTGCACTGCTGGCAGGCACAGCAGTCACACACAGCATGCAGGCCTGCCCGCAGGAACTGCACATCACCATGAGTTGGGTGAGGCTTTTGATTCTGTCTCCAAGCTGACATGGCCTGGGATTTGGGGAGGCTTCTTTCTCCTGAGCTTGGTTTGCCTTGCTGTAAAAGGCTTTGCCCTTTTTAGGCCCTTGTGATCTTGGGACCAGTTTCAGGTGCAGAGCATGGTGCAAGAGCAATTTCTCTGGTCCAGCCTGAGAACTGGGATTTAATGGTGGGTGGCTCTGGGCCTGAGTGTGTATGTCCAGCACAGTCAGGGGAAGAGGTGTCTGCTCCCACCCTGTCAGCCAGTCAGGCAGGAGTGGGTCACCACCCCCCTGCCCAGAGAGCAGCACCTCTTTGCTTTTATTGTGTGTTTGCTCAGGGTGTGCTTTCTGCTGGGGTGTCCCTGCTCACAACAGGCGTCTCACAACGGGATTCCTTCCCACTTGTTCTAGGTTTTCCCTGGAGAACACAGATCCTCGGACACGAGGGCGAGGCATCCAGCTGCTGTCACAAGTCCTGCTCCAGTGTTACTCTCTGCTCCAGGAGAAGGAAGGTAAGGACTGCTCTGGGCCCTTGAGTGCCAGTGGGTTGGGGGCAAAGCTGGTGCTGCTCGAGTGTCTCTCCTGCAGTCAGCAAAGGGACTGATTGAGCACTGTGACAGCTCTGTGTATGTCTCTATCGACTCAAAGTCCAAGGAGGGCACAGAGTCTCACGCTGCAGCCTTTTTGCCAACCTCCCCACACGTTTCAGGTCACACACTGAACATGCCAAAGCCCTGGGCTGCAGCCCCTGGCAGTGTGTGGGTGTTGCACACCCAGGTGTGCTCAGGTCCACGTGGAACACCTTGGGAACACATCTGCATGTCAGAGTCCTTGGGTGGTGATTCAGCACAGGAAAACCATCGTTCACAAAGAGAGTCACACCACAGCTCTGCTGCCTGCCTTCCTGGGGAACCCTGGGGAGGAGGGAGATCAATTGATGGATGAGAGTAGAATATGGGGTGGGAAAAGTGTGTGGTGGCAAGGAGAAGGTTTGGTTGTGTTAAATGTCCTTTACCACCTGGCTGGTAGTGGGAGAAGGTAGTAAGTGCTGCCAAGCTTTGACTTGGGGCCTTGCTGTTGGGTAACTGAGCATGTGCCAGCAGGCTGGTGAGACAGGGGAAGGGCTGGCTAGCAAGTGGAGTTGAGGAAGGGAAGGATGGAAGTGAAGAGTGCTTAATCCTTGGTGTGTGGTCCTCTCTAAGTCTCAGACTGGTGCTGGGCAGGGCCAAGAGCAGCTGTGCAGGTAGAAAACAGGCAGACAAGCTACTGGTGTAGCTGGAGTAAGGCAGCCAGAGGTGGGGAGGTTCAGTGGAGATGCCTGGCATGGTCAAAGCAGCTGAGTAAGCTGAGTTAGAGCCAAGTCACCAGGAGCTCTGGAGGAGGGTGGGCAGAGCCAGCTCCTCAGCAGGTGCAGGTGGCTGCTGTGACACCCCATCCAGCCCTGTCTCCCTTCATGTCCCTCCTCACGCAGTTCATTTCTAAAGTGCTACGTCAGGCTGCCTCCTGGGGGGGTGAGTTTCTGCAGCAGCTGTGGGCACAGGATGCTGCTAGCCAGCTCTTCCAGTCTGCTTCCTGCTGCCACTCCCCAGGGCCGGGGTGTGCAGGCACCCATGGCTGTGACTCAGGGGCCAGGAACGTGTTGTGGAGCTGAGCGCAGGGAAGCCGGAGCTCCTGCTTTCGCCCTGCACCCCACCCCACAGCATCCTCGAGCCTCCACTGAGCAGGCATCTGTCACTTTGCTGCTGGTGTCTGCACCCACGTGTCTGGACAGGCCAGGGCAAATGTCTCCTGGTAGTTCCAGCACCTCTGCAGCAGCCAGAGGTGGGTGCTGCCCTGCTGCCGTCAGACCTGGCTTGCTTACAGGAGGTTTTGGAGCCAGGTGGGCCCCAGCAGATGCATCTTCTGGGACTAATGAATGTTGGTGTCTGTTTCTGACAGTGCTGCATCTGATCCTGTTCTACGAGAACCGGCTGCAAGATCATCACCTTGTGATCCCCTCAGTGCTCCAGGGACTCCGAGCGCTGGTGAGCTCGTGTCCCCAAGCCACCAGAGCGGTGCCGGGGAGCTCCAGCACCTGGGTACCAGTTGGAGCAGCGTGTTGAGTGGGACCCAGCTGGGCTATAAGCTCTTGCCTTGCAGCACTGTCCTGTTTCCTCTGTGCTCCTGCTCTGCCCCTTGTGGATTTCTGCCTTGATTCCCTGCTTCATGCTGGTGTTTGGGCTAGAATTCCCCAGCCATTCCAGGGAGCACCACGGGTAGCAGGCATCTTTTCCTGTCTGCAGGGAGTTTGAGCTCTCCCTGTTGTAGGAGAGGGCCCTGCAGGTAGCTGCTGTACAGAGGGAGGAGCTCTGGTACAAGGCTGCCATCATATAGTCTTGCTTTTCTTTTTCTGTCCCCAGAGCATGTGTGAGTTGCTGCCCCCAGGGCTAGCAGTGTCTGTGCTCAAAGCTATCTTCCAGGAAGTACATGTGCAGGTGAGCAATGTGATTTCCCATCCTTCCATCCCTGCTCCCCACTCCCTGGGTATCTGGGGATGGCCCACCCACCCTGAGGATCGAGTACGTTCAGCAGCAGTGCAGTGCAGTGCATCCTGCAGCAGCAGTGCAGTGCTTCTGCAGAGCTTAGCAACAGCATGGCTCACTGCAGGGTGGGAGGCAGACAGTAGCCAAGGATCCTTTTTGGCCCTTGTCCTCCCTTTTCTCAGCCTTGGGGGAATTATTTCTTTTGCTCTGTCCTCCAGGCTGTGTTTAAGTGCCCCCAGATTCGCCTCCAGTTTGAGGTTGTTTGCACTGGCAGGGCCTTGGGCAGCACATGTGGACCTGGTGTGAACACGGTCATGTTCAGATGCCATGGCATAGGCACCTGCACACTTTGCATGTGACAAACAGGATATGCATGCCAGGAAGCAGTACCTGAGCTGCTGGGGATCCTGCCCTCTTCTCAAGGGCATGGACTGGCCTTGGATGGTGGGATAGGAGTGCTGCCATGTGCAGAGGCTTGTTTTGATTGCTCTGCTCCTTCCTCCAGTCCCTGATGCAGCTGGACCGCCACACAGTCTACAGAATCATCACCAACTTCATGGGCACCAGGGAGGAAGGTGAGGGGGCAGGTGCCAGAACCACTCTGGGGTTGTCCAGGCTGGGAAAATGTCTCACTTCTGCTTTCTCTGAGGGCTCTGTGGCCTGTCTGGGGAGAGCTGAAAGGGCTTCAGGACTGGGGAAACTGGGCTGATTTTGTGACATGTTGGTGAGGTCTGGTGTCCTGTGCCTGCTCATGCTCCCTCTTTTTGCAGAGCTGAAGGGTCTGGGTGCTGACTTCACCTTCGGCTTCATCCAGGTGATGGATGGGGAGAAGGATCCCCGCAATCTGCTGGTGGCCTTCCAGATTGTGCAGGATATCATTGCCAAGAACTACGCCCTGGGTGAGCCAGTGCCTGCTGTGCAGAGCTGACTGGGAGACATGTTGCTTTGCTTTGAGCTGTTGAAAGGGTGGCTGTTTGGTCTGATCAGGGCTGGGCTGGTCCCTGACATGCTTTAGTAGGTGAAGTGCCAGCCTGTCACGGGTGCTAAGCACAGCTGCTGTGCATCTCTTGCCCAGCATCTCTGCTCACTCCCTCTCTCCTCTCCTTGCAGGTCCCTTTGTGGAGGAGCTGTTTGAAGTTACATCCTGCTATTTCCCCATTGATTTTACTCCAGTGAGTGAGTCTGCCCCATGTCACAACCTGTTCCTTCTGGTCTTTTCTCAGAGGGTTGTGTCCCCTCCAGGGAATGGGAGGAGAGGGTGGACAAGAGTCTTGGCTGAGCAGTGCTGAGCTGCGAGCTGTGGTCCCCAGGCTGACAGGCTGGTGCCAGGCTGGCTGCAGTGACTGGCACCACTGCTGCCTTGCTGTAGATGAGGTGATGCAGCCTCAGCTGATGGCTGGTTTGGGAGGTTTCCAGATTGGTGGGTGACCTGCTCTCTGCTTCCTTTCCAGCCGCCTAATGACCCTCATGGCATACAGAGAGAAGACCTGATCATGAGCCTCCGGGCTGTGCTGGCCTCCACGGCCCAATTTGCTGAGGTAGGAGGTGCCTGGAGGGTTCTTCAGCATCCTGTTGTTCCCTGAGCACAGGCTGCATTTCATAGTGCTGCAGCTCCTGCCTGCTGTGGCTCTGTGGGATGGAAACAATTGGAATGAAGAACCTGCACTTACAGCACTATGTCTCTTGCTGAGGCTGGACATGGGGAGGGTGCTTACACTGACACCTGTACTTATCCTTCCACCTCTGCTCTCCTGTCAGAGGCTGAGCTTGCAGCCTTGCAGAGCCATGGACAAAGTGGTGTCAAGCATGGGCTGAGTCTAAGTGTCTCTTTCTGCAGTTTCTGCTCCCTCTGCTCGTTGAGAAGATGGACTCAGACCTGCAAAGTGCCAAGCTTGACTCCCTGCAGACTCTGGTAAGGAGGGATTCCCTACTCCCTTCATCCCGCAGCTGGGCTGTGGCAGTAGCAGCCAACAGCCACCTCTTGAGTCCTTCTCCCTGCCAACCAGAGACTCCCTCACAGAGCCACAGTTTCCAGGGGCCTGGTTTGGTCTGCATCACTCTTTCCTCTTTTCCCCTCTCCCTGAAGTAGTTCCTGCAGTTCAGCACAAGCCTGTCAGGACAGGTAGTATCCCTGTTCTGTGTCCTCCTGGTACTGGCTTCTCTATGATCCTTTCTTCTGGCTTCCTCTTGCAGACTGCCTGCTGTGCCATCTATGGACAGAAGGAGCTGCAGGAATTCCTCCCCAGCCTCTGGTCATCCCTGCGCAGGGAGGTGAGTATGGCAAGGCCCCTAACAAGTGCTCCACCACTGTTAGGCTCCTATTCACAGACAGACCAGGAGAGCTCCATATCTCCCAGCAGCCCCAACCTGTGGCCTTGGACAGTCCTAGCTGAAAAGTCAGGGGACATGCCAGCACTATCAGCATGTCCCTAGGGCTGGGAAGTGTCACACTGCATGTTCAGAGCATGTGGGAAGTGAGGTGGGAGCTGAAGCCCTTCAAGCCTGTGTTGGGAGCATGAAGCCTGTGGTCAGGGTCAGCATGGAGCTTAGCTCATCCTATGGCATCTCCTGTAGGTGTTCCAGACAGCGAGTGAGAAGGTGGAGGCTGAGTGCCTCACTGCACTGCACGCCCTCTCTGCCTGCCTCTCCCGCTCCGTGCTCAACTCTGACACTGAAGATCTACTGGATTCCTTCCTCAGCACCATCCTGCAAGGTAGTTATCAGAGAGACCTGCCCTGCCCCAGACAGCCAGGCCTGCAAGCATCCTCCTACCCTCTTCCTTTTAAAGCCTTCTCTCTTTCTACCCCTCCCAGCCACTGTTGGCCTCTCCAAGGTAGTTGGCTGCAGGAAGGAAGAAGAGGCACAGTAGGAAATGCCTCCTGGATTGAGTTGCTTCCCTTTCTGCTGGGGTTACCCTGTCTGAGGCTGAGCTGTGTGCTCAGAGCTGGGGGAAGCAGCTCTGCCTGGGAAATCCTGCTGCAGCTCCGAGCTGCGTCCTACCAGCACGTCCCAGCCCAGACAGTGGCTGAGGCCCCACACGTGAGGCAGAGAGGCTGTGCTGCTGCAGCTGATGCCCGACCTATCTCAGATTGCAGGCACCATCTGTGTGAGCCCGACATGAAGCTGGTGTGGCCAAGTGCCAAACTCCTGCAGGCAGCAGCAGGTGCCTCCCTCCGTGCCTACCATCGCGTCACTCACAGCGTCCTGCCCCTGCTGCTGGAGCAGTACAACAAGCACCCACAGGTCAGGGGCACTCCGGGCCCTGCAGCCACAGATGGCAGGGCCGAGGGCACCCACTGGCTCTGCAGAGCTTGGCTAGAGCAGGGTGTCAAAGTTGGGGGTCCTTTCCTGGCTGTGGTGGGTGTCCCCTGCACACCCTCACATCACCAGGCTGAGGCACAGGTGTGTCTTACCAGTGACAGTGATCTGGGTTATGCCTTTGTGTCCCTGCAGAGCAGCCAGAGGAGGACAATCCTGGAAATGCTCCTAAGCTTCCTGGAGCTGCAGCAGAAGTGGGGACATGTAGAAGAAGGTGAAGTTGGCTGGTCCCTCTGGAGGCACTCATGTCCCAGGGGACTGCTAGCTCCGACCTCACCTTCCTGTTTGCTGACAGAGAAGGAAAGCTCAGTGACCTGGGGGCTGTATGCGCAACCGGCAGGGCCCCAGAAGGGGCCTGTCAGGTGCCATGGTGGTGTTGGTGAGGTGACAGCCAGATGCAGGCAGTGACATTGTTCCTCTCTCTCCAGATGAGAGCACTTTGCTATTGCTCCGAGCCCCGGTTTGCTCTGTGGTGTTCTCGGCCCTGACAGACCCCAGTGTGCAGCTGCAGCTGGTTGGGGTCAGGGCCCTGACTGTCCTGGGCTCCCTACAAGGTTGGTTCTTTGTTTTCCTGGGGAATGCAGAGGGAGGTGTCACCCTGTTCTGGGAGTCATTGTGCCACATGGGTGCTGGGACATCCTTGCCTGCAGCATTTTCTACCCAGGCCATGAGCTCCAGGGACACTTGGTCTCTCTCTTGTCTGTTTGTGCTGGGCACCTTGTACCTGCTGTTTGTCATGCTGCTGTGTTGCTGCTAGCCTGGACAGGGGGAAGATGCTGGGCTGCTGGCAGGATTCTTCTATGGCTCTTGTTCCAGGCTTCCTCTCTCCCTCTGACCTGGAGCTGGTTGTGGATCACCTCATCCGTCTTGCTCTGCATGAGGAGGATTCCCAGAGCAGGTAAGAGGTGGGCTGGTGCCACTGCAGTCACCCGTGGTCCTGGGGAGAGGAACAAAGCCTGTCCCTGCTGCAGAGAGGGGCTGTAGTCTGGAGGAAGGCACAGGAACTGTCTGAACTACCCATGTGAGTTGAAGAGCAAAAGACCAAACGATTTATGGGCTAGAAATGAGAAAATCTAGGCCTGTCAAAATAGGGGGCTCTGCTCTTCCTGCCAGTAGGATGAAAAAGGCAGATTACTGAGAAACGGGTATCTTGAGGCACCTTCTGGCCTAAATCTCCGCAGCTGGTGTACAAGCAGCCTTGGGTTTGCAGTGTTCACATCACCCCTCCTTCTCTGTTCCCTCTGGCAGTGAAGCAGCAATGGAGGCAGCTGGATCTCTGTCCCCCTCCTACCCAAAGGTTTTCTCTGGACGCATGGTACCCAGGCTTGAAGAAGAGCTGCAGTCAGGTAGGGCTGGCAGCCTTGGAAAGGGAGTGGTGCTCTTGTTTGGGTTGAAGCTTGTCCCATTCCCCCTCAGCATCTACCAGGCAGTGGGGCTGTGCTGTATGGCATAGGTCAGTGGCTCTCCTCACGGGGTTCCCAGCGCAGGCACTGTGGAGCTGGCACGCAGAAGGCTGTGCCTGGTGCTGGCAGCCATCCTGTGTGGGGAGGAGATGCCCAGCCACAGAGTGGGCAGCGTGCCCTGGGCCTGGCACTGGCTTGTTCTGCCATGCTGCTTCACCCCATCCATGCTGGCAGGCTCTGAGCCCTGAATGCCCTTGGGTAGGGGGGCCTGGGGTCACCCCAGCACCCCCTGAGGTGTATTTCCTCTTTAGAGCCGGGGGAGGGGAGCTCCCACCACCGCTGCTCACTGCGGCAGCGCTGCCTGCGGGCCCTGGCAGCTGTGTCCACCCACACCAGCATTGTGAGGGAGACTGTCCCAGTCCTGCTGCAGCATCTCCGGAAGGTGCAGAAAGGTAATGCAGCCTGCAGCAGGCTGCTCCACTGAAGGCATCTGGACAGGAGCTGTCTCCATTATGTTACGGGTGGTGGCTGGGAGAGACTGGGGATGGGGGTGGTTCGAGGATCTGGGGTGTGAAGCCCACCAGTGGAGGGGGAGCAGGGAGGGCTGCAATGTCTGGGGGTCCTGGTGCACATCAGGGGGTGAGTGCTGCAGTTGTGTGATGTGATGGTGACTGTATCCTGCAGGGAGCCAGGGCGGGGATGCCCAGGAGATGGTCTCTGTGTGCCAGAGCCTGCACCGCGTGGCCCTGCAGTGCCAGCAGGATGCGCAGGGCTGCTGGTACTACCATCAGACTGTGGTGCCCTGCCTGCTGGCCATGGCTGTGCAGGCTGCTTTGCAAGGTACGTGTGGACGAGGGGAAAGGAGAGGGCAGGGAGCTCTTTGGGGTCCATGGTACCACAGCCCGTGCTGCTGCTGCCTCCCCCTGGCAAACGCGAGCACTGCCGGCCCTGCCGGAGACCGAGCAGCCCTGCCTGTGTGGGTCCAGGGCCTGTGTCGGCCTCTTCCCTCGGGGCAGTGGGCTCCAGCGTGTCCCCTTCCTCCCGCTGCCTGCAGAGAGCACCCACCCGCCACTGGGCAAGGCACTGCTGGACGAGGAGGTGCTGGCTGCCATGGTCCCAGTCATCAGCGCTGCCACCACCCACCTGAGCCCGGAGTGAGTGATGCTGGGGCAGGATGCAGGGCACTCTGTCATCCCCCTGCTATTGTCTGTGCAGGGAGATCCTGCACCTCCTGGGAGCAACCTAGTGACCCTCCCAGAGCATCACATTGCGATGTCTCCTTTTCTTCTAGGCTGGCTGCCCAGAGTGTGTCTCATGTGGTGCCCCTCTTCCTGGATGGAGAGGTTTCCTTCCTGCCCCAGAACAGTTTTCCATGCTCCTTCCAGCCCTTTGAGGTGTGTTGCATGCTTGGGGCTGGAGTGCAGAACAGGGACAGGGAATGAGGATGTTGACACAGGCAGTCAGCAAGGACTTTGGTAACACTGTTACCATTCTTTCCCTGCAGGATGGGGAGTGCTTGGAGGCACAGAGACGTCTGGTCATCCTTCTGATGGCTTTTGTCTGCTCCTTGCCTCGCAATGTGAGTTGGTGGGGAGCAGAAGGAAGAAGGGGTCTTGACCAAGGACCCTCCTACCCAGGTCTACAGCAGGCTCCATGGGCAGAAGAAAGGAGCAGCTGCAGCCCTGGGCTGTAACATGCTACGTGTTTCTTCCAGGTGGCAATTCCTCAGCAGGAGCGGCTGCTCCGGGAGCTACTGGCACTGAGCTGCTCCTGTAACTGCTCCTTCACTGCCACCACGGCTGCCAAGTGCTTTGCAGGACTGGTGAACAAGCACCCAGCAGGTAAGAGAGCTGGGCAGGGCAGGCCACCATGGGTCCCTGCCCACTGCTAGCAGGAGAGTGGTTCACTCTGTCCCCTCGCTGTCCCCAGGGCAGCAGCTGGATGAGATTCTGCAGCTTGCAATGAACAGGATGGAGCCCAGCCTTGCAGAGGGCCCCCGACGAATGCAGGCACTCACCCTCCTGCTCTGGGTAAGGCCAGCCCTGGGTGTGGGAGCCAGGGGGGCCTGGCCTGGCACTGACTCTGCTCTGCCCCACAGGTGACCAAAGCCCTGGTCCTGCGCTACCACCCCCTGACCTCCTGCCTGACAGACAAGGTAGGCAGCAGCGGGGCTGGGTGATGTCCAAGGCACTTTCCCGCTGCACCCACAGCTGGTCAGGACCCCTGCAGCAGGGTGCCCTGTCTCAGGGCTCTCTCCCCTGCAGCTGCTGGGCCTGCTGAGCGACACGGAACTGGGTCCTGCGGCAGCCGATGGCTTCTCCCTGCTGATGGCAGAGTCTCCTGACGTGCTGCACAAGGACTGTCACGCTGATGTGCGCATCATGTTCCGCCAGCGCTTTTTCACTGACAACGTCCCCAAGCTGGTGCAGGGCTTCCACAGGGCTGGTCCTGGTGAGCGGCCACCCCATCACCCCTTACCCAAAGTACCTGAGGTGGTGTCCCTTCCTTCCCTGGCTGCCTGTAACCATCTCTGCTCTCCACAGACATCAAGGCCAATTACCTGAAGGGCCTGTCCCATGTGCTCAACCACCTCCCCAAGCCCGTGCTGGTGACAGAGCTGCCTACGGTGAGAGCCAGCCTTGGCGGGAGGGGGGCTGTTCATGGCTGGGAGTTACTCATATCTGGTGGTGTCCTCCCCACCTGCAGCTGCTTTCTCTCCTGCTCGAGGCCTTGTCCTGCTCAGACCGTGTAGTGCAGCTCTCCACACTGAGCTGCCTCCAGCCGCTGATGCTTGAAGCTCCCCAGATCATGAGCCTGCACGTTGACACACTGGTCACCAAGTTCCTCAGTCTCACCTCAAGCCCCACCATGGTGCATGCCCCTCCCTCCCCACCCAAGCCCTCTCCCCTGCTCCCGCCTCCTTCCCTATGCTCACCCCTTTTTGTTTCAGGCTGTCCGCATTGCTGCCCTGCGCTGTGCCCATGCGCTCACCAGCCTGCCCACAGTAGTGGTAAGTGCTCCTGCAGCAGTCTGCTGCCTGCTGCTGCTTGTTAAGAGGGACAGAGGGGTCCCACACTTCCTCCTGGGAGTGCAACTCTCACTAAGTTGCCCTGTCTATCCTGCAGCTCCTCCCCTACAAGGCCCGAGTTATCCGGGCTCTGGCCAAGCCTCTGGATGACAAGAAGAGGCTGGTGCGGAAGGAGGCAGTGGCAGCACGGGGGGAATGGTGAGTGCATGTAGCTGGAGCTGCAGAGGTGCTGGCACATTGGGGATTTGTCTGATGGCACCATCTCTGTCCCCACAGGTTCCTCCTGGGGAGCCCAGGCAGGTGAGCACCCTGCATCCTCCCTGTGCTGACTGACAATCTGACTGGGCCCCCACTTACCCGCCAAGCCATCCAACCGATACCATGGACCCTCAGAGCCCAGTACTGCCCCAAGAGCTGGGGCTGGGAGCATGGGGGCTAGCCAGCAGCACCTGTCACTGCAGCACCTTTCCAGCACTGCCAGAGGGAAGGAGCTGTGCTGCTCGTGGCTTGCCCAGCCTCTGCTGCAGCCAGGGACAGTGATGGACAGACTCGGCAAGTTTGATGGAGAGGGCAGGCCTGCGTGCACTCATATGGTGTGTGCCACCCGCTTACCAGAGGAATAAATTTATCTGTTTTGGTAATGGTGCAGGGAGTCTCTGAGCTGCCCAGGCTGGGACCCCAATGCCTGTCTGTATACCGAGTAGCTAAAGGTGCTGCTGGTCACAGGCCCTTACTCTTGCTACACTGGGAAATCATGGAGCTCCCTCTCCTGCTCCCCCACACCAAGGAAAAGAGCCAGGCTCCTTTAAAAAAAAAATTAATTATTTATTGGATGGTGTTAAAAAGGCTCCCTGGGAGTGCTCGGGGCAGCAGTGCCTCTGCGCCCAGCCCTGCTGGAGAGCAAGCTGGGCAGTACCTGTGCTAGATGGGGCAGCACCTTGTGCTAGAATGGGGAGCAGCAGCTCTGCCACCTTCCCTGAGGCCGCCGGCAGCCACCAAGGAGCCAAGATTAGGTGTCCAGGCACCGACACTGTCCAAGGTTTCCCATGGCTCCAGTCAGCAGTACGTGCCAGCACTCACCTTGGCACTTGGGCCAAAGAGCAGCCATGGCAGAGCAGTCCTCTGTGCACTCCCCTGCCTGCAGGGAGGGATGGCTGCAGCAGCCGAGCCTCAGAGGGCCAGGAGCGGCGTGTGGTGCTCCTTCACACAGGGCGGCAGGTCCCAGCTCAGGCCTGTCCCGTGGGGTAGGTGAGGAGAGGGCAGCAGGACACGGGTGAGCCAGTGCCTGTGGGGAGAGGAATGAGGATGCAGCAACAGGCTTGAGTCTTGGTTCTCATCTGCTCTGCAGAGAGGAGGCAGGGCTGTGAGCCTGAGTTCCTCAGCTGCCACCATGGCTGAGCTCCTCAGCTGGGGCTCTCGTGGCAAAGGAGTGCTGGGAAGGCCAAAGCTTGCCACCAGACAGGGCTAAGGAGTCACAAGGTAGCTGATGCCTGGGTCCTCTTCCTTGCATCACACACCATGGCATATTTGCTGTCCTGCTCTGCCCCAGCTGCCCAGGGAGATCCCCAATGACCCAGCACTCCCATGTGTTGTCTGAGCCCCAACTCTCCCAAGCAGGGGCTTTACCTTGGCAGGTCCACGCCCAGGAACACCTTCCAGTTATCCCAGCCTCCGTAACTGTAGGGATTCCTGAAGACCTGCCAGCCAGGGAGATGTAGGTCACACCTGGATCTGTCATAGCCAACCCTCCCACACTGAGCTGTGCTCACCTTGCCTTTTTCCTGCAGTCGCTGCCTCTCCTTCTTGTTGATGTGCCGCTCAATGCTGGTTTCCCCACGCGTGATGAGGACAGCATGCCACAGCGTGAGGGCACCCAGGGCCAGAGCAACTGAGCTGGGGACAGCAAGGGACAGCAAGGGACAGCAGGTTACATTCAGGCCTTCCTTCCCTGCTGCCACAGCTGTGAAGGGCTGCATAAGTGGGTGAGCTGCTCTAATCCCGTGACAGAGCTGCCATCTCTCCTCTGTGGGCCGAGGCCAGAGGTAGAGCAGGAGGAGGTAGAGTACCCCCGGGGAGGTAGAGGGCGAGCAATGGCACAGTCAGGGGGCTGCACACTGCTTCCCCAGCACCCCCACAGCGAGCCCCTGGGCCCCGTTACCTGCAGAGGACCCAGAGGTAGACCACACTCTTGTGGAAAGCTCGTTGGCCAAAGGAGAAGGTGGGTGGTGGGGTCTGGTAGTATGTCTGAAAAAGGACCAGAGGGAGGTGGGATTACCCAGACTGCTTTATAGCTTAGAGCCAGACGAGGGGACTGCTGCAGCCCCCAGTGATGCTGAGCTGAAAAGGATTGTGGCTGAAACCAACACAACAGCCAAGGTGATAGGGACAACCACGAGACAGACAGACACCTGAGAGCTGGCGCAGGGGTGAGAAGCAGTGGGCCAGGGGTCAGAGAGCAACCTTGGGACTGGTCAGGACTGCACCACACCACAGCTGATGCTGAGGGTGAGATGTGCATGCACTGCTACAGCTTCCCCAGGAGAGCAGGGCCTGAGCAGCACATGCCATGCAGCTGCCACCAGCCAAAGCCCCTAGAAGCTGGGTGCATAGGGAAGCACACCCCAAACTGCTGGAGGTGGTGCCTGTAGCAGAGCTGCCCAGCCAGCCCCAGCTCGCCAATACATGAAATGAGCATGGGGACTGGCTCTGGCTGTGGGGAGCAGGGCCCCAAGCAAGACCCAGCATACAGGGCAGCTCTGCCCCACACCACCTGGAGCAGCTGGGAGGCAGGGATGTCCCACCTGGTTGGCAGCCACCTGCAGTCTCTCCTTCTCAAGTAGTTTCATTTTCTAGGGGGATGGAAAACAGGGCACCAGTTAGGTGTCTCAGAAGGCAGGGCCCTTCCCCCTCATCCCCTTGCAGGACCAGGGCAGCTAGGGACCTCACAGGAGAGTGGAAGCAAAGTCACCAGGCCATATCTGGCCCAGCCTTGTTCTGCAAGCTCAGTCCAGGGAGCCCAGGCAGGCAGGGTGCACAGCAGGGCGAGGGCCAGGGCCTGCCTGCTCACCTCGATGGCTGCGTAGGCATCCCGGAACATCTCCCAGCTGCTGATGCTGCAGTAGATGCAGCCCATGGTCATGAACAGGCAGAAGGAGAAGAAGTAGCGGTGGTTGTAGTGTCCCACACAGTTGTTTAGCCAGGCTGCTTCTGGGGTTAAAGGTGTGTAACTGTGATGGACCAAGGGTCCAAACCCACCCCAGGGGCCAGCGTGCTTCTTCTAGGCCTGATCCCTAGCAGACTTCCCCATGCTGGCTGACTTGGGAGAGGAGTGGGGCAGGGAGAGAAGGGGGAAGCAGGGCCAGGTCCCCCAGGACAGCACAGTGGGTTAGTACTGCAGAAGGATACGGCAGTGATGGTCCATCTTCAGCACGCACCTGGGAGGGAGGAGAACAGTGCCAGTGTCAGTTCCAGAGCAAGCCCCATGTTTGGGAGGGGTCAGGCAGCACCCCCAGGCCTGTAGGCTGTACAAGAGATGAGGCAAGAAGCCAGCAGAGGAGAGGGGTCCTGGGTGCTGCCCAAAGTGCTGTGGCGGGCAGAGGGAGGGAGCCCCACCTGTTGCAGATGCTGCAGTGGTGGGTGCGAGCTGGCTTGGGGGCAATGCACTTCCTGCAGATGGAGACGCCGGTGAGATTGTCCTTAGCCTGCACACAGGTCAGAAGAGATTTGTGCACCCAAGCTCTGCTCCCCATGTTCCTCACCTCCCCTGTGATCCCCCAATTCACACTGCCCAGCCTCACTGCCCTGATCTGGCAGATGCCTCCCCAAATGACTCCACCAGGCTGGTCTAGTTGTTCTTAGTGATCATTCATATGTAGCTGGTCCCCAGTGCCCAGTTGGGAGAGGTTGTGCTTTCAGTTGGTGCCTCACCTGTGGTGGGTGCCCGGGTGAGGTGGTGATGGCCATGTAGTAGTGGAAGACGATCATGACAAGGTTCCAGTGTCCGTAGGCAAGGTGCCAGCAGATCCAAGCAGGTGTGTAGGTCTGCAGGATGAGGGGCAGGAGGCAGATGTACACGATGGCCACAATGGAGCTAGTCAGACTGATCACCAGTGCCACAAATACCTAAAGGGAAAGGGGCCTGGGTCACCAAAACAGGCAGCACCTGCCTCTGGCTACCTGGGGAAAGGCACAGAATATGACCTAAGGAAAACAATCTGAACCACACGCTGAGGTCCCCACTCCCTTGTTGTCTAGAGCACAGACAGCCCTGAGACTTGGTTGTCCCAGCAGCACGCTCACCCTAGCTCCTAGAGCTGGGTTCCTCCCTGCCCAGTGACAGTACTCACCACACCAAACCACCGGGTGATATGGTCCACCAGCCAGTAGATGGGCTCAAAGAGAGAGTCGAGCACCACGTCGCCATTGGTGAAGGAGTTGTAGAGCAGGGAGCGGAGGCAGAGGTGCCCATAATGCCACAGCTGCTCTGCCTGACGCACCAGCTTAAGCCGCCGCCGCCGGCCCAGCCGCAGGCACTTGAGGAGCAGGCGCATCACCGCTGCCAACACCCGCTGCTGGCTCCTCATCCCTGCCACACCACACCTGGGGGGAGAGGAGCTCAGTGTGGGCAGGCCATCCCACTGCCTGGCTATTCTTCAGGAAGGGTCTCTCCTGGACATGCAGGGACCTCTCCTTCACCCTGTGCAAGGATGCGGAGCAGGTGGAGCTGAGCCCAGACTTCTGGAGGCCATGGAGCCACTGGGAACAACTCTCTGAGTAGAGCAGGGGCACAGGCCTCTTGGTGTTGGTCCCATCTCATCTTTCCCAGTTGGGAGGGGGACGGGGGAGCAAGATGGAGAGTCTGACTCAGAGGAAACCAGAGAAGGCATGAGCATCCAGCATGCTGGGCCACTTCATCTCAAACACTAGACCAAGCCACAGAGGCCACCCCATACCTTTGCCAGCCTCACAACTCCACTCTGGAAGTCCCAGCACTTCTCATCTGGATCCACCATTCACTAGCAATGGTGGCAGTCCCAGGCCGAGGCGATGCTGTGCAGTGCTCCCCTGCCTTCTAAGCCCCTTGTCCCACCCAAGAGCTGCACTGGGAGCAAAGAGGAACCTGAGCTGGCACAGCAGCTGGGAAAATGATCTGCAGGGCTGGGGCCCCCAGACCTCCAGACAGACAGTGTCCATCAATATTAAACAGCAGGCTGACCTGGGGTCCTGCTAAGGCACATTCTGAGCCTGGCCCAACCACTTGCCCTGGTGCGGTGCCAGGCAGTACCAGGCAGTGGTGTCACACCACAGGGTCCTCTCCAGCAGGAGCTCCAGCTCCCTGTGCAGCCATGCCCACAGCACAGCCCCAGGGCTGCACAGCAGGGAGGGAAGAGGCAGAAGCTGCATCATCCAGATAGGGTGTTCAAGATGGGGAGCCAAGGTCTCCCCTTCACCCCATCAGATGTGCATGGGGCTGCTGCCAAGGCTGGGAGCAGCTGTACGTGAGGACATCAGACCCACCAGCACCTCCCCGCCCAGCTGGTTCCCTCCTCCCCCAGGCTGCCATCTCAAATCACGGAGATTTCCTCGTCTACGACAGCTGGTGGCGGATAATCGAGGAGCCCACAGGGCAGGCAGCCAGCCTGCTCATGCTGTTTGGGACAGTGCAGGACCCCCCTCTGCCCCCGCCGGGCACCTGCCTGCAGACAGCGGCACAGCCACAAGGATGCGGCCCCAGCAGAGCCACGCACCCTCCTTGACCCGGTCAGGCACTGGGGCTCCGTCCATCAGCCTGCCCACGGCCCAGCGGGACACTGAGCCCAGCAGCACAGCTGAGAACAGAAGCAACACCACGGCCTCGGGGGACACCCTTAGATTTGGCCCTTCCTACCCAGGCACCGCCGGGGCCCCGCTCCCGCCGGGTCCAGCCACCCACTACCATCCCTGCAGCACCCTCCAGCGGGGCCCGGCCCCACTGCACCCAGCTCCCACAGCTCACCAGCACCAATCCCACAGGGCCAAGACATTCCCTGGCTCCCAGCCCATCAGGCAGCGGGTGCCCATAACAGCAGCAAAGAGCCGCCAGTCCCCCCGCATGCAGCCCCATAACCCCCGGCATCCCCAGCGACACAGCAACCCCACCACCCCCTTCCCCC
>JAAWXA010000010.1:6871119-6985925 GCA_038090715.1 Florisuga fusca | reverse complement strand
CCTCCATGCCGGCCGCCCCGCCGCCCTCACGACCCCGCCGGCAGCGCCCTCCGAGCCGCGCACTGCGCATGCGCTGCCCCATCACACATGACGGGACGCGCCCTCTGTCGGCGCTGGACTACAACTCCCAGCAGGCAGCGCGCCCGGATAATCGGGGAGAACCAATAGCCGCGCCGTTCACATCGCGGCATTGCCGCCCAGGACCAATAGGATGAAGGGCTTTCTGCGGGCAGACTGCCGGCAGCGAACATGGCGCCTCCCGCGCGGTACTGCGTCCCCGGTGAGTGGGGACCCGGGTAGGAGCGGATGGTGGCGGGGTGCCCGGGGCAGGCGTGGTTGGCTGGGGTTGCCCGGGTAAGTGGCGGCCTGAGGCCGATGCCTGCGGGCGGAGGCTGCAGGGGAGGACTGACACGGGAAAGGCTGTCCCGCCGCACTCGGCCCGGATCCGGGAGTGGTGCGGGGCTAGGAACCCCTGAGCAGGAGCGGGAGGAAGGGTGCCATGGCGGTGCCAGACCCTGAGCCCCTGTCCCGCAGGCGAGCGGCTGTGCAGCGCGGAGGAGGCCACGGCAGGCAGCGGGACCTACACCCGGCACGGCTTCATCTTCTCCTCGCTGGCGGGCTGCTTGGAGAAGAGGAGCGAGGACAGCGGGGTGAGCACGGCCGCGGCACCCTGCCCTTCCCCGCACCGACTGCCGAGCTGCGCAGCCCCTTCCCGTTTGGAAGGGCCGATCGGTGCCCGCTGCAAGCCTGACCCTCCGCCCTGGCCGTGGCCCAAGCCAACCTTCCTGTCTGCTTCTCCACAGCTGCCTGTCGTGTCGGTGGTAAGAGACGCCGAGTCCCAGCTCCTGCCCGACGTGGGAGCCGTGGTGACATGCAAGGTAGGGTTTCCTCCTGCACGTCCACAGGGTGGGCTCAGGAGATCCCAGGCTCATTAGTGCCCTCCACAAAGCTCCCATCAGAGGAGAGGCAGCATAGTGGCTTCCCGAGGATCCTTTGTTCACATATAAGTCAGATATTGTCACGTGGATATTGGCATAGGGATCACCTTCCCTGAGGCTCGAGGGAATTCTTTCCTTCCTCTCCCTTCCAGAGCTCTTTCTGGGGTCACTGTGTGAAGGGCACTGCCTAGGACAGTTTGGAGAAAGGGTAGGATGGAGCATGCTTTAGTTACCTTGTGGTCCTCATGATGAGAGAGAGATGAGAGACCAGGTTCACAGCAGGTCTCAGCCGTATTCCTGAATCTTGAGTTGCACAAGGATCATCTTGCTTGTCTGGCTTGCTGCTGGCTGTCCCACTCTTTTTGGTCACAGGGAGGGGGATGCCAAGTGAGACAGGAAAGCCTCGTCTTGCCCTGCCTGCACCCTGCCCTTTCCCTGCCTTACTTCCCTTTTCCTCTGGGCAGGTTTGCAGCATCAACTCCCGCTTTGCCAAGGTGCACATCCTGTACGTCGGCTCCACACCGCTGAAGTCCACCTTCCGGGGGACCATACGGTAGGGATTGAACTGGGCTCCCTGCGGGATGGGGTGCCAAGTGACCCATCCTCAGCTGGGCAGAGCCAGCTGCTCTGCCAGGAGCACTGGGCAGGCATCCAGCCATGTCCTGGCCAGCATCCAGGGAGGCCAGGGCAGCTCCGTCCAAGGCCAGAGAGTCGCCTTTGCTTGCTGGTGCCAAGACAAGATTCCTTGTCTTTTTCAGGAGAGAGGATATTCGAGCCACAGAGAAAGATAAGGTCAGTGAGGCTCTGTTAGTGACTGCTACACCACAGCTGTCCCCACTCCTTTTTCTGCTGGTGGATAGCTCTCGTCTTGCTGCTTATGAGCACCCCAACATGCTGTGTGGCTTTGGTGGCTCTCTCCTGTGCAGGTAGAAGTGTACAAGAGTTTCCGCCCTGGTGACATAGTTCTGGCCAAAGTTGTATCCTTTTTCTGCTGAAGACTGTGTTTGCTTAGTGTTGCCAGGTAGACCTTTCCCTTAACCTCCCTCTGACCAGATCTCACTGGGAGATGCACAGTCCAACTACCTGCTCAGCACAGCGGAGAACGAGCTGGGTGTGGTGGTGGCACGCAGTGAGGCAGGTAGGAACAGGCTGCAGGTCCCCATCTCATCCCTGGTGGAGGGATGGCTGTTCCTTTTCCCTTTCCACTATGAGGAACTCAGTTTTGGGAAGGGGAATGCCTGATGCATGGTGTCCCTAGGGGTGCAGATGGTGCCCATCAGCTGGTGTGAGATGCAGTGCCCACAGACACACACCAAGGACTTCCGTAAGGTGGCCCGCGTGCAGCCACAGTTCCTGCAGACCTAGCAGGGACCCTGTGGGGCGAGGACAGGGGGCTGTGGTGCTGGAGCCCTCCCATGGACTCCAGCCTCCTCCACAACTGCCCTGGTCTGAAGAGCCAGCCAGGCCCTTGCTTGCCAGACAGATGTTCTATTTCTGGATAATAAATATTTTTTGATATCTGTGCTCTGCTCAGTTACAGCCCATTGGGGTGACTGGTGCTGCTGCAGGCTGTTGTGGGGCAAGCTTTCCCAGCACAGCAGCTGGGGAGGGGAGCAACCCAGTTCTGCCACCGCCAGGCAGCAGAGCTCTGGTGTGTGGCTGCGCTGCACTGTCTCCAGCCTCTTCCCTCGCCAGGTCAGTTTCAAGCACGGAGAGCAGCTTCTGTCCCTGCCCCACAGATAACTGGTACAGGCTGCAGCTTAGTCCTGGGGCGCCCCAATCCCATCTGGCCACACATGCCCCGCCTGCCTCTGGGAGCAAGGGCGTGCCTTAAAACCACGAATGGCAGGGTGTCACCCTCTCCCCAGATTGCAGAGCTGTGCTTTGCTCCTCCAGCCCAGAACACCTTCCATGTGCCCAGCAGCTGCTACTGCCTCACAGACACGTGATAGGAGCCTGCAGGAGATGCCGGGTGAGGCAGGCAGGAGAGCACCCACACTTTGCTATTGCGTGTAACTTCTTTATTGAACTGGAACAAGACACAGCTGCTATGGTCGGACAGTGAAACGGACCCTGTGCAAGCCCCGGCTTGCAATGCTGGCAGTGGGGAGGCTGCAGACAGGACCATTTGGGAGGGGGCACAGTAGCATCTGCTTCAGCAGCAGGATTGGGATGGGCTGCAGCTGGGGGAAAGATGTGGTGGACATGGACCTCAGGGTGACAGGCTTCTCGCTCCCTCCGTCCCATTTCTCCAAAGGCAATAAGTTAAAGCAGGGTTGGCAGAGTGAGGGCGAGAGGTGCAATTACCACCCTTGGGCACCACCAAAATACAGCCCTTTCAGCATCTGCACACCCCAGGTCCTTATGCTTTGCACCCATGTGGGAACAGGTCACCCACTTTGGTCACTGCACTGCACTCACCCCACTGCTTCTGAGATGACTAAATCAAGCAACAAAACAACAGTAACCAGGTGACAAGAGCTGCTGTGGAAGCAAAGGAGAGGAGCCTTACAGAGCAAGGGATCGCTCCACACATCCCCCTGCAGATGGGGCCCAAGGGCTGGGATCTCAGCTCGGAGAGGTGCATGGGTGCTGCCAGGGCTCCCCTTCACACCAGGCTGTGCGCACAGCCCCCAGCGCCCAAGCTGTCTGCAGAGGGGAGCCTGATCCCTGGGGCCTAATCCTGGGGAGCTGCTTCAGCTGTGCAGCTACCAAGTTACTACAGCTGTGGGAGGTGTGCAACAGAGGGGTGGGGGACAGGGGGGCAGCCTCCATGGCCTTGCGCACTGTCTCCTCATCCCCCAGGAACTGCATGGGCTTGACAGGCTTCAGGTTCTTGTCCAGCTCATAGACGATCGGGATGCCGGTGGGCAGGTTCAGCTCCATGATGGCCGCTTCTGACATGCCTGAGGACACAGAGATGCCATCACTTGTGGCCCCACTCACATGGTGCCAGTTGGGGCAGGGGGGAGATCCCCACAAAGGGCTGACGTACCTTCCAGGTGCTTGACAATCCCACGCAGGCTATTGCCATGGGCAGCAATGAGGACTCGTTTGCCTTCTTTGATCTGTGGGACAATTTCCTCGTTCCAGAAAGGCAGAGCCCGGGCGATGGTGTCCTTCAGGCTCTCGCATGTTGGCAGCTGGTCCTCTGTCAGGTCAGCATAACGACGGTCCTGGGGGAACAGCCACACTCACACATCAGCCAAATGCAGTGTAGGAAAGAAGAAGCAGGGCCTTGAACCCCCCACCCCAAATTCTGTGCTTGGGGATGTGATACATGGAGGCAGAGCTAGACTTAGAAGCAAGGAAGCAGCTTTGAGGTTGTGCTCAGCTATGGTGAGGGCTGTGAACCCCTTCTGGGTAAAACCCCACATTGCTTGCTCTGGGTGAAAAATCAGCAAACATCCATGCATGGCTCCTAGGACTAATGATTAACAGACATATCATTCCCTCTGCTTTCCATCTATCGGACCAATGCCCAGTGGTTCAACTCCCCAGGGAGAGGGAAGGACAAACTTGGCCCATGCACAACCCACACGCTTGTCTGCTGCAACAGGGAGACCTCATAGAGGAAGCCAGACCACACTGCAAAGATAGATCTAAGGTGGCTTCTAGGAGCCTCGCAGCAAGGCAGACAGAGAGCAATGGGTCTTACCTTGCTGATGGTGCTGTAAAATGGGTGATCGGGCTGCATGGGAGGCGGAGGGATGTCGAACGAGCGCCTCCAGATCTTCACCTGCTCCTCGCCGTGTTTTGCCGCTGTCTCGGCTTTGTTCAAACCGGTAAGACCCCCGTAATGCCTCTCATTCAGGCGCCAGGTCCGGATAACAGGTAACCACATCTGATCAATGGCATCCAAGACGGTCCAGAGGGTACGGATGGCCCGTTTCTGCACCGAGGTGAAGCAAATGTCGAACTCGAAGCCGGCATCTGCAAAAGACCGGGAAAAGGGGACCGGTGTCACCGGGCAGGTGAATGTGCCGGGCCTTACGCAACCAGTGAAAGGCCAAGGGCAACAGTCTCAACGCACCGGTACCGGTCGCCTCCCCGCCGGCGACGGCGAGGAGACAACCGGTATCGGAGAACACTGGAGCTCTCCAGTATCGGAGAACCCGAGGCTCTCCCCTCGGTACCAGAGGTCCCCCAAACCATCCCCATTAGGCCTGAGGCGGCCGTACTAGGTCACCCCCCCCACACACACCCTACCTCCAGGCCTACCACCCTCTCCCGCTCCTCCTTCCCTCGATACCTCGGAGGGCCTCGCCGCCGCGCCGCGCCTCTTGCTGGCCGGCGGGGCTGAGATCAGCATCGTACCAACCGCTGAAGCGGTTCTCCAGGTTCCAGGCGCTCTCGCCATGTCGGATGAGGACGAGGCGATAGGCGGCCATGGCAGCGGAGCGGAGCAGCGCGGAGGCTGAGGAGAGGCCGTTGCACAGGCGCGCGCTCCCGCCGCGTTACCGCCGCTGCTGCCACGCGCGACTGACGCTACCGGCCCGGCCCGGCCCCGCCCCTCCCGGTGGAGAGAGCTGCCGCGCATGCGCAAACCGGCGGCCGGCCGGAGGCGCACGTAGCACATGGCGGGGCCGGGAAGGGCGGCGCGACCTTCAGGGGGTGACGTCATGGCGCCTCAATGCACGCGCAGGAACCCGTCGTGGGTGCCCAACCGAGCCCGGGAGCCGACCCGGTGCAAGCGGTGCCCGCTCCCCCTGTCGCACAGACTTTCTTGCCGGCCGCTGCCCAACGGCCCCTCCGCTCTCCCATCCAAGCCCCAACCTGGGGTGTCCCCACCGCCCCTGGGAGGCGGCCAGCACTGAGGGCAGCGATGCCCTTACCCAAGATGGCGGCGGGCGCCGGAAGCGGAAGGGGAGGGGGGCGTGGCGCGGTGGCACGTGGAGCCGGGTCCGGCATGGCGCGGAGCGGGAGGCTGCGGTCCGCCACCGCTTCAGCTTGCCGGCGGTGCCGGACCGCAGCCTCNCAGCCGCTTCTTCAGCCGGCCCGCGGGTGAGCGCAGGGACGGGCCGGGGGGCAGCAGCCTCGGAGCGGCCTGTACCGGCCCTTCCCGGCCGGGGCTGCGGGGCGAGGCGTTGGGTCCCGGGGCAGCAGAGTCTCTGGTCTCCACGCTGAGGGGGCAGGCGGCGGCAGCAAATCGGGGATGAAAACCCAGCCCGGGGAATGACGAGTGTGTCCTCGTTACCGTCACAGTGACACGGGGCACGGCGCCGTGCCTGCCGGTGCCCTGCCCGCAGCCACCGGGGTACGTGCTGTCCCGGCAGGCTCGTGGCAGGGGCCATTCGGCTCCCAAAAGCCCACGGTGCAAGGGCTGCAGCTGGAAGAAGATAAATGGGGCAGAGCATAGGGAGCACCTCACCATTAAAGTCTTGGTACACCAGGATGTGTTTGTGAGGATGCAATGCGCTTCTCCATCAGAGGAGGTGGCTGAGCTGCGTTCTGGTTTCTTTTCACCAGACAGATGATCTCTCTCCAGTTGTCACTGTGGTTTTTCCCACTGGGGGAAAGCAGCATCCATGTCTCCTATGCTGGAGATGAGCTCCAGTCTGGGAGGGGGTTTGGGGCCTTTTGGGATGAATGGCAGAGCAATGTTATTTGATGGTTCTGGGCATTCCTCTTCACCCTGGCAGAGAAAAGTAACTTGACTGTGGATGCAGTGAAGCTGCACAATGAGCTGCAGTCAGGATCCCTGCGATTGGAGCGGAGAAGCGACAGCACTCAGCTCCCTATGGAGGAGGATGATGCTGGGGAGACTGCCACAGAAAAATCCTCTGGCACCTTCCTGAGCGGGTTGAGCGACTGCACCAACGTCACTTTCAGCAAGGTGCAGCGCTTCTGGGAGTCCAACTCTGCTGCTCACAAAGAGGTATGAGCAGGCAGGAGCATCACAGAGGGTCCAGTGCAGGTAGTTCCCCAGATCTCAGGCTGAGGACACTGACCTGGGCTGCTTGCTCCTTGTAGATCTGTGCTGTGCTGGCGGCTGTGACAGAGGTGATCCGCTCTCAGGGGGGAAAGGAGAGTGAGACTGAGTACTTTGCTGCACTGGTGAGTGGCTGTCCGTGGGGAGGGTGTGGGAGAAGAACTGCTGTTGGCAGTGTAGGTGGGCTCTCGGGAGGGAGGGATGGTGGAGGAAGGTGCTGAAGCCCTGAGGAGCATGTCCTTGAGCAGACATGCTGCTGGGCTGCTCTTTTTTTCTGTGCCCCCCTCCCCAAGGACTAGGGTTGGCAAAGGGCTGGCCTGGGGTGAAGCCCCACTGCCCCTCACTCACCCATCCTCTGTTCCCAGATGACCACCTTAGAGGCAGTTGAGTCTCCTGAGTCACTGGCTGCAGTCGCCTACCTGCTTAACCTTGTGCTAAAGAGGTGAGTGGCTGGTAAAGGAGTGGGGAGAGTTACCTGGCCCTGTCATGGAAGAGGAGCTGGTGCTGTCCCTGCTCCCCAAGCTGAGAAAAGGACACAGCCAGGGCAGACTGGGAATGCTGTTCCCTGCATGACTGCCACTGTCTGCCTTCTCACCTCACCAACATGCTGTAACTTTCTCCTGGCAGAGTGCCAAGCCCAGTGCTTATAAAAAAATTCTCAGATGCCTCGAAAGCCTTCATGGGAATTGTGTCCTCACAGGCCTGCAGCAGCTCCACTTCTGCTCTGCGATGGGTGAGTAGCCAAGAGGCAATCAGCTGTTCCAGCTCTGCTTGGGGGTCTGCTGAGAGCTGGGGCTGAGGCTGCTGCTGTAGGGTGATGCAGAGTGCTCTGCCTGAAGCTGTTGCAGTGAGGAGGTGTCTCTGTGAGGTGATGCTCATGCCTCTGTTGCTCCTTTATCAAAGGTCCTCTCTTGTCTGGCAACTCTGCTGCGGAAGCAGGACTTGACAGCCTGGAGCTACCCTGTCACCCTCCAGGTCTATCACGGCTTGCTGAGCTTCTGTATTCATACCAAGCCCAAGGTGAGCACGCAGGGCCTTGGTGAGGGATGATGCTGCCTTTGTGGCTTGTTTTATGGGCTGGCTGTGTCCATGGCTTCTACCTGTCTGGGCTTTCCTTCCCCCAGGTGCGGAAAGCAGCCCAGCATGGTGTGTGCTCTGTCCTGAGGGGCAGCGAGTTCATGTTTGGAGATGCAGCCCCTGAGCATCACCCTGCAGCACCCTCCACTGCCAAGTTCTGTGTGCAGGAGATTGAAAAAGCTGGAGGTGAGTGACAGTGGAGCAAGGGGTCTGCTATTGAGTGGGGGGGGTCTTTTGGCCATAGCAGAATAAGGACTTGAAGGGAAGAGGGCAGGGTGCAGCACTCTGGATTACTCAGAAGGGTTTGAGACACTTCTGGGACATCTAAGGTATTTTGGAGGGTCTGCAGCCACGTCTGTTGCTCTGCTTTTCCCAGCAACCAGGGAAGTGTTCACTGCAGCCCTGTGGGTCAGCCCCAGCACTGTCCTGAGGCCTTTTCTTCAGGTAGGACTTTGCCATGAGGTGCCGTGGGCTCAGGCATTTCTCTGCTCCTGCAGGCACCAAGGAGGCAACCACCACCCTGCACATCCTTGCCCTACTGCGGGACTTGTTGCCCTGCTTCCCTGCAGCCATAGTGAAGACCTGCTGCGAGACCTTGCTCCGAGTCATGACCCTGAGCCACGTGGTGAGTGTCCTCACACCTCACAGATGGTGAGGGCAGCCCCTTTCCCCCTTGGCTGCCAGCAGGGAACCTGGAAATGCAGGATGCTTGTGTGGCCTGGGACAATTGGTGCTTGCTGGCTTGCCTCCTGTGGAAGAGGGAGGCTGAAAATGGGGCATAGTCACAGCAGTGCTGGGCTTCCTAGGGCGGAACCTGCTCTGGGGTAGTGGGACAGTGGGTGCAAGGCAGAGTCCCCTCCTCCTGACACCACATCTGTTGCAGCTGGTGACAGCATGTGCCATGCAAGCTTTCCACAGTCTCTTCGGTGCTCAGGCCAGCGTGGCCTGCCTGCCAGCCGAGCTCAACGCCCAGATCATCACTGTGAGTTTGGGGTGCCAGTGTGGGGAGGGACAGAACTGGCAGTGCCACTGCACTCACCCACCTTTCTGTTTCCCCAGGCCCTCTACGACTATGTACCCAGCACAAGTGACCTGCAGCCACTGCAGACCTGGCTGTCCACCATGGAGCGGGCACATGTCAACCTGGGCAGGTGCAGGCAGGGGCTGTGCCTGGGCAGGGGGAGAGGCAGCTGCTCTGTCTCTCACTTGCCTGGTTTTTCTTCTCCAGGCTGCAGAAGGACCTGTGCTGGGCTCACCTGCCCCGGCTCTTCTCTGCTGCCATGAACTGCTTCCTCTCCCCACACTCCCAGGTGGTGGCAGCGGCAGCTCAGACCCTGGAGGTACCACACATGGCAGGGGCTCTCCCTAGTTGTCTGTCCCTGGGTCTCGTGGGGGACTCTAACCAAGGGTTTGGACCTTGCTGGAGAGTAGTGTGCCTCTCTGTTCCTGCTGGGGAATTGGTGATTCACTGTTATTTTCCCTTGCAGACCCTCCTGAGTGAATGCATCGCACCCCACATGGAGGACTTGAGCACTGTCTCTGCATCTGCCCCAGCCCCTGCCTCCTACCTGTGCAAGATGTTCAGGTGAGGAGGAGTGGTGTGGAAGAGGCTACGCCTGTGGGCTTAGCTGAGCTCTGGGCAGCCTCTGTCCTGTCCATGATGGGGGTTGGCAGGCCTGGAGGGCACCCTGATCTCTGCTGGGTCAGTGCCTGCCAGCCTGACCTTCTCCTCTCTCCCCCCAAGATCAGTGGAGGAAGGCCTTACATACCGTTTCCATGCAGCATGGCATGAGGTGCTGCAGGTGCTGAAGGTATTTTTTGGAACGTGTGGGAAGCAGTGCCACCCCATCATGAGGAAGGTGAGACAGGCTGAGAGAGCACAGGCTCCTCATGGAGGCGAGTGGGTGGCTGCTCTGCTGCCTGAGCTGCATTGCCCTCCAGCTGCAGAGTGGGGCTGTCCCAGTGCCTGCTGTCTTGCCTGTGCATGGACAGGGTGTGTGCAGCTCTGGGACTCAACATGGGGACCTGCAGGGCAGCTGGCAGTGAGCGACAGGTGCCCAACCTGCCTCTGTGGCTTCTCTGTGACTGTCCTGCCCTGTCCTCGCAGTGCCTTCAGTCCCTGTGTGACCTGCGTCTCTCCCCACACTTCCCCTACACTGCTGAAGTGGACCAGGCAGTGGGGGCTGCTGTGAGCACCATGGGCCCTGAGGTAATTCTGGAAGCTGTGCCCCTGGAGATCGATGGCAAAGAGTGAGTGTGGTCACAGGGCAGCAGCTTTGCAGCTGTTATGTTCCTGTTCAGTCTCCCAACTGTGCTGGAGGTGCTTGGGCTCTGCCCATATCCCAGGGGTTCCCTGACCTGTGACTTTCCTCCCCAGGGAGACACTGGATTTCCCCCGCAGCTGGCTCCTGCCGGTGCTGCGGGACCATGTGCGGGGAGCACGGCTTGGCTTCTTCACCAGCTACTTCTTGCCTTTGGCAGCCACCCTGAAAAGCAGAGGTGAGGAGAAGGATGGGTGTCCCAGTATGTGCAGTCCTTCCTTCCTGTCCCAGGGGTGGAGCTGGGTATTGCCACCTCTGCTGCTCTGCTCATTTCCCCCTTCTTTTCTGCAGCCCTGGAGTTTACCCAAGCTGGGAAGAGTATGGAGGCCAAGATCTATGACACACTGCAGTGGCAGGTAATGAGGAGTGTCCCAGAGCCCTGCCATGGTGTATTTCTGGTACCAGGCTGGGGTATAGTGACATGAGTGAAGGGTACAGGCTTCCCACCTCTTCCTTTGCCTTCCAGATCTGGACCCTGCTACCCGGCTTCTGTACCCACCCCAAGGATGTGCTGGGGGCTTTCAAGGGGCTGGCCCGCACCCTGGGCATGGCCATCAGCGAGCGCCCAGACCTCCGGCACACCGTGTGCCAGGCCCTGCGCACCCTCATCCACAAAGGCTGCAAGACAGGTTGGGGAGAGACAAACCCTTCTGGTGGGTCCCTGTCCCCTGGGGGGACCCAGAGGGGGGAGATGCTGATCCGTACCCCCCTGTCATCCTCTCCCTAGATGCAGAGCAGGCAGAAGTAGGTCGCTTTGCCAAAAATTTCCTGCCGATCCTGTTCAATGTGTACAGCCAGTCTGAGGAGGATGGGGGCAGCAGCTCTCAGCGCCGTTCTGTGCTTGACACTGTCCGTGCCTACCTGACCATCACCGACCCCAAGGTGAGGGGAGCCTGGGGCAGAGGGGCAGGCTGGGCTGGCTCAGGCCAGCATTTCCCAGCTGGACCTACTTTGATGGGGCTGTGGTGGGTGTCTGACTGGAAAGAACAAGAAGAAAGAATCAGGATTCCCTGTCCTTGTCAGGAGGGAGCCCTTCCCAACCACCAGTCTGGGATCTCCCAGTCTTGCAGCCATATTCGGTGCATTGTGCATGAGCCTTTTGGGAATTTGTGTAGAGGCAATCAGGTAAAGACAATCAGGTGTTGCCAGTTAGGAGGAGGAAGGCCTGAGCTCCTGTTAAGCCCATCTCTGCTCCATTAGGGCTGGCCCCAACTGTGCATGAGCAGAACTGGGGGACCAATAAAAGGTGGGCTTTGAGAAGCGAGGGGGGGGGGGTCACTCCTCATCATCCTGAGGAAGAGGATAGTTGACTCTGGAGCATTAGCACTGAGACAGACTAATTGATTCTAAGGGCAACTTTTGGAGTGCTGTTCTTGCACCTTGGCAAGAACACCTCCTGGACCTCAAAACACTGTGGTCCAGGAAAGGATTGTCTGCAACAAATTTGCTTGTCTCTTTTTGCACCCACTGGTCCTTCTAGTTGCCACAAAGTCCTGCAGCAAAGCATTTGCCAGGTGGATTGCAGACTCCTGAAAAAGCACTCCCTTCAGTCAGTTCTGATCTTGCTCTGTGTGCCTGCCTTGCAGATGGTGTGTGGGTTCCTGCAGAAAGCCAGTGAGAAGCTGACTAGTCCTGAGAGCTCTGAGTTTGCCAGGTAACACCCAAGGGCTGGTGCTAAAGGATAGAGCTGCAAGTTTACTCTGGGAAACCTGGGGCACTTGCATGGTCCCGTGTGAAATGTGCCACTCTCATATATCCAATAAGACTCACAGCTTGGTCAGGCAGTGTTCATGGTGCTGCAGTTACCCACCTGTGTGTCCTCCTTTGCTGCAGACTCTCCATCCTGGACCTGGTGGTGGCAATGGCACCCTATGCTGATGAGCAGTCCCTGGACTCACTGTACCACACCATCCAGCCTTCTCTCCAGGTGAGTTGGCCACCAGACTCCACAGGCAGGGCATCTTCTGCTTGCTTCCAGCTTGGACCATGCTCTGGGAGGCTGAGCAGCCTCTGCAGGGGGTCAGGTCTCCGCTGAGCAGCGTGGGCTGCTGTGGGGGTCCCTTCAGACATGGTGTTGAGGGGCTGCCCTGACAGTGGGGATGTGTTGTCTGTCCCTGCAGAGCAAGGAGCGCAGCATGCAGAAGAAGGCATACCGTGTGCTGGAGGAGGTGTGTGCTTCTCCCCACGCACCCTGCCAGGCCTTCGTCCGCTCCCACCTGCCAGATCTGCAGGCAGCACTGCTGGACTCCCTCAAGAGTGCAGCATCCCCAGCCAAGAGGGTGAGAGCAAGGGCTGTGGTGGCCAAGCTTCGCTCCTGCCAGGAGGGGACGGGGCAGGGGCAGCTGGGTGTGTGTCTCTGGGTGTGCCAACACTGCACTGTTTCTTGCCCCAGCCCCGGCTGAAGTGCCTCTTCCACATCGTGAAGCAGCTCTCCGCGGAGCACGAGGCCTTCATCACTGCCCTGGTCCCAGAGGTGAGTGTGGTCCCCAGGGGAACCAGCTAATCTTGTCTATTATGGGGAGAGCAGGATTATGGTGTGCCCATGTGCCTCCAGGTCATCCTCTGCACCAAGGAGGTGTCGGTGGGGGCCCGCAAGAACGCCTTTGTGTTGCTCGTGGAGATGGGACATGCATTCATACGCTTCGGGCCCACGCCCCAAGGTGGGTTCTGTTCTGTTTGCTCAACCCTAGGGTGATCACACCCATGCCCAGCACCCCGCTGAAACAGGCCAGGGATGCTTTAGGGTAGAGGGCAAGAGAGGGGTCTGAGTCATTCCCCTTCTGCAGAGGCCATGCAGCGGTTCCTGCTCCTGGTCTACGCCGGGCTGACGGGCTCGGTCACCATGATCAGCTGCACGGTTCTGGCACTGACCCGCCTGTTTTTCGAGTTCAAAGGTGAGCAGGAGAGCTGAGGGGATGGGGAACAGCACAGGGGGACAGGGCAGCACCCTCCAGTGAATGTGGCTGCTGTGAGGAGGCTGGCTGTGGCTGAGAGACTGTGGTTGCAGATCACCTAGAGCTGAGTGTGATGGAACAAGTCCTGCAGAACATCTGTCTGCTGCTGGCCTCCCGCACACGAGACGTGGTTAAGGCAGCCCTGGGCTTCCTCAAGGTCACACTGCTGCTGGTGGACACCAAGCTACTGGCCAAGCACGTGCACACGATGGTGAGATCCCACATGGGATGCCTCGAGGAGAGTGGTGGGGCAGAGCTGGGTCTGCCTTGGACATCTCCAGCTGCACCTTGCTTCTGTGGGGGAGCCAGGGGTATAACCCTGATCTCAGTGTCTGAGAAGGCAGCGAGGAGGTCTTCCTGAGTGCTGGCATGGACCTGCCAGAGATCACCCAGGAATGGACCCTGCTGAGCAGAAAGACCTCCCCATCGCCCTGGCTGGGGTGGGTGTAGGGAAATAAAAGGGTGAGCAAGGTGGCTGTGCAGGGGAAGGGTGAGAAGCTGGATGCCCAGGGCAGAGGTGCCTTAGTCTTAAGGGTCTCTGTCCTGGCAGCTGGAGGCCTTAGGAAACCTTTCAGATGATATGAGACGCCATTTCCGTATGAAACTGCGAAACCTTTTCACCAGGTTCATCCGCAAGTTTGGGTGAGCGAGGGGCTTCTGGGTTGGGCTGGAGCTGTGCTGGGCAGGGAGAGAGCTCCCTGGAAAGTGGTGTGGAAAGAGTTGGGTACTGAACACTCTCTACGTTCTTGTCAGCTTTGAGCTGGTGAAGGGGCTGCTGCCAGCTGAGTATCACAAGGTGCTGGTGAACATCCGCAAGGCAGAAGCCCGGAGCCGCAAGCAGCGTGCCCTGAGGCAGGCAGCTGCAAATACAGATGAAGAGGAGGCAGCACCAGCACAACCCAGAGGAGAGAGGTAAAGATGGACCAGGGATGAAGAAGCAGCATCCCCATTTGATCTGGGGATAGAGACATCCTCAGCACAGGAGTTGCTGTGCTGTGGGCAGTCTGGGGTCTGCAGTCCTGGGTTTGTTCCATTTCCATCATCCTTTCTGCCTTTTGACCAGCATGGAGGAGATACTGGGTGACTCAGAGGAGGATGAAGAAGAGGATAAGGAAGAATGGCAGCGGAGCAAGGAGCGCAGGAAGCAAGCACGGCAGAAAGGCCAGGCCTGGCTGAAGGAAGGGGAAGAGGATGAGCCCCTCAACTTCCTGGACCCCAATGTGTCCCAGAGGGTGCTGGGTGAGGAGTGGAGCTTCTGATGTGGCTGGGGTGGGATGTAGGGAGTGGGATCTGGTGTGATGCACTGGGGGTATGACTGCCCCTGGGGAGTGGGTCCTTCCCCAGGCCCTGAGCCCTCTCTCTCTGAGCAGCCACCAAGCCAGGCCCAAAGCGTTCCAGAGGAGTGAGCCATGGCTTCAAGGTGTCTGAGGATGGGCGACTCATCATTCATGAAGAGGAGGAGGAGGAGGTGGATGATGATGAAGCCAAAGGTACTGCCAGTTGAGCAGGTGCACCCTGCTCTAGTAGTCACTCTGGAGGCTGGCACAGTACAGGGGCAGCCTGCATCCTGCTGATCCTCTTTTCCTGTGCTATAGGAGCAGATGAGGAGATGGCAGATGTGCTGCAAGATGTGGGTCTCCACAGTGTGAGTATGGGGTTCATGGTCCTGAGGAGATGCTGGGGAAGCTTGGCTGTGCCAGACTCCTGTCTGTGCCATGGCAGCTCTGCCCAAGAAGCCAGTGAGCACACCAGATGTGCACCAGCTGCTTGGAGGGGTGTGTGGGCTGGCTGTGGCAGGAGACATACACAGGCAGTCTAAAAGCTCTCTGGTCCCCATGGGAGGTCAGGTGTCCAAGGGAGGGCAGAATCAGCTGGACAAGCCAGCTGGAAGGTCCTTGCTGCTTTTTTCTGCAGAAGAAAAGCCAGAAGCATAGGTTCAGAGAGGAGCCAGATGATGAAGAACCTGAGCCTGGGACCTATCCTCAGTATAGAGGTAAGTCCTTTGCCTGTGCCCAGTCTGGGGCTCCCCAGGGGTTCAGAAGCATGTACCCATCTCCCTAGTCTGCTCCAGGGCAGCTGGAACAGAACTCTTACTCTCATGGGAAATGGTCATGCTTCACTGCTGTCCTCACACCCAAGAGCTGGAGGCAAAAACAGGAACAGCTTGCATTTTAACATAGAAAATTAAAAGGGGCAGCCCCAACACCTCTTTTTAACAATGTTCCCTGTCTTTCAGCTGGGGGCTCTGGGATCCACCGGCAGCTGGACAAGAAGCCAGCCTTTGGTGCAGAGTACAAATCCAAGGTGAGTGGCCTGAGGGTTCTCAGGGTTTGTGTGGGCAGGTGCCTGGGGCTCTTCTGAGGCAGAATTGCTTCTGCCTGAGGACCAGGACACACCAGGTGTTTACGGAGGATCTCAGCCAGCAGTGTTAAGGCTGGAGGGAGAAATTTCTGCTTCCAGAGGGAGCTGCCAAACACTCCTTACCTGTGAATGTTTCCAGCTCATCTTGGAGCCCTGCCCTTGCTGTGGCCATTTACTACTCATTGCTCAAAGCAGGTGTCTGGGTGGGGAATTAGCTGCCAGGGCCACATACTTAGCTACTACCCTGCTACAAGATAGTTCTTGGGGTGACCAGGTGCCAGGATTGCACCAGGAGAGGACAGATGAATCTCTCCTGGTGCTGCATCCTCTTCCATGTCACTGTCTCCCACAGAAAGGCAAAGGTGATGTGAAGAAGAAGGGCCAGCTTGACCCCTATGCCTACATCCCCCTGAACAGAGCTAGACTCAACAGAAGGTGAGACTTGCCTGGAAAGGCACAGGGTGGGGAACAGGGCTAAAACACGGGTTTGATTTCACTTTTTGTTGTGTTTTTTGAGGGGTGGGGAACCCACTGCCAGCCTCTGCTCCACTCCATGCAGAGCCTGGAGCATCCATGTGCAGTGGCTGTGCCCAGTGCTTGTACTAACCCAGCTTTCTGCTCCTTCCTCCCTCCAGGAAGCAGGCAAAAATGCAAGGCCAGTTCAAGAGCCTGATGAAGGGTGCCCAGCGTGGGGCCAAGGCCGGCCACAGGAACCATCTGAAGGCCCAGCGCCCATGAGGAGCCTCCAGTGCACCTGCCCAAGAACAGACAACACTCTGTGGCCTCTGGGCACTGGGGGACAGGGTCTTGGCGTGTGGAGCAGAGGGGATTCCTCTGCAGGAGATGGCCTGCATCTGTCTGAGACTCACTGGAAAGCCACCCCCTCATACTATGGACGTTTTGCCCAAGCCCTGCCCTCCTGTGCCTGGAGGAAGGTGTTGGGTGCCTGGTGCAGGGGTACGTGTGTGTGTGTGTGTGTGTGTGTGTGTGCAAATAATGTGTAATGAAGTTGGGGGCGTGAGCAAATAATATGTAATGAATTCCCTCTGTTGATAAACTTTCACTGTTCCTACCTAGCCCTGATCCCTCTTCTCTTCCCTTAAGCCCTTAAGGGGCTTTGTCCCATGTGCCCTGCCCACTGCCCTGGTGGTAGATTCTGCATCAGTCTGGAGTCAGAGCCCTCTCCCCAGCCTTGCCTGGGGGCTGCCAGGAGCCTCTCTGCAGTACACAGCAGTGAGGGTTGTCCCCTGCCCTCCTGGCAGTGCAGTGGAGTTCGGTCATGGGTTGGCCAAAGAGAGAAGCCAGAGATGGTGAAAGTCATTTGCTACAACCATCTTCCTAACACTAACCCTCTTTTAGCAGCAACTTCTGGATGAACAGGGTCTCAGCCTGGGGATTTCTGCCATGGGGGGAGTGTCTGCTATTTGGCTGCCACTGTTTGTGGTCCTGCCTCTTGCTTTGTATCAGCCATGCCTGGTTGCAGGGACCAGCAGTTAGCTGAAAATGTCTTCACGTTGGCTGGAAAGCCTCTGCACCTTGCCCTTTTCCTTACCCATGAGAGCTGAGAAAAGCACTTTCCTTTCCTCTGATCACCTCCTGCCAGCTAGGCCTGAGCAGCCCAAATAATCCTCAACCTTATTAGCTGCCCGACCATCTCATGTTGGCCTGATCGTCTGTTTCTGCCCAGTTGCTTCTGCACTGAGCCTGAAAGATCATGTTTGGCCAAAGCATGCTGGAGGGAATGGAGCTGAGGGTATGGATACAGGTCCCATTGCTTGTACTGCAAGGAACACAGTATTTGTCATCACAGCTGGCTTTGCCTTCTTCTTTTTTGTTAAAAAGCCCATAGTCCTTTGTCATTTCCCATCATGGTCGCTTACATATTGAAACTACAATGCTGCTCAGTCTCCTAATAAACTAAAGGGATTGTGCCTGTTGAGCCTCTTAGCTGCAGGCTTCTTTCTGGAGGCTGCAAATCCAGTTTTGCAGTTCTTATGTGCCTTTTGGTTTTCTCTTAAGATCCTTTTAAAAACCTGGAGGTGGAGAAGCTCTTATACTGGTATTAGTCCTGCCTTGTCTTATTTGAACCCGTGAGCCCCAGGGCCATGTTGAGATTCTGCTGCTCTAATCCTGCCAGAAGGGAGTCTACAGCCTGGCTTAAGGAACAGCCATCTCCATCAGCACCTCCTGGACATGTTCAGTCAGCAGGAGCTATATCCATCTTCCTTTGCTGCCTGCAGCCTTCACCTGATGCTGTCCATCCCCTGAGGGCAGGACAGGAAGAGGCTCACAGCAGTCACCTTCTGAGCCCCCAACACCTGTAAGATGTGGCTGCAGGCCCACCAGAGTTCCCTGTCTATCTGCTTTCTCTTCTTGGAGACAGTGCCTGTAGCTAATCCATCTAAATGCTCCAGATTACTCACTGTATTGTTCTTCATTTGCATGTTGTTGCTTAAATTAGTGCATGCCTGTGTGGAACAGCAGAGTTTCATTAGCACAGAGGATGGTATTTGCCTGAGCTGCTGTCCAGAGAACATTATTCTGCAACAGCATTTTGTTAATCAGCTAATTAATCATGTAATGCAGTAGAAACCCTTGGAGAGGAGGCGTCATCCTGTCCTGACATCAGCAGCTGTCCCTGGCAGGGAGCAGAGCTGCATCCCGGGGTGCTGCAGGAGGATGAGCACAGCTCTGCTATGGGTCAGGGTGGGGATAATGTGGGGTCCTGCCTCCTGCAGATGTCATCCACAAATATTTGCAGTTACCTAGAGAGAAGCACAAGACAGGGACCTGGAGGGGTGTTTAGCATTTGTTGCTGAGCTGGGAGATGGCTGGAGGCTTTTTCCTCACCTAATCCATCCTTAAGCTGTGCAACTGCTTCCCGCAGGCTACCGTAGACCCTGGCTGTCCCCGTGTTCAGCTCTGCTTGTGCAGGAAATGGTTGCAAAGCTTAACCTTGCAGATACAGCAGCAAAGCACAAGGTCAGGGCTCAGGCATGCTAGGCACGCTTGAGGAGAAGTTGGGAGGACTACCAACCTGCCCCAGGTGGCCCCTGGACTGGCTGGGACAGTTGCCCACCTTGAGTTATAAGGCTTAAAATCATGAGGAAAAGGAAAATGTTTTTTCCTTATCATAGAAGCTGCCTGGGTTGTGTCCCCTGTGCGTGCTGCCGAGGGACAGATGTGCCCTGTGCAGCCGTGGCCACAAAACTTTCAGCTGGACTACCACCTCCCCCTTTGGGGCTCCCCACGGACACACCGAGGTCTCCCCAGTACCAAGTCAGGATTTGGCAAGCGGGGAGGCTGTAGGGATGGGAAAAGCCTCCTGGGGGCGACAGTATAAGAGGAGCTCTGGTGTTGATGCTCTAACTATAGGCAGGGAGATAATTAAGTGTGGATTTTTGAAGTGCCAAGGGGCTTCCATCTGAAATCTTGTTAATTAAAAAAAAAATAGTCAGGTTAAGTCATAGTCCCTTCAGCATTCTGGACTACATTTCACTTGTTTCTAAAAAGTTATCTGTCTTGGCTGCAAAGGCAGGTGTAGCAAGTGTGCAGGGACCCTGGATGGAGGCTTACACACACACAGAGAAAAAATAAATAAATTAATCTGCTTTTCTAGCGTCTCTGTTCCTCCTCTGTTCTTGGTGGTGAGCGAAGACAAAAACTATTCGAGCCGAGATGTCAGCTGAGGCTTGTGTGGGAGCTCGTGTTTCTCGGAGCCCCTTGAGCGGCCCTGGAGGCTGAGGCAGGTCCTGCGGGGTGGGTGACACCTCACCCGCCTTGAAGTGAAGGGGCTGCACCTGCCCCCTCCAGCCTCCGCCTGGACTACGACTCCCAGCATGCTGCGCGCGGCACGGGCGGCCGCTCCGCTCCGCCCATCTGTCCACTTCCATTGGCTGCAACCGGCGCTCGGGGTACAGACAGGAGGACGCCGCTGTCACCCTGCGAGCGCCTCCGTGTGGGTTTGCTGCCGTCCCCCGTGGCTTAGCCTCGGCGCTCCCTGCAGCCTCCGGTTGCTGCATTGCAGTGGAAACGCCGCCGGTCCTCTTGCACCGCCTCTATCCCGCTCCAAACCCGGGCAGGGGGGCGATCCCACGGGGAACCGTGTCCCTGCGCTCGCGTTAGCAAGGGCAGTGCCCAGCTCTGGCGCAGCCGCTGTCTGCCTGCAGCGGTACGAGCCGCGCTCCTCCTGCGGCAGTGCCGAGCGCTTGGCAGTTGCAGGGTTTGGTAGGGTGATGGCACTCTATGGACTTGCTTTGCATCCCGCCCTTCCTTGCTTTGTTCACCCCACATGCGTTATTCCTGCTTCCTTAGAACGCGCACACTGTAAGCTTCACGTAATTAATTTTTATATGCGTAACCTTTTGTGACTGCTGCCAAAAAAACCCCAGCAGAACACCCCGCTGGAACGGTGTTTTTGGTTTACTGCTGAAAAAGCTTAAATCTCCTCTTTTCCTCTTTTTTTTCTGGAGCGCATGGCATAGAGCTGCAAGCTGCTTTGAGTACTCCTTTGAGTAGTAATTATTGTGGACTCGCAAAATAAATACAGTTGAGGGCTGATGTCTCATAACCAGCCTTATTCGTAGTGGTGTTGTGCAATTCCCTGCTGAGCAGGATCCATCCTAATAGTACGTGCTGTGCTTATCTGGGAGAGCTGCTGCTGGTGCTCAGCATGGCACGTTTGAGCAGGGGGTGCCTAAAATGCTAGACCTGGTAAAAGGATGAGTGTGCCCCATGCAGCATATACTGACAACACTCTTGGATAAAGCATTTTAAACGTGGCCTGGGCTGTCCAAAGGGCTGAATTTATTTGCTATAGGCTGACAGTTGTCTTTTAGGATGTAACCCCTTTTCTCTTTACCAGTTTCACTGCCCCTTTTCACCACCAGTGATTGTGTGAAAGGAAAGCTTTAAGTGTAAGTTTTGCTGCAGTGCTTCCTGTCACCCCCAGGCAGCACTAGCAAATCGATCTCTTGCTTTGCAGGTCTGCCACCACAAAGCTTCATTTTATTTATTTTTTTCTTTTTTAAAAGTATGCTCTACAATCATACTTTTGCCCCTATTTCCTCTTGTCTGGAGATAAGTGTAAGCTAGGAAAGCTTGCACGGTGTGTGAGTGGTATTAAAGACTGGCAATGAAAGCTGGTTCTCTTACCTCCTACCAAATGCTACTGAACATGATTGTGTGGGTCTCCCTTCTGGTTTTGTGGTGTCTCTAGCCTATGCCTGGCTCTTCATAACTGAGAATGATGATTGCAGTGTGCCAGAGTGCTCAATATCAAAAGAGAAACATCTGCCTGTTTAATTAATGCATTGAATGATACAAGCAGCACCTAAATGCTTTGCCAGGCACTCAGTGTTCACATTGGCCATTTGATATGGCAGGGGTATGATGAATGGAAGGGAAAAAGCTACAGTCCTGGAAAACAGGATGTGCTGAAAAAGGGCCCTAAGACACCTTGCTTTTAAAAGGGCTTGATAGAGTGTCACTGCACAACTGGACATTCAAGAGCTCATGTTGTAAACAGGCAGTGAAAGGAGATACAATTGCCATCTGTTTTACTGCAAACAAGAAAATGTTCACTATAAACATGAGTTAGTGGCAAAAAGTCAAAGTGGCTTGCTGAGGGTAATGCAGAAAAAATGGTTGATTTCAGACTTAAAGCCAAGTCTGAGTGCATGGGTACTTTTCTCTGAAGATAGCCTGGAGCCGGGGACAGTCTTACTCAAATATTTCCTCCTCCACAACTCTCACTAAAGTCTTTGACCCCCAGGCTTGTATTTAACCCCCTACTCAGTCCAAGTCCTATCAGGCGCACATCCAGACCCTAGCTCAAGGCTGTGTTGCATTTGCAGTATTTTTGTATGTTTGCACGTAACACCCTGTCCTGTTCTCATCCAGGGCCTGGGATGGGCTTGGACAACAGGATCCTTGTTCCGTTACACTTCAGTTCATTGTCTGTTTCCATGAAGGGGGAGCATTGCTTGCCCACATAGCCCAAAGCAGCATCTAGGTCTCCTTGCCAGCCTGGTCATTGCCTTGTTCCTGTGTGCACATTTACAAGCATATGAAAATGTCACCGGGCTTCATTAATGCTCCTTTAAAGGTGCCTGGGCACTCAGTTCAGTCTGAAACTGAAGTTCTGAGTGCTGGGAAATCACATTCCTTGTCCTAAAGGTCAACAGTCTTCGCTGTGTGTTGGTTTAATAAGTGGCACAAACAGATGGGAAGGAGACAGGGCAGGATGGAAATACTGGCTAATAGCGAATGGTCTCAGTGATGTGAAGTTCCTCTTGATCCTGTCCCTCTGTAAGCTGGATTAGGGTTCTGGTCACAGCTTGTGGGAAACAAAACAAGTTTTCTACTTGTTTCAGAGGTAGCTGTTTCTGTAGGATCTCATTTTTACTTGTTCCCCAGCTGGAGGCAAGGACAGGGACGTGAGGCCCCTCTTTTAGCTCGTGTGCTGCTGGTTCTGCCATGGACCTGCTGTGCTGCTTTTGTGCAGAACCAGCAGGCTCTGACCAAACCTGCACTGTGATCCTGGAGACTGACACTGTGGATTCCTCTGGTCCCAAGTCGCAGGGCTCTTGGAGCCAGCAGGGAGGGAGAAACGGCAAGAATCCCCTGGTGTGATAAATTGGGCTGCCTCTGTTTCAGAGTTTCACAGGTCTGGTGTGTTCCTGGCCTCTCACCCCAGCAATGCATTACACTTACTGTTGTGTCTGACAGGAGCACTGGGTCCTCTTCTCCAAGGTGCAACAGCTTCACTCCCTAGTTCCTGGCCTTTCTCACCTCTATGCTAGGTAATTGCAATTAAGCTACCTAGAGCTTATAAAATTTATCATAAATTTTTTCAGAAACTGTAGATAGTGGAAAATGTGATAAGCTGCTTAAGTAATTGCCCGCCAGCTGGCTTGCAAGAACTTTTATTATGTTTCCTTTTGGCCTATAAAGCTCTAATAATTTGGAGTCTGGCCAAAACATCCTTTCTTCTTGAGTGGTAATGTGGCAGCTCTGATTTTCTGAGGCAGGAAGTTCTCAAGAGATCAGGCATTAGTTTCCCTTTTTGTTTTGCTGGATTTCAGGCTCCGTGTTGAAACGTAGCTTTATGGTTTGGGAGTTTCACGTGGGCATTCTTACAGCCCTGCTTGTGAGCTGTCATACAGCAGGAGAGAAGTGTGCCAGGTCTGGCTGTGCCTCAGAGAGTGGGAAGCCTTTTAGGGAACATCTTCACAGTGCTCAGGGGTGCCTGCAGCTTTCCTCTCATGCATGTGCCACTCTGCATCCTCCTCAACACCACAAAAATACATCACTGCTCCCTGGGCTCTGCAGAGAAACCGGGTGAATCCGGACCTGACAGGCGGGGTGGGAAAGCAGCAGCTTCTGATCAGCATGGGAGAGTTGCATAAGGTGACAATATAGTTTATTTTTTGTCATATGAATTCCAGTATCTCTGTGCAATATTCCAGTTTTTGACATCCTAGCTTGCCCAAATCCCCTTCAAAAGCACCAGGCCCCCCTTCTGTTCAGTGTGGTGAGTTAATTGGGCTGCTTTGTACATCTCCATCTCTCTGGTACTGCGTGCTGTGCTGCAGAGCAGCAAGCCCAGTCTGTTTATCTGTGTGCCTCTGCAGCCCTGACCAGATGTCACCGGCTTATTTAAATGCTGGCATGCATCCAGGTGTGCCTCATTGCAATTCCAGCTTGCAGGAGTTTACACATCTGGAATGTGGCCTCTGACATAATTGGTGATGTCTGCAGGGAGTTGCTGATGAGAAGGGATTTGAAATGCTCTCATCTTTCGCAGATGCCACCATGATACAAAATACAGATGTAGGCATGCAACTCACCTATTGCACCTCCAGACTGAAGCATTGTGGAGTTACAAAAGTGTAACAGAAACAAGAGATGTGACTTCCCCGGTACCTTTGTCCCTTGTGTTTGGCAGGCTATGACCACAAAACCTCACCCAACAGCACTCCTGGGAGCTGGCTGTGGGTCCTGACATGGGTCTTCAGCATCTCCTTGATCCAGAAAAAAAGAGCAGCAGTCAAACCAGCCTGTGAGTGCTACAGCATATTGTACTCAAATTGCTTGAGCTCTGGCAGTTGATGGTGGGAATCCCAAGAACAGGCATGACTTGGTTCTACACATTTTTGGCAACTATCACCCTGGGGCTGGAGGAAAACACCCTGCATTGATGGGTTGCTCTGAGTTCCCAGACTAGTTGCTACAAAAGTTTGTTAATTTTGCTGTGCTGTTTTTGTGTGATTGCTGTTTTTCATGTCAGCAGTATACCTGATTGTTGTGTGGCTCCACTTTACAGAGGGTAATTCTGCTCTGACCTGGACACTGGCTTGGAGCTACTGGACTGAGAAATATCTGCATGGTGTATCTTAGCTAGTGTCTGAACAGCATTTTTCCCTGTCCCTGAAGGATGTCTTAGGGCATCTTCAAATGTAAAGGTGACTATCAGAGGTGCATGCAGCATTTTCTGAGTGCTAGAGGCCAAGGAGGTAAAGGCAGGACTGGACCATTCCTCTTGTTGACTTCCATTACACTCTAAATGGGAAATTAAAGAAGTTAAACATATTTTTAAATGAGGAGAGTAAGGGGATACTATTGTTGTTGGCAACTGGAAAGTACTCATCCACATTTGGAGAATACAGCAGATGTGTGGACCTCACAGTTCGCCCAGCTAAGGGCCAAACAGACTAAAGTGGGAAGAAACTTTCCAACTGGATATGAATGAAACTGAAGAGCAGTCAGCTGGCATGAGTCCGTGGATGGGATGTTTAGTAAAGAATTTTAAAGTACATAAGAAAGATTTTAGGCTTCATTAAAAGAGGAGGTGTCTTTGCAGTTTTTTAGTTTGACTGGTAATCAAAGGTTGTGGTGAGTAATTTTTGCAGGACATGGAGGGGAGAAAAGGTCCTGGACATGGGACACAGCATGTGTGGCAGATACTACTTGGTCCCTCAGGGTACCTCAGATCGATGGTATGTTATTCACAAAGCAAATGGCTTAAAATAGTAAAATAAACCCAAAAAGATGTATTGTTTTATCATTATAATTTTTGTGCATTATCATTGGTATGACCAGGACAGGGAAAACTACATCAATACAGTCTGTAAACAGACTAGCCCCAGGTCCTTCTAAGGGAGGCAGCATGCCTGCCTGGCATGCTCTGGCTGGCAGGAAGTGGCTGCAGGGCTTCCCCAGGCTGTGACCCTCCCACCCTGCTGCAGGGGTCTGGATGTGACCACAGGGCTGCCTGGCCCTTCCAGCCCCTGGTGCTGCTGCCCTGTTGTCACTGCCTTGCCAGCGTTTCCCAGCCAGTGCCTGCAGCTCAGCTCTTGCCTCCTCAGCCCCGTGTCTCAGCCATCCCTGCCCAATAGCTTTCAAACCAGCTCTTTTGTGCTTGGTCCCATGTCGCCCCTCATGTAGAAGCTGGATTTCTTCTAAACATCTGCAGTGTGACCTGATTAGTTTTCTTGTCCTTCCTTGCCCTCCTTTTTAATAGTGTCTACAGAAAAGCTGGCGGAGTTCAGTTATATCAGTCATGCTGACTGATAGTGCTGCCTCTTCTCTTGGGATTCCTCCTCTTTTCTGCCCCTCCAGCATTCATTTCAGATTTAGCTATCAGCCCTCTGAAGACAGGGTATTGCCTTTGTTCTGTGTTTGTACAGCATGGAGCACAGTGGAGTCCCCAGCTGTGACCGAGGTTCCCAGTGCCACAGTGATAAAAGTGAATAAATCAGTAATGAGAAGAGGCAGCTGCTGCCATCTAAAAAAGATTCCGTTTTGCTGCTGGTTTCAGTGAAATCAGGATTAGATCTAAGGCTTCTCTTACTCTGCTGTTCCCTGTAGGGGTTTACATTAAAATAAAGACACAAAGTTTAGACTGCATTGAAAGTCATAAAAATGGGAATGGCATTGCTGTTCAGTGCTGCTAGGCTGTGGTGTTCCCATGTTAAGGCAGGCATATGAGCTTGCAGATCTTTAATGTGAAATTACTGGGTTCTGGGGGTAGCTGTGCTTCTGCATTTTTTACAGAGCCTCGGGTAGGAGGCTGAGCCATCCCGCAGCGTGGGATCATCGAGAGCTGGGAAGGAGACTCGGTGAGAAGCGCTGCAGTGAACATGTGGTTCTGCTCTCAGGCGCCTCGTAGTTCTTTCCTTCCTTCTAGCACTAGAAGGCATCTGGATACTCCAATGTGGTGATGGCTGATTGAAGTACTGCTTTGTTGACTTTAAAATATTCCAGTGGCTATTATTAAAGATATCACAAAAGAATTCACTGAGGTCAAAGTTGAGAAATTTCATGCGGAAAAGCAAATTTCGTGATGTTTCATGTGTATCAAGCTGTCTTACTGCTGCAGTTTTCTTTGACACTGGTTATGTGTCGCATTTTCAGTTTCATCCAAAGTGCACACACACCCCTCACCCAACCCTTTTATCTTCCCTGGTAGGTCTGTCTCTAGGCTCACAGGCTCACATCGTGGATGTGCAACTGATGTTGCTGAGGTCTGATTTGAGTCCGTACTGAGACAGAATTTGAAATCTTGTAATATAGCAATGACTTGGATATCCTATTTGTCTGATGTTCAAGAGATGTCCAGGTGTCAGTTGCAGGTTGTCCAGCACAGGCTGCCATCAGGTTACAGCAGCTTTCTTCTCCAGCTCCTTGCTGTTTAAATTGTATATTATTACGTGGTTACTTCTAGCCAAAAGGCTGAATCACTCTGTATTAGTTGTTTAAATGTGAAGAAAGCAAAGCAAAAATTAAAAAGGCAATGTTATTTAGTATGACTTGCTTGTATTAAGCCTACAGAGAGTAGGCAAGAATTGACACCCACTGTAGTCATCTCAAAAGAACTCGGCCCCTAAAGACCATATGAGTATAACCCTAGGCAAAAATTGCTGTGTTTTTCTTGACATTTTTCAGAGGCAAGTCAGTGATCCTATGAAGAGTTACTATGACAAATCTGGGGCCTGAATGTGATCTTTGTTACACTATTTTACAAGAATGTCCATCTGAAGTACAGTTCACAAAGCAATCTTAATTGTGAAGTCACTTCTAATGTCTCTACTGTCTATTCCCATTAGACTTCTGTTAAATCTTTTTGGTTCTAATTGAGGAAATAATTTGTCTTCTAGTCCTTTCGTACTTAAAATTATTCCACATAATTCCACCATGGTTCTTTCATCTCTTTGCAAAATCTGGGATGGCTCCTATCTGACTCTGGAAATACTGTCTTCAGACATCCTCATTAATTGATTCCTTACTCTGGCACAACATAGGAAATGATGCTACTCCTGTCTCCCTGGGGAAAGAGGAGCCTGAGCATGTCTGTCCCATCTCCCTTTGTGCTTAGCCAGGCAAAGAATCGCTCATGTTTTGTGTTCTTTAGCACTGCCCACTTACTGCCCTGCTCTCAGCATTTGGTAGTAGCCTGTCTGCTTCTCACAGTCTAAAGATTTTGCTATTATAGAGGGAGATTTTCTTCCATTATCTGCCTTATTTTCAAAAGCTCTTTAATTTTTTTGTCCTGTATGGTAAGACTCATTTACTGTGGTGTGTCTGAAGTGACAACATACCAAGGGCACAAAATGGCACTAGAGATGGATTTTGCCCACTGAATTAGGTACATCAGGCTTCCCTGTAATCTGCAGCTTACAGCTTTTCCACTTTCCCAGCTAGACAAACACAGTTAATGCCATGCCCCAAAGGTACCTCTTGTTTTCTTTCCTGGCTTACTTGTGTTCTCCTTATGCTCTGTTTCATGTTGCCTGAACCTTTTCTTGCCTTCACATGGAAGATGTTAGAACAATATAAAATCTGTAAAGGCCACTAAAACAGTTAGGTCTCACCTATCCAAACGCAAGCTTGCTGCCATGTGAGCTAATATGAATCTGCCCGCTTGCACAGCTCCTGCACCACAGGTTTGATCCCCAAGGTTTTCCAGTTAAAGTCTCATTTTTGCCCATGTTTCCAAGGCATTTCCCTGGCCTGGATCTAGTTACCTTAGGGATTAATTGATCCATCATGATTTTGCACCATCCACTCCCCATGAAATCACGGGGCTGTCATGCCTGAAGCAAGAATGTTGTGTGTAACAGACAGCTTTCTTTGTGACTTGGCTGGTATCGCAGGCTTTGCTTCTAATAGACACTAGCATAGAAAGAATTTCAGCACAATTTAGGACCCATTTTTTTAATCTGCTGTCTTAATCACAGCCCTATAAGTACAAGGTTTTATTATTCATTGGGATTCAATTTTATTCATGGTATCAGAGAGGAAGCTATTTATTCCTCATTTTTGTCATCTTTTGATGTCTCGTAAAACAATCTGAAATGAGAGCATGTAGAAATTGCAATTGCTGTAATTGCAAGCAAAGAAAAAAAAAAAGGCAATAAACTCCCTGAATATGTTTGTCTCCCCTTTGCTGCTGTTACATAAACTGAGAGTGTAGGTAGAGTACATCCATCTTCCTTTTTTAACATGAAAACAGCAGATGGGGCACATGGCTTTTTCTGAAGGTTATAGTGCGTGAGGATTGGCAGGGTTATTATGTGTAAAGCCAGTGGGGGCTTTATCTTTGCTCAGAAATAGGGGTTTGCCTCACATTTCCATTTTGATTAGCAATAATGATACAAAGGCAAATTTTCTGTGTGATGAAGAGCTGCTAATAAAGTGACCTTTCAAAATTAAGTAGCTCATTGAAGTGCCACAGCACAATATGAGTATACAAGGCTGGTCCCAGCTGTGGCAGACAGGGAAACGATGGGAATTCAGAGAAACATGGAATGGGAAGCCTGAAGTGGATCGACAACACATGGTGGCACAGTAATGGTATCAAAGAGCAATAGCCAGGTGCTGTTTGCAGCTCTTGAGAGGCCGATGTGTGTGATTTGTCTTTGAAAGGATCTAAAAGTGTGAAGGGCAGGGGCAGAGAGTGCTTCTAGTAAGGTTTCTGGGCATGGGGTTGTGCAGTTAAGGGACTCAACTATTGTCCTGCCAGTGCTGTAACATCGGTTGTGCTTGGATGCTGTTGGGAATGTGTTTGCATGGCTTTACTCATGGTAAACACAGGGCAGATTTGGAGCTATTTTATGGATTCCTCTTGGATACAGGTGGAGAGCACTTAATACCACACTGGTCCTAATTCAAAACCCTGGTTTCTATGTAGGAATTATTTGCCGTTAAACTCCAGCTACGCAGCCTTTGGCAAGAGACATGAATCAATTTGTCCAGCTTTTCTTTTCTGTTTTGTCTCTGTGTGAAGGCTGATGCCCAGTGTGTGCCAAGCGGGCCTTTCAGACCCAATAATGCGCCCTTGTGTTTCATAGCATGCGTGGAATTTGCATAGGCTGTGCTGGGACAGGCAGGTTTCTTTTGTTGCTGGAAACAAGGAACAAGTTCTTTTCCCTGTCTCTGCTTCCTAATGCCTCTCCAAAAGCTCTCAGCACTCATGTAAGAAATTTACTTTTTTCTATTTATTTTTACATTAAATGTTGTTAAACTCTGTACAACTTGTAATGCTGTGTGGAGAAGTCATGTCAGTCAGTTCTAGTTGACAAAATTGTTTAATTTTCTTTCTCTGAATCTAGATATCTAATTGTCAGAGGGACCAGATAATCTGTGATGCTTAATGTAACTGCTGCAAAGTATTTGCATATCTTCTCTGTGGGGAAACAAAACTGCTAGCAAGTGAATAACAGTGCACGGATCATTGCAGGCAGGGTCACTGGGCCTATACACTTGCTATTAACCCTTCTCAGGATCTGTATTGCCACAGAATGAGTTGTCATGGGTTTCAGGCAAAGGGCTTGCTCCGCATTATGGGAAGAGTTGGCACTTGCTTGTGCATTGTAGCCCTGTGCAATGAAATGCGAATATGATCAGATGGATTGGCAGTTGCTTTTTGGCAGCTGATACTGAGTTGTTGCATTTTGGTCTTGATTTATTGCTGATAACAAACTGCTGAAAAACAGTCTGGGAGGTACTTCGAAAAATATGGGCCCCATTTGGAGTCACCAACATGCTCACTAGGCCACTCTGAGCCATGCAGCTGGGAGCCTTTAAGAGCTTTCTAAAATTTTATATGTTCTGGCAGTTTGCCTTGAGGTCTGCCTTGTAGAACTTCCTTCTCTCCATCCTCTTGAAGGAGTCTTTGACACTAGTGGGGAGCAGTGGCAAGGGGAGAAGGTTTTGTGCTGATTCTCACGATGCAAGCATTGCTGAGAGCCTGGTTTCCTCTGATTTCATCAAGTGTCTTTCTCCTTGTGTAGCATGAGTTCCAGCTTTTATTCTCTTATTCTGATCACGCATCCTGGAAATCACACCAAGTTGGTCTTTCAGATTGAAGATGTGCAGCTGTAGCTCAGATAACTGCTGGATTCACAGATACTGCATGGGGGCAGGCTGTAGTTGAGTGACTTGTAGTTGGGCTTTGATGTCCTCCCCTTCTTTGGCTACTGTCAATTTACATCAGAACCATAATTTTCTATTATTACCTGTGCACTTGGCAGATGATGTTGGGAAATAGTGTTCAGTGGGAGCTCACAATTGGGGAGGGACGATGAAACAGTATAAAAAGTATTATCAAAGAGCCCAAGAATGATTAAAGGACTGGGGAATGCCACACAGGGTGTGCAAGCTGGGTAGGTAGGCAGCCTTCACCCAGAGCCCTGGAACCACTGTCAAACCAACTCATAGGACCAGACCAGCACTTACTAACAGAGTAAGATGTTGTGCAGTACCTTGTGACTGAAGAATAATTATACTAATTCCCACATTTAAGAAAAAGAGGGGCTGGAGAAGCAAGCTAGGCAACTCTAGCCTTTGGGCTCAATTTCAGAAGAAAGTGTTTGGAACAGCGGTGGGAAGATTGTGAGAGAAGAGGTAGATCCTCTAGAGATAGATGGAAATTGGGATAAGCTTTAAGTGTGAGCTTTAAGAGCACTGGTTAACCTGAGACCTTTCTTTATTTTGATTTTAGACACGGTAAATGTAGCTTACCTAGTCTCTATTAGGGTAAGTATCTGCTCCAGGTAACCCTTAGCAGAGCAGTGCCTCAGATGCATGCCTTTTTCATGACATATGAGAAGCTATGAAGTGGAGAAAGTAGGTGTCAGCACTGAAGAGGGAGGTTGGATAAAGGGCAGCCTGAAGAAGAGGCAAGAACTGGGTGAGTCAAAAAGAGGTGTACTAGGAGAAAGGTTACTAAAGGTTCCTCAAGGAACCCTAGTCAGTTACTGTAGCTGCAGAGAGCAGTAACCAAGGGTTGGCAGCTTGTCACCTGGGAGTGTTTGACCACATCCCTAGCAGAACTGTGGGTCAGTGTTATTGAACACTTTATGATCTTAAAAAAAACCCTCCCAGAGCATGAGAACTTTCTAGTTGTTGGTAGGAAGGTAGTGATAATGAAACAGCAATGGGAACTGATGAGTAACAGATGACCACGGAAAAAAGATTGAGATTTAGACTTTCAGGCCACAGGGAGTGAATTTCTGGGGAGGAAAGGGTACAAAATCAAATTTGTCTATGACTGAGAGCAGTAAGTTAATGTAAAGCATTGGGTGCCTTAGCTGCCTGAGCTAGAAGGATGTAGATAACAGTGAAATTTTTAGTTGGATGTTGTGATGTGTTGCATATGTTACCATCACACGAAGGACTGCTAGTCTGGGGCTGTGTTATACAAGCAGGCCAGAAATGGTTCGGCTCCAAAGGGAAATGTAACTGTGCTGTGATGAACACTCACCCAAGACAGACAGTGCTGGTGGTGTAGACTGGTAGCTCCTGTGTCAGCAGATGTCTCCTTCAGGGCAGACCAGCTGGCTGTAAAAAAACAAGCAATGAGTAGTTACTGTATTTTTTTTTTCTTCTTCCCTTTTCTTCCAGTGATGCCATCTGCAATTTTGTAATTTGCAATGACTCCTCCCTCCGCAGCCAGCCCATCATCTTCAATCCCGACTTCTTCGTGGAAAAGCTGCGCCATGAAAAACCAGAGGTGTTCACAGAGCTGGTGGTCAGCAACATCACCAGGCTCATTGACTTGCCTGGGACAGAGCTGGCCCAGCTGATGGGAGAGGAGGACCCAAAGCTGCCTGGGGCAAACAGCACAGCCTCTGGATTTTTTCGTTCTCTGATGTCTTTGAAGCGCAAAGGTGAGTTCTGGTGCCCCCCTTTGCAGTGGTGCTGTCATCATCTCTTACACATAGTTTGCAAAACTTTGGGTGTAGACCTGTTGGTTTTGAGCTCTTGATGAATGCCTAGTGCTGTAAGTTTGTAACTGGGGATTTCTCTGGAAAGCAGCAAAACAGAGGCTAGGAGGTTCATCCTGAAAATGCCCTGCCACTTCTAGAGTACCCTTCTTCTGAGAATTACTGCTGTGGTTTATGTCAGGCTGGCCTCAGTGGGTCAGCTGCTCTCTGTGCAGCAAAAAACAGAGACACATCTTTAATTCCTGAGTGTTTCTGGTGTGGCTCTGTGGATAATGCTGAGATGGAGAGGAGTGCCTGAACAAACTTCTTCCAATAACACCAAGGTGTCCTTGTCTCTCTGCTTGTTTGTGTCTATCTAGTCCATGCTCTATTCTCGTTAGCTCATTAGCTTTCCTCATTAGTGATGGAATATCAGTGAAGGCCAAGAACATCAGGTTCTGTGAAGAACAATATTGCCCAGGTTTTACAGGCCACTGACTTCACTTAGGGCCTAGTGTATCCTTCAGTTGCTGTCCCAGCTCTCTGGAAGGTCTTGTCTGTGCAGCTCAGGAATCTCTAAGCATCACCCGTGCAAACACCAGTGCTTCTACAATCCATATCCCAGTCCAGTGAGTCAGTGACAGAGCCCCCCCAGGAGAGGACATTATTTCTCTTTCTTTCTCAGAGAAGCATTCAGCTGGAGTTTTCTTCTGGTAAACTGACTATTTTTATCTTCTCTTTCAAGTTCAGCTGTCTTGGTTATGGAACATTTGCCTCAGGCCCCTTCTCAGAAGTCTGAGATTTGCTTTTGAGCATAGTTGTGTTCCGATCCTCTTGTGTTCACATCTTGGCATTCACCACTGTTTTGTTGTAACTAAGAGATTGTTCTGTGTGTGTGTGTGTGTGCGCGCCTTGTCCCACCTCTGCCCACACTCAAGGGAGCCTGGTTCTCCTGGTAAGTTCAGTTAAACCTTCTCACTCATCTAGACAGAAAGTGCCTCCATCTGTGTACCTCTCACATTCCTGTCAGCTCTGGTTTCCTAGCTAGACTGGCTGTCTGCTGGCAGAGAAGCTGTGGGTAGCTGCCTTCAGATGTTGGCAGCCTGAGGTTGAGCACTTTTAATTACTCTTCCCCTTCTTTGAGCAATTCTGCTATTGTCAGTACCTCTAAGTAGGGAGCTATCACTATGTTTGAATACAGCTTGATTTTTTTTCCCCAACCTTTATCTAGTGTCTCTAAGTGGTTTTGATTCTACCCAACCTATTTCTCCATTGTGTTTTATAAGGGCAAGTTCTGCACCTTAACTGCTCAGGCTGAATTTTCTGGTGCTGGCTTCAGCCCTCCACTCCTGACTCACCCAGTGGGAACCCTGGTAGATAGACTTGCCTTGGGCTGGACAGCACTGCAGGGGAAAATCAAGTACTGCAAATAAGTCTTTTAGCATCCTTAGGTGAGAATTATTCAATATTGCCATGACTTATCTTGCTGCTCCATAATAATAGGTCTTCACACTGCTCCCAAACTACAGTTGGACTGTGCTTTATCTGTTACTGCTCCTGCTTCTGTTCCAGGAAAGTAGCAGGATACCCTAAATTCAGACACTTGCCACTTGACAAACAGAAGTGAGTGAAATTGTTTTCTTAGTGTGTATAGAAACTTCCCTGTTCTTGTCAAAACCTTCGAGCAGGGGCTTGGGAGCCTTCTCTAGCTCATTTTTTAGAATTATCTATACTCTGCTGGAGCACTGCTCTTATCAGACCTGACATCTCCTGTTAGCTCTCTTCCCCAAGAGCTCCTCCTTCCCTTTCAGACATTTCCATGGCCATGTGTCTCACTACCGCTAGCAGATGTTTCCAAGTCTGCTGGCTGCACTCCCAGGCTGAAATGGCAGTGACTCCCTGCATTGACAGGCACTGTCTGTGAACTCCTAGGCCAAACTCTGAGAAAAAGTAGTTTGTGCCTACAAAGAAAATCAGTTTCATGTACTGTGTGTTTCATCTTGGAGCCATCATTTGTTTTTCTTCATGTCATAGACCAGATAGAACAAACAGGTTTTATTTCTTCAAAGCCAGAGGGCAAGGACCATAGAGCTCAGAGACGATCAAACTGCAGATACTTACAACTCCTTTGAGCATTAGGAAACTCTCAATCTCATGCTGCTTCTTAGTTTCAGAAGCAATTGTACAATAACATCTAAGCCTTCATAACTCAGCATCCATTCTTTAGACGCTTCTTTCAAGTTTCTTTGAGAACCAAATTCTCATTCAGATATCAGCTTCTGACTTCAAAAGTAAATCAAATTTGTCAGGTCCTGCATGTCTCAAGGTGTGTTTTCCTCTTCTCTTCCTGGCTACTATTGATCCTATCTGTTGAATGTCTAATGAGCTTAGTTTTCTTCAAGGACAAGAATCTTTTGCCAAGGTTTCTCCCCTTGCACTCAAGCCCTTCAGATCTTATATGTGGATCAAGAGGTCACATTGGCCTCCTTTCTCCTGCAAGACTGAAGCATGTGCTTTATCAGAGGGAGGTTAGAAAGTTCTTGACTTAACAGGAGGCTGGAGTTCTTGGTGGCTTACTATGTATTTCAGAAGTCCTGGAAGAAAGTGGAGCATTCTTCAGGCGGAATAAATTTAGTTGAACAGTAAGGCTGCTAGAGAAGTGCACAGGGTTAACCAGGTCTTTCCCACATACTGTGAGCATCAACACCACAGAACAGTAAGATCTGTAATACAATAGAGCAAAGGGTAGTAAAATAAAAATGTGCCATGAGAGGGAAAAAAAAAGGCAAGAGGAAGCTTGTGGGGGAGAACTTTTATCGGACCAGCTACTGCATTGCTTGGATTGCTGGGGCATCAGTTGTAAAATTAAGGAGACACAGACAGCTGGGGTGCAAATGCCCAACTTGCCCTCAGAAGTGGCCCATGCTCCTGGCAGTCAGGTCATGGAGAAGGGAGGTATATTCTTCCCTTAAACGTATTGATTCTTTGAAGCCTAAGTGCAAGAGCAGGACAAACCAGCTCTGTACCTGGTTCCAGTTTTCAGATCCAGTCATCACATTTTGTGGCATGGACTATCCAGCATCTTGTTGCCAGCTGCAGTCAAACCTACATGCATGTGAGGGAAGAAGTGGTGCTCAGGGATTTCTGGTTGCTGCCAGTGAAGCTCCTGGGAGCTGCTTCAGCTTTCTGAGGGACAGACCTTGCTGGCTTTGTGTGTCTGATGGAAAAAGCCCCTCACCAGCAAGACTCCATTTATTAGAAAATACTGTCCTGCTGCATAACCACTCTTTTCCCTGGGGAGTCCCTCTCTGGACAGGAACAGTTTTCTGCATTGGTTGAACAGTGCCTTCCAGTTAAATGGTGTTCTTATCAAATGGTTCCTTCTGTGTGAGGTTCTCCTTCCTTTCAGCTTGGGTGCTTCTGTATCCTTTCAGAGCTGTAGCCTGTGCCCAATGAAGTTCTGGAGCTGGCAACTCGTGCCTGATCTGTAACAGCCTCATGAGATGAAAGCAAATTTCAGGAGCTGTCTGCTTGTTATGGAGGAGGGCCCAGCTCATTGCTTTTCTACTCTGAATTTTTTTTTTTTTTTTTAGCTCTTCCTTGTTCAGCTTTCTGATCCTTCATACTTTACTGTATACATACCAAGTTAGCTGGCATGGAAGAGAGATTCGTTGCAATTATGGAATTCCAGGGATTACCCATCCCTGAAAAGGAGGCTAGTGTGAGCCAGTTGGATCATATCTGCTCTCCCCACTAGGGTTTTTTTCCTCTCCCATAGTCTCATTACTGCAGCTCTTCTTTCTGCATCATTCTGTGCCAAACCATGGTGAGGATTCATCTGGATGTTCCTTTCCAGGTGTGGAATGTGCAAATGTGGTAGGCACCTGGGCAGTCCTGCTGTCACATCTGCCCTTTCCACTTTGCTGTTTCCATGAAGTCCAGGCTTGCACATGATATGCCCTTTAAAACTGAAGCATCTGTTCTGGTGTTGCTTTCCTTTCAGGAGCTAGAGAATGTTTGCTTTAGCTGATAAAAACTATAATTAAGCTGAGGTAAGAAGCAAGATGATGAAGTGCTTGTAAGTACAGCATGGTGAGATGAAGTGACATATTGAGAGTGTTTATGAGACCTCACATCTGTGGTGATCCTTTTGACCTTCACCCTTAGTGGTTTTTGGCACTGGTCCTTGCATGCTGAGATCCTGTTCTTTGGGGACCACTCATGTCTGTGGCTGTTGGACTCTGAGCTGCCTGAACACATTATCTTCTGTTCTGCAGAGAAAGGGGTGGTGTTTGGCTCACCGCTGACAGAAGAAGGCATTGCACAGGTCTCCCAGCTGATCGAGTATCTGCACAAAAGTAAGTGACTCTGTCTTCCTCTCCAACAGAGTATCTGTTTGGACCACTTCAGGTCTCTCGTGCAGACAGACTGGAAAGCTCTGACCTCCCCAGCAGTTAGGGTTTGTCACTGGACTAGACAACTGTTCCCCAGAATTGCCTAGCAGAGATGTTAATCTCTGTCCCTCTGCACATGACCTTTTTCTACTGATGGGAGCCAGCTTGAAATCTTGTCTCAATGCAGGTCATTGAGGTTTGCTGGCAAGCTCGGGAAAGGGAGGGATCTCCTTTAGTAAGAAGATGGGAATCAGCCTCTGATTCATTAGTGGCCTTTTTTGTCCCCTCTGCTGAGCAGATCTAAGAGCAGAAGGCTTGTTTCGGGTGCCAGGCAACAGCATCAGGCAACAGATCCTAAAGGATGCTCTGAACAGTGGTACAGATATTGACCTGGACTCTGGGGAGTTTCATTCCAACGATGTGGCCACCTTGCTTAAGATGTTCCTGGGTGAATTACCAGAGCCGCTACTGACACACAAGCACTTCCATGCTCACCTGAAAATTGCAGGTGAGTGAGTAGTAACAGGCAGTGGTGAGCAGAGGGAATAGAGCCAGCCTTCTAGGAAGCTGGTAATGCTACAGAGCTGCACACTAGACTGCGGAATTGTAATTCTTCAAGGCAGGGAAGGAATTTTCATGCCTTCGCAGTCTAATTGTGCAAAGACTGGAACCAAAAACCCTTAGGAATCAGACCAAGTGTATCTAGTCCATTCTTCTCTCTCCAGCAATAAACATACAGACAGGAGAACCCACACTGGTAACCTGAATCTCCATCTGTTTTAAGTCTGGGGGTCTCATGAGCAAGGTGTGTTTTCTGTGTACTTAATAACTGTTACTGAGCTACCTTATGTGAACTTCCTCTGCCTCTTCAGCCCATCGCAACTCTTCATAACTGTGTTGTCCTGTGGGAGGAATACCACAGAGCAGCTCCTCAGGTGGGGAGCTTGGGTTTGGAGGGGAGAGAGAAGGAGGGCCAAGAACTGTGCAGGAGTTTAGAGGAAATTTGCATGTGAAGAGGGAAGGGTAGTTGGTTGCAATAGGCCTCCTGTTAAGGAAGGTAATGTATGTCCTTCATGTTCTGCCTTGTGATTTGACAGACTTGACCCTGTTTGATGAGAAGGGCAATAAGACCAGCACTCCAGACAAAGAACGCCAAATTGAAGCCCTCCAGCTGCTGTTTTTGATCCTTCCTGCACCCAACCGCAGTCTGCTCAAACTGCTGCTGGACTTGCTCTACCAGACTGCCAAGAAGCAGGACAAGAACAAGATGTCTGCCCACAATCTTGCCCTCATGTTTGCACCCCACATCCTGTGGCCCAGAAATGTGAGCAATGTCTCAGTGTCTGTGGGTGGGATAGAAAGCAAGGTGGAAAGCAGAGGCTTGGCAGGTCTGTGGGGGAAGAGCCAAGATGGGAAGATTAATATTGATTTAATGGTGTGAGGGCTGGAGGCTGTGGGACGGTGTGATGGAGCTTTCTGGCAGTACTCAGTCCTAAACATTCAGTCCAGGCCTGCTGTAGGTCTAATCTGAACTGATGCTTCATCTCTTTCAGTAAAGCTGAAAGCACAGCAGCACAGTCCTGCTGCTTTTAAGGATAAGAACTCTAGACAAACCTTGCAGGTCTCTCTCTAAAGGCTCCTTATATTGCTGGTGGACTGTTTTGCCCCAGAGCTGTCTAGTTCTCCTTCCAGAGCAGCTTTGGCTCTGTGAGCTCTGTTGTTGGTGTGTTGTGAGTCCTGCCTTCTCCTCTCCTTGGAGTAGGTCTCCTGGTGAGGCACTGTGTGTGTGTATGTCTCAGAGACAGCAAGGGCAGCAGAGACCTTTCCTCCTCCCCTTCTAACTGCTGTGCCTTTGTTGTGTCTCTCCTTGCCAGGTGACAGCAAATGACCTTCAGGAAAATATCACAAAGCTAAACAATGGAGTGACCTTTATGATCAAACACTCTCAAAAACTCTTCAAGGTGAGTGTGCTTTAAGTTCTTGCCCTCCCTAGCCCTTCAACAGGAGAAGGAATGTCCCTTGTCTAGACAGATCCCAGGTGTCAAGTGTTAATTCTGGGTGCTCTCTTCCACAGTAGGAAAAGAAGGATTCCTACAAGAAACTGTACTAGGGTGGAGATCTTTGCTGGGTAGACAGCCCAGGAGGAGGACATGCTGGAGGTGGCTTTGCTGGGCAGGTCAGGAGCATGGTGCAGTAATACCACCCTCTGCTGGGCACCCAGCCCCTGCTGCCCAGTCAGGAAACCTGATTCCTGGGGTCAGGTAGCCACCAGGTTCGCCTTGGTTTCTGGCAGGATAAGGAAACTGAAGGGCTTTGTCCTGGATGAGTGCTGCCCAGAGCTGAATCCCTCACACAGTGGGTCATTTTGTTATGTAGTCTGCAAGTGGTAGTCAACCCACTGCCATTAGAAGCACAGCCTGCAATCTTGAGCCCCTGTCTAGGTCAAAGCAAAGTGCTGCCAGGAGTGTGGGGCTGTCTGCAGGTTCCCCCATGGAGGTGTTTCTGCAACAGGCAGTCTCTTGATTTCTGGGGACCCTCCTGGTGACTGTAGGCACCTACTCACTTCCAGAGTCCTCCCATAGGATGTTCGCCTTCTACCCTCTGTGTTAAACCCCAGTGTGGCCAGCTCACAGCTGGGGGAACTTCTTGGAAAAAGTTTCTGCAGAGCCCTGCTCTTACTCTGTGTTCCACTTGTGCTGGTTTTCTGCATCAATAGGAAACTGTGAACAAGGACAGCACTGGGGACATAAAATCCCATCAATGAGTCTCGATGGAAGTCAGTTGTGTGATATAGTTGAAGAGAGCTCTTGCTGGGGCTGCTCTTGCCTCAGGGCCAAACACACTAAACATAATGTGTGGCCTTTTCTCTGCTTATCATCACAGGCCCCAGTGTACATTCGAGAGTGTGCCAGGCTGCACTACCTGGGATCCAGAGCCCACACATCCAAGGTAAAGCCAGCAAATGCAGCATCTGCCCTCCATGGAAGGGCTGAGGCTATGATGCTGTGAAGGGATCCTTGAGTGAAAGAAGCTGGAAACAAAACAAGTCATGAAAGAGGATCAGTCAGAGAGCAGGAGTGAAGGAACCATATGGTGTGGCAGTGAAGGCTGCTGCATTAGGGAAATTGGGCAGAGTTGAAGCATCTGTTAATCAAAAGCTCAGGGAAAGCTACCAGCCCCTGTTTAGCAGCAAACCTGCTCCCTGGACCCAGTACATGCAGCACCTGCTTCTTCATGGGGTTGTGCTTTCTAAACAGCCAGACGTGTCAAGGCTGTTGCCTTGGCCAGGCTGCTTGGAAGAGGGGCTGGGATAAAGGCTACTTGCTGCCACTGGGACAACATTTGTCTCTCTTGCCAGCAAATGCTTCCCTGCCTCATATAGCTGCAGTAGAGGGAAGATGCATTACAAGGAGCTGCGCTGACCCTTCTCAAGTCTGGAAGGGATTCTGCAGCTGGCATCCAGGAGGGGAGGGAAGAAGCAATGGGGTCACCTTTGTAGTGCTGTCACCTTTTCTTGGCACAGGGCCTGCTGGTGCAGTGCTGCTGCAGAGGGGTAGCGAAAACACAGCCCTGTGCATTCACTGGGGTTGAGGCAGCTCACGAGACTATTCCCAGCCTGGCTCAGATGGGTGGCTCACTTGGATTTAAGCATGGCAAGCGACTACTGCCTTCACTTTCCCAGGACGACCTGGATTTGCTGACATCTCCTGGCTCTAAGGAGCTGCAGCCCCTCAAGTCTCAGAAGCGAAGCCGACTGGACCCTTGCCATCAGGAGGAGACCCAGCAGCGCACAGAGGAGGCACTGAAGGAGCTCTTCCGCCATGTCCACAACATGCCTGACTCTGCAAAGAAGAAGAAGCTTATCCGGCAGGTAGTGTGGGGAGGGAAGATCTCTTCAGGGTGCACTTGTCAGCACAATCCTGGGCATGGGGCTAAAGGCTTGAGAGCTGTTTCTAGTCCTGGTCAGAGAGTCAGGCTGGCTAAGAATGGGCTTAGGGCTGTGGAAGGGGCAGAGCTGTAGGGAGGCAGGGGAGAAGGAGGCCTATCCCCGATGTGGCCAACTGTGGAGACAGCTGCACCAAGCTGTACCTTGAGCTCTCTGTTTTCCAAGCCAGGGACTTGCCAGCCAGCAGTTCCCCAGTTCTGATCATGGCCTTGTTGAACATCCCCCCTCAGAAAGGGAGAAGTCCTGTTCCTTCTTACCTGCAGGGAGTGGACAAACTGGGCTCATCTCAAACTGTGAGCGTTCCCAGAAAACCTGCTGCTCCAGAGAGGCTGGTTGATATGGTCAGCACCAGTCCTGGCTGCCAACCTCCAGCTCCTCCCTAAACCCCTTTCTGCTCCAACAGTTGCTGCTTTTGGCTAATGTGGTAGCCAGCACAAAGCAGCTGTCATATCCAAGCTCCTTGTAATCATGGGTGGGAGATGTGTCCTTACTCTGCTTTCTTATCCCTGCAGCTCTGAGATGATCTTCCATTCTGAGGTGTGAAAGAGACAAAATGAGTTTTAGGCAGAGGGCGGTTGGTAGAGCAGCATACAGCAACAAGGGACTGGTGCAAACAGTAACCATGCTAACATACTGCCCTCATGTTTCCTCCTAGTTTAATAAGCATCCTACAGTTCTCACTCCTGGCTCTGAGATACCCACATCCCCAGCACCACGACGCACCCGCTCACGCTCCTTCAGTGGGCTCATTAAGGTAAGGGCAGCCTCTGACCCATGCTTGCTGCTCTGAGTTTCTGATGTTGCTCTTTGCTTCTGCCTTGTTCTGGCTTCAATGAGGCCCTCAAAGGTAGGGACTGTTGAAAGTATTGGCTGCCAAAGAACACAGATCCACTGGGAACAGCACAGTGAGAATAAGCCTTGTTAGTATAAAGTGTAATTATCCGTGAAACATGTTTCTGTAGGATCTATGCATCTTTCTGAAGGATTGGTTGCTTTCCGAGATGAGATGAGGACTGACAGGGAGCTGGTCATGTAGTCTAGCCTGTTAGCACAGATGTTAGCACACTGTAGGCTGCTCTACAGCAGCATGTACCTGCTTCTGGCAGGCTGGGCTCCTGTCCAGGCCTCAGGTATGTTCCCAAACCCTTTATGATCAAGCAGGCTCAGCCTAGTGGCATGGTATTTCAGGTGATTCTGCTTTGCAATCTTTGTCCCAGCTTGGCTTCCTTTTTTCTTTCCCAGCAGCCAACTGCTTACCAGCAATGCATCCTGCTCCTTCCCTTTCTTTTCCCCTTTGCACTCTAAGCACTAGCCAACAGCACTCTCTTCTTACGGCAGCGGAAAGTTTTGGGAACCCCTGTTATCCTGGAGAGAAAAAGCAGAGATACCACACCAGAGCCCGAGCGAGTCAGCAAAGAGAATGTACACCTGGTAAGAGACTCTCTCAGCACAGCTGGAGCAGCTGTGGTGGTGGGGAGATCACGTGAAGGGAGTTCAAGTGCAGCTTGTGCATTCATTTCAGCAATCCTTGGGGGGATGGTTGCTGTTCTCTGCCCAAGAGAAAGTTTCCAAGACTTCTGTGTGATAACAAATCTTAGGATGGTCCTCTGCTGTGAGGAGAGCAGAGAAGATGGCAGGGATGGCAGCACTGGCCCTCCACTCCAGTCTTGTCCCTTTGGCTGTATTCCTGCCCTGGGGTGTTGGCTTGTGCCACCTTCCCTCTCTCCCATCCTCCTCCACAAGCTGTACACAGCCTGCTGCCTCTAGCATTGTCCAATGGCCAGGCAAATTAAGAGTGTATTTGGGTGACAGATGCTCTCTACTTTTGCCGGCTCTTTATACCTCTTCCCCTCTCTTGTTCAGTTACAGAAGTGTGGATCTCCAGCTCACATGTCTCAAGCAAAGCTGAAGTCTTTGGAGGGCCAGAAAGAGGTAAGACAAACAGTGTGGGACAAGAGGTTTGTATAGCCCAAGACTGATGGCTGTGTTTGTCCCTGTCTGCTCACTGCCTCTGGTCTAGTGCCCTAGGTGTGGGAAGGTGTGGAAAGACTCCAGGGAGGAGTCCTTACAGGGGGAAGACAGTACATCATCCTTTTTTTCCATGGCATTCTATGTCTCAAGCATTCAATTGGTCTAATTCTCTGCTTCAGGAGTCCTGTAGACGCATGCGAGCCCGCCTGCTTTCCAAGGATTCGTCATCCCTGTGAAACGCCTCGCCACCAGCGCATGGGTGGGAATGCCCAGCCTCACAAGCTGTGAATAATGTGCTGCACTGAGAGGGGAGTGCTGCAGGCTCACAGCAATCCTCACCAACATGGCAGCGCTCTTGAAACTGGACCTTTGCAAGAACTGCAGGGACTTGTTTCTTCCTGTATATAAATTATATTTCATTATACTATGGGGCAAACCACTATCTAACCAAAATGTGCAGCATGTCTGACCTGCTGGCTCTGGGAAGAGCTGAAGTGCTTGCTTGCAAGGAGAGCCCTGTGCATTGTGGGGCCATTTGCTCTCTCAGCTTTCTCTACATTGTTGCTAGGCTGTGGGTTTTACTGTTTTTTTTTTTTCTGAGTTCTTAACACACTGGCTTGTTTTTCCTCCCTCTTCTCAGTTAACAGTGGGAACGATGGACTCCAACCTTCACACACATGCTGAGAGCTAACCTTACCTTCAGGCCTCCTCTGCCTCCTCCGCCTCCTCCATACTCCATTTTTCCCTGCTGTTCCTGAAGGGCTGGTGTGCACAAACGGTACAGAGCAGAGGATGGGCCTGGGAGAAGAGGAGAGGCTCTGGGTGCCATCATTCCAAATGATTCCAAGGAGCTTCCCCAGTAAATTCATCCCTCTGTTTCAGCTTGGGTGGGAGGCAGCCTGTGCTCACTGCCTGCCCTGTTCCGTGGCACAGCTCTGCCTGGTGAGCACAGAGTGCCTCTGCTTTGAATTCCCCCACGGAGGCTAAGCTGAGCTGGGCACTAGGCTGGCACAGGCTGTCTGGGGCAGGACAGCTTGGCCTTTGGAAGCTGGAGTGTCTGGGGCAGGCAGAGTCTGGTGGCTGTTTGCACAGCATCAGAACATGGGCTGCATGAGAGGTGGGAGAGGGCTCCAGCCATTTGTAATCTGCTGCAAATGGTGCCAAAGGCTTTGTGTTACGGTATCTTGATGGCTGATTAGTCATGAAACTGGGGGAAAGGGCTGGAGCTGGGCTCAATTCTTTGGCCTGAGCTGCAGAAATGAGATGGAACTGTCTAGATACGGGATAAACCCACATCACAGCTGCCCAGTGTCAGCTGCCTTGTTAAGCTAAAGTGCTCCAGTAAGCCAATCTTGCCAAGTACCTGTCTGCAAGCACTCTGGGGGAGGAAACACACAGGCTCACTACTGTGAAATATTTAATCAGCTGAGGAACCATCTAAACAGTTCGTAGCCACTCTCAGGGAAGCAAATAATCTCTGGAATCAAATTATAATTGTCTTCTAATCTTTAAGAACCGAGAGCTGACAGGATTTAGAGCTCTGTCCCCGAGACAATTGGTGGCAGGAGGTGTGAATATTGGGTTGTGAGCAGGGAGTTCAATCTGACTAGCTAGAGCTTTCAAAACAGGATCAGAGCCCTGTGCAGTCTAGCTGGAATCTGTCACTTTTTCACTGTGTTGGTTTTCTGTTTGGTTGGTTTTTTTGAGATACAAAGCTGTGTGCCTCATGCTGCTCTGTCCAAAGGGATGTTCCTGGTACTTTTATCAGTCATGCCTGTCCCCAGTCTGACCCCAAACTGGAGGAGCTGTCTTGAAAATTCAGGGGGTAGTGGGTCTGTAGATGTGCGAGTTGGGAGTTGCTGGTGTCAGGAGCCTCTGTCACAGCAAAGAAAGAGCTATGGTTCTTCAGGGACCAGGCAGGAAAGGATGCTGTGAAGAAGGGCAGAGGCTGTTTGCTGTGGTAGTAGTATGTGCTTTTTGGATGTGTCTGTAATCATTCCCTCTGGAGGCTAAAGCTGCCCATGTGCTCTTCTCCCTAGTTGTCTTGGGCATACACCCTCTTGTATGGGTGTCTGCTTGGCAAGGCAGTCTTATTCCTAAGGCTAAATATCCTGTTCCCATATAGATGAGAGGAATTCAACTCTTCTCTCCACTGTCCCCTTACTGATTGCTCTAGCTTGGGAATTCCATCTGGCTTCTGGAACAACCAAGATTTGCTTAGCTCTTAGAAAAATTATCTATGGGGCATCATCCTGGTGTTCTGCATGTCTCAGATACCTTCTGTGCTGAAGGAGGGGGGGGTGCAGTCTCCAAACAGGGAAGCCCCAGGAGGGGTTCAGTGCCTGGGGCTGCTCTCCATATGCAGAGGATGATGATGGCTGGCAGATTCAGTCTCTAGGACCCTTGGCTGTTGTAGTCCCAATGTTTTTCACACTCTCACTGGCAAGGGGGAGTTTTAGTCATGCTTGGATGTGTCTTATTTGTCTGCCCTGCGCAATGACTCACAAGGATGCTTCCTCCCAGAGCAGCCACTAACTGTTCCCAGAGTCTATTGTTTCCAAAGTATTTTTAATTTTCATCCCTATTTATATATGCTATGTACGTGCTGTTTCAGACTGCTGCCTGTGTGTTCATGTGAAAAACCCATATTAAATGCTTTTATTTTTAGTGGGTTTGCTCAGCAGCTTAAGCAGCTTCATTGGAACAGCAGGGACTTGGTGGTGTATCCACCTTCAAAAGGAAGGAAATGTCTGCTCAGAACCCCAGAGCTGCTACCCTTAATTGTGGGAGTGCTTGGTGAGGCACTGCCCGACTGCAGGGACAGCACTGGTCTCCTATGGCACTGGAGCTTCTTCCCTTTCTGGGATCCTGGTGTAAGTCAGTGTCCTCAGATGGGCTGTCTTTCCCTAGGAGGTATGAAGTCAGACCTCTTCTTTTCCTGTGCCCCCCTGCTGTCATCCAGACTGATGGGAAATCAGGTTTACAAAGACCACTTTATATAAATAATGGATCAAACGAATACATTTTTCTCTGTAGAACCATTCTTCTGTGCCACTCTTGGCTGCCGAGGGAGGATGATTTCTGCTTGTATTTTCTTTTGCTCCTTCTTGATAATGGCATCTCAGATTTTATGCAGATTATTTCTCTGTGAAGTTCTTCCACGTTTGAAAAGCCTTGGGCTTGCCTGCCGTAGCTCAGACACTCATTAACATCCTCTCCATGCAACTGAAAAACAAGCAGGAGAAGCTGTTGGTGCATTATGTTTGAAACCAGCGCTGCCTTCCTGCAGGGTGAGCTTCAACCTGGCCTTGTTCTCTGGGGCTGCAGGCAGGTGTCATGGAACTGGTGTACCCCATCTCCCTGGAGCTTGTGGAAGAATTGGGTCTGTGTCCCAGAAAGTGGGCATGGGAATTCAGAGAGTCATTTCTCTTCTTGATAATGCTGAACAAAGGAATACAAAAACTCACAATAGCTATTTTGAATGCTGCAAACCCAAGTATCACCTCTCTGATAAGCTGTGATGCAAAGTGACAGTTTTATATGGCTTACATGACTTTAAAAATTAATAGTTTGTAGCCCCTGCAGCCACAAGGCAAGCACTTATGCTTGGCTACAAGCAAACGGGCAGCAGTCAGTGGGACCAAACACTGGGTAGAGGTACGTGTTTAGAGGGGGGATGGCTCAGCTTTCAGTGTTTGCTTTGGCCTGTTGATATTCCTGCACAGCAGTGGCATTACAAAGCAAACAAGCAGCACTCATCCTTCATCTTACTAGTTTTTATCTCAAATTCCATGGCACAGACTTGCAAATAAGTTCTGCAGAGTGTCACTGCTATCTAAATAATTTTTTGCAAGTTGTCTTGATTTTTTTTTTGAAACTGTTATGCCCTGCTTCATAGTTGAAATAAGATTTTTCTCTCTTAAATTATCATGTGTGGCTGGGAGCTGTCATGGTGCTGCTGCATCTCGCTGCCTGGGGCAACAGTGTAGACAAAAAACATGAGTACTGCTAGCGATAGATATTGGCACCAGCCAGGCCAGTTATCAGGCTTTACAATCTCATTGGCTTGGATTAACTAATATTTTTTCATGGCATGAATAAATTACCATGTTTAGTTCTGTTTGTTCATCCCCCCGGTGAGGGTTTCATGCTGAAGCTCATAAATTCTGCAGGCGTGGAGATGCCAAGATCTCTGCTGGGCCCTTCGTGGACCTACTGTGCTGTAGACTGCAGTGGATCTCTAGCTGGCACCAGCTCTCTGGCCCCCTCCTGCTACAGCCCAGCTTTATTCCTGAGAAGTGCCCACACATGAGGAATGCAGTGGGGTCATTTCTGGGTGCCTGTGTCTCGAAGTGAGTTTAAGCTGTCACTGTCTGTCCCTCACCCAGCACCATCCCTGGAGGTGCCAATTTCAGTCAGGGCTGGGGGAACCAGACCTTCCCTTCACTGCTGTGCGCTTTACTCCCCTTCCCAGTCCCATCTCTCCTGGATTAAATCTTTCCCAAGCTGTGGTGGGGATCCTGGGAGCAGGATCTGGGCAACCTCTTGCACAAAAGCCTCTGGCTCCATTGTGCCTCGCCAAGACCGTTCTGCAGCAGCAGCACAAGGGGGGGCTGGCAGCACACGCTGCGGGATGGGACCCCCTGCCCGCCCCGCAGCACCAAGGGCCAGGGCCAGAGGTGCCACGGGGAGCAGGCTTGGTTCTTCCTCCCTGCCTGCATCTAGGGGATGGAGGGATAGGAAGCTGAGGATATAAATAAAGGTATACAAGAACATACAGACCGCCCAGGAGGCTGAGGGAAGAGGCAGGGCAGGGCTGCCCTCTTCCAAAGGACAAAAATCGGCTCTGCAAGTAGCCCCTAGCATGGTCCTCTGGCTCCTGTGGGAGTCCCTGCCCACATCTGGGGCTGAGCAGAGCTGTCACGAGGCATGCTAAACCTTTTCCCTCTTCTTTTTAAGTTACTTCTGGCTACTGGTGTCTGCTTGCCATCCTTCAGAGCCAGACCCTGACAGCCTGTCAGTCAGGCTCATGCCTCTGGGGCTCCTGCTCCTCCTCCCAGCACCTGCACCCTGAAAGTGCCTTCTCTACAGCATGGGAATTTGGGTAATGGAGACAAAGTAAGGCTGGCACCAGCTTTCTCATCCCAGAATGTGCAGAATCTGATGTTCTTCCAGCCCATAGTAGCATGTAACCCTGTAAGGGCTGAGGGAAGAAGAATGAGAATACCGAACACAAACTCGCAACTATGGGGCCAGAAATGTCACCCACAATTGGGGAAGTACAACGAGCCCAAGTGGACACAGCTTGATTACAGCCCAGTGTGGGACTGGCTGCTTGCTGCCTGTCTAGCCATAAAGATGGTGCAGAGGCAAGCTCGTCTGCGCACAGGGCATCTTTGTTAAAAATCGGGGCAGAGCTGCTGCTTCCCTCATCCATCAGGCTGAGGCACTCCGTATTTCTCAGGGTAGATGGTTTTCCAGCTCAGGGATGTCAGTGCAATGGGAACTGCAATTAGGTGAAAGGAGTTGGTGGGAACAAGCCCTGTTCCTCAAAAAAAAAGATGGTGTTTCTGGCCACCCCATGGCCAAGGTCATCAGTTGAACCCTGAAAACCCACCTGCTCCTACTGGGGGGCAGTGTTTTATGGCAGAGGAGCTGCAGTTTATGGCACTGTGGAGAAATATGTTGGATGCACTTGGCAACAGCAAATGGAAAGTTAGTCTATTAAACAGCAAATTATCCTTCCAATGCATCTTAATTGAGGAGGGTTAATGAGTGGCTTCAGGCAGAAAAGGCAGGGGAGTGTGTGTGTGCACTGCACTGCATGCATGGGGAACAATGGCTACATCTGGGTACCCCTGAGTCCCCAGTCCAATGCTGCACCAACAATAGCATTTCCACGTGTGAGGCACTTCACAAACACCTCCTTGCGTGTGGTTTATTCAAACCCGCTTGCCCCACAGAGCTCCCAGGCAGTTGCTGTGTCCAGCCATGCTTGGAACATCTCCCCATCTGTGTCTGTGCTGCTCAGCACATATTTTTCCCTCACAGGCTAGAGCTGATTTTGGGAACCTAGGGGATAGGGCTTGTCCCCTCTGCTGAGCCACTCCAGGAAACAGGGATGCAGTACTATCCTGCTGACAGCCCCTCTCCTGCTGTGCTGCAATTACTCAAAGCAGTGGGGCAGGCTGGCTCTGCCCAGACAGTCACTGTTATGTGAGTCTGGGGCCAAACCTGCCTGCTTGGGAGCCCCAGCATCATCTCCCATATCATTCTAGAAGACCGGATGGATGCTGTTCCCTTCACTCAGTCCTGGGCAGTGGAGTTTCCCCCTTCTCCTGCACTCAGGCGGCTGCATTCACAGAGTGACACTGGCTGTGTTTGCAGGGCGATGCTGTCTGCATTCACAGGGTGATGCTGGCCGCGTTTGCCAGCAAGATAGGGCTTGTCTCTGGAGAGGCTCTAAACAGCTGCTTCTCAGCACATCCCATCCCTGCTTCCTGAGGCTGCTAACCAGATGAGATTTACTGTGATCCCAGTGGCCCTGGCTGCCTGCACCACTCCATAATAGACCCATCAAGGGTATTGTCGTGCAGCACAAGCCCAACAGGTGCCCTAACGGGGCCGACACACCAGCCCTCTCCCACACAATGCCTCACCCTCTGAAGCTGAGCGTGTAAAGAGGGACAAAGGCAGCCTGGCCTCCCAGCACGAGCCAAGCTGACCAGGCGTGACAGATGTGGCCCTGGCCAGTGAAGGAGCAGCCCAGCAGCCCACCCTGCATGAGGCCTTTAAGGGGACACCAGGCAGCTAGAGGTCACAGCCACTCTGCTCCCAGCATGTCTCCAGCTGTGTCTGGTGGCTGCTGCTCCCAAACCAGGTGTGTACTAGTGATGTTGCTGATGGGAGGAAGGGTTTGAGGCACAGCCCTGGTGTGAGGAGGGGCTGGATTCTGCTGTTGGCAATGTTTCCTGAGCAAGGGGGCTGGAGCAGGCATGGTGCAGGGACGCTATTGCCTGTATTTTAAACTCTTCTCTGCACCAGTGCCTGGTCCGACTCCAAGAGGGGCTGAGTGTTGCTGTGGAGTAGTGACAGCTGTGACATCGCTTTGAAGCATGACACAAATGCCATAGGAAGCACGGATTGAGACACCCTCTCCTCCCCTGTGTGCCGAGGCACAGGGTGCAGTGTGTCTGCCTTGAAGCCCGGGTGTGCTGGAAGGTGCTAAAGGAGCTGATGGCTGCAGCCGGGACCCAGTGCCAGCTCAGACTGCCAGGGAGCTAATGGGGGCAGGCTGCAGCCCATCCTGAGGTGGGTGGAAATGCTCAGATGCTGCCCTGGGGGCTTGGCTTAAAACTGGCAGCAATTTTTGTTTGAAGCTTTGTAGCTGCTTCGCATCTCTTTGCACGACAGGTCTGGCGCATACCCTGGAATCCTTCCCTGGATCTTCCCATGAAAACTCCTGCAAAAAAAAAGCAAGCTTCTGCTTCATTTTAACCAAACCCAGAGCCCATCAGATGATCCAGATGGTCTCTCTCTCTATCAAGAAGTTTGGCCCAAATCCCAGTGGCAGACGGCAGGATGAGGCCTCCCCCGATAAAGAAAAGTTTGGGGTTTATTTTTCTCAACTGCTCCTCATCCATATTCAGAGGCACCCTGGGCCTTTCCAGGGCAGCACTTGCTTGCAAGGCCCATATCACCCCACACAGGGTGCCTGGGCAATTTGGGATTGCCCAAATGCACCAAGGGGTGAGGTGTGGGAGGGGGGCCTTGGCCCACAGCCCACCTTCTTGCCTTGCTGTCCTGCCTCACTGGGCTTGCTCAGCCCTTGCTGTGTTGGCAGCCCTGGAACTGTGTTGTTTTTGCAACCAGAGCAGAGGGATCAGCCGTGGCTGGCAGCCCAGCTCAGTGAAACGCTTTCAAGCCAAGGGCTCTGGATGTGTGGCAGACAATGGCAAGAAACTCCCACAGCAGAGTAAGAATCAAGATACCTGCAGGACAAAATGTGGATGATCACCTGAAATGGAGTTTTCAGCATCCCAAGCCTTTTCTTCCACTGGAACATGGCAATGGTGGCCTCCAGGGAGGCTCCTTCAAGCTACTCCCTTTGCCCCGAGATTGCAGCCTGGCAGTAAAATTACTCAGTGTTGCTGCAGCTGGACACAGAGACACAGAGATAGAGGAAGCCTATTTATTCTATAGATCATGAGGATTTGCCCGGGGCAAGGGCCCACAAAAGGGAAGAAACAAGATCCTTCATCCTGCTCCTGCCTTCCTGCCAGCATCAGAGGTAAAGGGCAGGTTAGGAAGACCCTTCTCTACTCTGCTGGCCAAGGGGTGCGGGTGAGTTTGGGAAGGAAAGGAGGGTGTTGAAGGCGTCACACCAGTAGCAGCCAGCTTTGTGGAATGCTGAACTGCTAGGAAACAATCTTCATGCCCAGAAATGCAGCTGAGGTTTTCAGCATGAGGCCCCTTTGGGTGCTCCATGCTGCTACTGCCACCCGGGTACCCCCAGGAGCCCCAAGGTGGGCTGTGGGCCACCTCTGCTGAAGCTGTGCCTGTGAGGGGTCAGCTCCTGGAGTGCTGGGAAGCAGCTCATCTTCCTCGCTGTCAGGGCTGCTGGGTAGCAACGACAAACAACTCCCTTTCATCCATCTCAGGCACTGTTTCCTCCTGGGATGGTGGCCAGAGGAAGGAGATGTCATGAAAATGCAGACAGATGATGGGAGCCTGTATTTGGGATGGGAAAGGGCTGCTGATCTGGGCCAAGCTGGTGCAACCCTGTGTGTGTGTGAGGTGGCCCTTGCTGGAGCAAGACCCTGTGCAGACACCTCTCTTTTGCCCTGATTAAGCAGCTTGTTGAGCTCCAAAAGCTCCATAAGAAGCACTGATATAAGAGGCACCCTTGCCCCTGGGACCTGCCACTGTCCCTGCAATTATCCTGCTAGCTGAGGAAATCCTGTGTGCTGTGGGGTGTCCATGCTCACACACCTCTCCTCCTGTTGCTGGAGCAATGTGACAGGCTCCCACCTCCCCTTTTTCCACTGGTTTCTTCTCTGGGGAGGACATTCAAAGCAGTTGCTGCCAGCAGCTGGGGCTCTGTTGGGCATCTCAAGGTGCCTGTTGTTTTTCTTAAGGAGTGAGCTCCTGGAGCCATGGGGTTACAACTATTTCAGGTGCCATTAATAAAAAAGGTGATCAGCCCTCCTGGTAACACTCTCCTGATTTGCATTTTTCCTCAGGGAAGAAAATGGTAGGCAATAAAACGAATGCAATGAGCTCATTTCTGAGATGTCAACCATTTGGGATCAAGTACAGAGCACTTCTTGTTTTTTAGCATGAAACAGATACATTTTGCCCCATTTGTCCAGGTGGATTAGCCACAAACACATTTTGGTGCCTTTGACATCAAGATGTTCTCCAAGAGTGGGAGAGAATGCAGTTAATGCCACAGGGACTTTAGGACTTGCTGGCTGTGTGGGGGCAAAGAGCAATTCAGAGATGCATCCCCAAGCCCCCTCTGTGTGCTGGTGTGCTTGGCCACAAGGTTCCCATGAGCAGACAGGGTACCATCCTGGCTGAGCAGTGCCTGCCTGCCGTGAGGTCCCTACGGGCCGCTGGGACCACACGCCTTGCCTGGGTGCTGGGTGATGGGGATGAGGCTCCAAGCTGACGGGTGAGAGGCAAGCACAGGGTGCCAGGAACACACCAGAGGATGCAAAAGCTTTTGGCACCCAGCTAGGAAAGGTGAGATTGCTCCGCCAGCCGCCGCTGGGCTCGCCGTCTGCTTACCCGCTCCCTGGCAGTCCCCGGGGTGCCTTTGCCCGCACGATACCCCCTCGCCTTGTTGCAACCCGGCATCCCGCTGGTTGGCTGCCCTGGGGAAACGGGCTGAGCGTCCAGGGTCACAGGGTGCGGGAACGAAGTCGGAGCCCACTCCGCTGCACGGCCGGGGCGGTGCAGACCCCCGACGACTTTGGGTACCCAGCCGAAGGACCGCTCCTACCCCCGCCGGGGGTCNGCCCTGCGCACCGTGCCCCGGAACATCCCCCGCGGCACCGAGCGCCTGTGAGTACCCACCGGCTTTGTCCGGCCCGGCGGGTGGGTGCGCAACGTCCCGTGGCGGGGTGCGGGAGTCTGTGTGTGTGCGTGGAGTGGGTGGGCGTTCAACAGCGTGCGCAGGAGCGGGTCAGGGGGTGCATGTGCAAGAGTCTGTCCGTGGAGTGTGTGTGCAAGTGCCCTTCCAAGGGGGACGTCTGTTCAAGGGAGCACTTGTGCAAAAGCCGGGGGAGTCATGTGGAAAAGCCTGTCCAAAATATGCCTGTGCAAGAACCTGGTGGGGTGGGCACGCGTGAAGCGTCCAGTTCAGCGCAGGGGTTGCGTGTGTAAAAGAGTCTGTCCTGGGGATGCGTGTGCAAGAGCCTCTCGTGTGGGTGCATGTGCATCGTTCCTTCCACGAGCGGGGTGCAACGGCCCCTCGGTATGGGGAGCGGTGTGTTCAAACCCCGCTGGGGCTCGTGCAACCTACGTCTGTGGGAAGGATGTGCAAAGGGTCCTCCATGTGCGAGAGCCTGCGTGTGCTACTGTGTGTGCAAGCACGTGAAACAGGGTTGGGGGGAGAACAGGGTGAGTTGCCCTCAGGAGGGCATTTGCACAGAGGAGGCTGCATGCCCCATGGTACCCACACGCAGGTGTGTGGCCACTCCTGCTCTGTCTTGTCGGGGGGTACCCACACAGCCAGAGGGATTGCCTGCAGGTCCCCGCTGCAGGTCCCCGCTGCCCCGCGTTCTCCTCTTCGGACCCTCCCGGTGTGACCACCCTACAGCCGCACACACAGCTCACCCAGCCCTGCCAGTCCCCTGCATCTCCCTGCTTATCAAAGCCCCTGCCACATCCTCAGGGGCGCCAGGGGCAGTCCCTGGGTCCCTTGTCTGGATCCCGTAAGGAAAGCTTTTCCCCCGTGGAGCGTAATCACGGTCCATCCGGCTGCAGGGATTCCTGCAGCACCCTCTGGGCTCCTCCAGGCTCAGTGTCTCTTTGCCGCTGCGCTCGGCTGGGCAGCTCTCTGTGCTCGGGGGCCCTGACACAGGAGCGAGTCCCCACTCCAGAAAAAGCGGCATGAGCGGAATGTGTCCAACCTGCTGCTTGTGGCAGGGTCCCAGCGTGCAGGTGTCCCTATTCCCGGAAGGAGGGCAGGGCAGTCCTCAGCCTCTCTGCTCTTCTCGGGGGCAGCAAGTGCCCCATCCCAAGGGGTGCAGTGGAACCTGGTGGCACAGTAGCCCCCTCACAGCTCGAGCCGTGGGGGGCAGGTTGTCCCGACATCCCCTTTGTAGCGCAGGGAAGCGTCAGCTGCCACCTTCTCAGGGTGGGATGCTTCCCAAGACTGCCTCACACACCGGACAACTCCTGGCCCTTCGCTTCACTGCTTCCGATTCCCAGAACATGCCCTGTGCCTGCAGCTGGGGACAGACCCCGCAGGCAGGGACTGCAAGCATCCTGGCAGCCGCCAGCACAGCACCCGGCGTGCAGCGCTGGGAGCTCTGCGGGACACCTCTTTTCTGGAGTTTTGTCCCGCCGTAATTACCCTCATTTACTCAGCACAGCAAGCAGACTGCTGCGAGCTGCAGCCCCATACAGCCAGTTTGGGAGCTCTGAGACAGCATCCTTCTTCCCTTCGTGCCTAGGGTAGAGACGTGGGGGAGGGTTGCGCACAGCCACTCCTGCCTGCCCAGCCCTTTCCACCCCTCGGGGAGCTCGGTGGGCTCTGCAGCATCTGCTCTCCACAGAGCCGGGTGCAGGGTGCTGGGAAAACGCAGGCAGCGAGCCCCTGATTCTGCCTGGGGTGGGTGCTCAGCATTGCTCGGAGACGATGCTAGGGTGGGCTGAGGGAGGATGCCCTTGGGTGGGTGTCTCGCTCTTGCCCCGTGGGGCATCTCTTCCCCTTGCAGTCCTGCTTGCTGTATACTGTTCTGCTTCCACTGACTCTGGCTTTTGCTGCTTGGCGACATTGGGTTTTCTGTGTATTCATGTTGGTGCCAGATCTGCTGGCTGGGTTGAACTAGACGTGCTGCTCTCTCGTGGGTGTTGTCTGATGGATAATTACTACCCACTGTGTTGCACACCCTTGCAGGTGCTTGAGGGTGTCTGTGTAGAGCAGGTCTGTCTCTGAGCAGTGAATTCCTGCTCTAACAAATTGTGAGTTTGAGTTTCCTGTAAGGAGCCTGCAACCTCACAGTCTTCAACTTCTCACCGCTTGATGGAGCGGGGCCAGGTCTCAAACACAGTGCAGCCTGCAGCAGGGTCTGCGTGCAGGCTTACTGTCCCCAGGGGCTAGCTGTCTCTGGGAGGCCAGCAACCCCTTACTGGTGTCCTCTGCTGCTTGTGTCTTCTTCCATGCCCCGGAATGTGCAGTGTGAGTGATGCGTCCCACAGTGCCAATGAGCAGTTATCTGCCTGTTGTATGTCCACAGCCTTCCAGGGCATCCCAGCATGGTGAGTGGAGGCTCCAGGCTTTTTCCAGTTTCCCATCTGACTGAGCTCCATGGTGGTATGAGTCAAACCCCTGCACAGGGCAGTGCTGCCACTGCCAAAGCCATCATGGGGATTCAGACAGTACTGTCCTGTGGCGAGGTCCGAGCCCAATGGATTTTGAAACGCACCCTTTTGTGTGGGAATTATTTGCCTTACAATCACTGCAACTTTGGGGAATCAAGGTCTGGGAGAAACTGGCTTGTCTGCTGCTTGAAGGTTTCCTGTAATGTCTGCCTAGTGGCAGTGCTGTGCTGTTGGTGCAGGGTAAGGGCTGGAGACATGACTGGGAAGGAGAGTAAGAGGTGGCTGCATGAGAATACAGGAGACCTTCTATTCTTGCACCAAGGCATAGCACATGGCTTCCTGAATGCCTTCTAGTCTGTAAATCAATGTAAAAAGCCAAGCGGTGTCACCTCCCACCCCCCAACCCTGCCTGGATCAGGCGTGGAGCAGAGAGACTTACTCTGTAACAAGGAGGGAAGGAGGAAAATCTCTGGGTGCTTTGCACAGATGCCTGTATGCCTGCCTACCCTTCTGGCAAGAATGATAGAGCAGGTCCTAGAGGCATCATAGGCAGGACAGGATGATAATCCTCTAGCACTACTGTGTTATCTGCTCACAGAAGTCCCTCAGGTCTTAACTGCTGGAGAAGAGCTGTAGGAGAAGGGCACAGTTCCCTTTCTCATTTTCTTGCTTTTCTTTCTTCCTTCCCTGAAAGTGCCTCTCAACAGCAGACTGCCCTGTTGGGGAGCTGGGACACTCTCCTAGTGCCAGCAGGATGAGTGCAAATTTGCTGCTGTCACATGGCTTCTTCCAGCCCAGCTCTTTGCTCCTGAGGGTTGAATTGAGCATCATGGCATTACACTGCCTGCTGCTTTTGAAGTTTTCAGCTGACAGCTGAGATTTGCCTCACTCACCCCCTTTGCTTTCTCTCTGGTAGGCTGAACACTCCCCATCTTGCTGTCAGCCATGCTGTACCCCTCTTCTCCCATGTGGCAGGTATCAGAGCTGAGTTTGGGGGTCCCCATCACTGCATCCCCCTTGGCTCCCTCTTCTACCTCCCAGTCCCCATCTTCATCACTGTGTGGGGTTCTCATTTGCTTTGCTCCCCCAGCTTGGGATTTGCTTGTGCTGAAATGGGCCTTGTCCTGCTCTGACATATCCCCTGTCTACGTGGTCATCCACCCAGCTCATTGGTGGAGGGAAGGGGTGCTGAGCTCCAGACCTTGGCTCCAGGACCTCAGTACCAGGGTGGCCACACTTGAGGAATGTTTGTTCACAGCCTGACCATCTCCTGTGAAATTATAGCAGCGAGCTCTTGTTCAGCATGTGTTTAATTTGTGCATGACCATCTCCCTCTAGCCAGTTAATCAAAATGTTTTGCAGCAGCATGGTTGGTGTATCACAGCAGCACTTGATTATTCAACACCGGTCATTGTGCTGTGTCTCTCTGAGGCATTAATTCTTAAAATGCACCCTGGGGTGGGTCAATCTCTCCCTTTCCTGGAGTGCCTGGGCAAGTTTTTGGTGTTGCAGCTGAGCAGGCTAGTTGCAGGGGGTGCGAGGGAGCACGCAGGCTCTGCAGGGCTCTTGTGCAGGATGTGGGACTGATTTCCAGCCAGGGCAGTGCTCTGCTGGCCCCACTGCCCTCGGCTCCCTGGAGAGACAGTGCTGAGCACTGGGAGGATGAGGGCTGGCTGAGGAAGGTAGTCTGCTTAGCCCGCTGTGGTGGCTTCCTTGGGAGCCTTCCTGGACAGAGGAAATTTGCAATTCTATTCCAATTTCTCCCTTCAGCTACGTCCAAGGCAGATGCTGTCTATATATCACCATGGTAACGCTGCGTTCTTGCTCTCCATGGAATTGCATGCTGGAAAAATATTAGTTTAAAAAGTATGTCGTGTTTGTATTGACTGGAGCTGAGGCTGATAGCAGAGGATCTATTGTCCCCTGTTTGGGAAAAGTCTCTGGTAACAGGCAATAAAGCCCGGCGGATTGGACTCTGGTGACCACTTCTCACCCCACACAGCAATTGCTTCCATATAAACCCTTCTTTGGGTGTTTTATTGCATCCTTTAAAACAGATATTTTTGCCTTAAATGTGCTGCCACTTTGCTCCTCTAGGGTGATGCATCGTGCTGCCAGCAATTCCTTGCTGCTGAGGTGTGAGGAGAGGGAATCATTCCTGTCTTTAATTACAGGTCTCTTGTGTGCACCTTCAAATGCTTCACCCCTGCTGCTGTGTGCGGGGCACGGCAGCACTGGTGCCAATGCAGGATAGCACCTCATGCACAGAAACTGTCCAGCTGGCTCATTGCAGGACGTGCATTTGCTTTGTTTTTCATGCTCCACCACTTCATTGTTTCCTCCTGAACCTCCAGCCATCAGAAGAAGCGCGAGGCAGCTATAAAATGCAAAGGATGGTTGAGAGACCCCCACAGGGGAGCAGAGCTCACAGCTTGGGAGAACAGAGGGCATTTGTGGTGCCACCAAAGCAGTGTGGGCAGGGGAAAGTTGTTCCATCCAGGGAAAGGCATACGAGTCCATGATCCCACGCTGAGAGGGACTTTTCTTCCATCTTTGTGCTGGTTTGCTCCCCAGGGAGCTGGAGTGGGTATGCGAGACAAGCTCTGAAGCAGGATGTGTGCATGTGTGCATGCACATGAGGGCGATGTGGGCAACCAAGGACCTTGTCTTTGTCTCACAACCAAGTCCTTCATGGTTCCCTTCCTGTTCCAGAGGTACGTAGTGTGGCAGATGCACCCCCTTTATTGCTACTGAAATAACCTTTCATAGAAACTGAAAGCCAAAACAATGTTTTTGTGTATGTTTTTCTGAAATGCAATAAAAACCAGTTGTGCGTTCGTAAATGGTCATCATGGGGGACATCAGACTCAGATCACTGCTCCCCAGCACACTTCCAGAATGAGTATCTCCAAGGCTTGCTCCAGCAGCTGGCCTCTGTCCTCTGTCCCTGCATGGGGGACAGCTAGGGATGGCTGAAGTGGCATCAGCAGAGAGTGGAGGCTTTCTTGCTGTATAGCGCGGGGCTGCAACTAGCAATGTGGGCAGCAAGAGGGGATTGTTTGCAGCCTGGTCATTAGGGTTGTGGTGCTGCTGAAAGCAGGAAGGCAATGAAGTGGGATGGAAGGAACCTTTCCCTGGCATTGGCACAGGGTTGGTCTCTCGCTGTCCCCTCTAGGACTGTTTCAGGCCTTCCTGCCACATACAAGCTCTGAAGCTGTGCTGAGTGTCTGCTTTCCTGGGTGTGCCTGCTGCTCAAAGTAGCAGAGGCAAGTGTCCTATGGGGGAGAGAGCCTGCTAGGAGGAGGAAGATCAGAAAAAATAGATTAATTTTTTAAGTGATGCAGCCAAGAAGTAGCCCTGGGCACCAAGAGTAGGAGAAATGCAAGCTCCTGCTCCTGTGTATTTCTTGGTAGCAGGAAGCCACAGCTCCAAAATGGGGTGCTGCAGTTGGTCTGGAATTGAACAAGCACCAGAAGCCAAGCAGGTTGGGTCTTCCTGTCCCTGCTGTGAGGTGCTGCAGAAGGGGTGAGCAAAGGAGGTTTGCTTAAGCAGATGCAGAATGGATTGGACCTTCAACTGCTGAGTGCAGAAGGAAGCCTGAGGGCCGGGATGCATCCCCTGCCCTGGAAAGCTGGGAAAATTCAGAACCAGTGATGCTCCTTGCCAGGCTGGTTAGCACAGCATAAAAACACCAATTTTGAGGGTATCGAAGTGAATCTGAGTCTCAGTTTCCCTGTGTATGAAAGATAAATAACCTGCTGCCTTTTCTCTCTCAAACCGGGGTTGAGTGAGGTTATTTATGTATTTTTAACCTGAAGGTGACATGCCACTATTCGTGAGTGTAAAGCACTCCCTGACTAGGAGCAGCTAATGGCTGTGGCATGAAAACCCCAGAGAGAAGTTAAGAAAAGCAGAGAGCCTTCCCAATCCTCACCCTTACTCACACAGTCGAAGCTGTTCGTAACACTTAAAAATTTATTGTGATGCTCACCTGCTTTAGTACTTCATAAAAGCTTACAGAGCTTCCCATGCTCTGGGGGCCAAGGATGTGTGTGCAGTCAGGTTCCCCTCTGGCTAAGGGCAGCTATGCTGAGATGAACCCAAATAGCTGCTCTTGGAGCTTTCCTCTTTGGACACATAACCCTGCGGGCATCTGGTGGCAAGTGTTTGCCCTGGGGTATGTATCAGCCCTTTGGGTACCTTGCGATTTCTTGAGGGGTCTGATTGGGTCAGAGATGGGAAGGAAAATGAGGGGAAGGTGCTGAGCCCCTCGTGCAGCTGCGTCAGCCCAAGGCATGGGTGCATGGTGCAGGCAGCAGCACCCCGTGCTCCCCCATGCATGGAGGGGATGGGGTTAGCACCCAGCCATGCCCCATGGCCTGAGGCAGCTGGTTCTTTGTGCTGGTTCTGTAAGGGACCAGCTCTCTCAGGACTGAGAAGGGATCTGCTTGGGTAGCTCAGCAAGCCTGTACTGGGACTCTATTTCATTCAAGCAGCTGGGTGAAATCTTGAGAAGTCCTGAAAAATGCAATAAAATTATAGGATGAAAGGCTGCAGCTGCTGTGTCCCCCCAGCACTGAGCACAGGGGTCAGTCCAGGGTCTGAGCCTTGTCCATGTTTCCATTAGCAGTTGGTGTGATGGGACATGAGCTGCTTATGACATTTGCAGATGCCACCAGTCTGGGAGAGAGGGCAGGCTGAGATTTCAAAGTGAGCTTGGTGAACAGGAGGAATGAGCTGACAAAAAAGGATGCTGTTGCCTGAGGACTTGAGGGAAGGTGTTTGGTGGGAGGGAATCACCAACAGCACAGATGTGGGCTGGGATCAGGAGCCCAGCAGGTCCTGCCCCTGCAAGGGGCCCTGGGAGAGGGTTGGATCCTTGGGGCTGGGGGCTTGTTGGGGGAAGCAGCACTGGAAGGGGGGACCTGCATGAGTAAGGGAGCAGCCTAGTCTCTGCACTGTGGTGTGCAGCACAGGCAAGGATGGGGTTCGTCTGCAGCAAGAGGGGTTAAAGTCAGTTTTGCAAATGGTCCCTGAGGCAGGAGCAGTGGCTTGCTGAACAGGGCATGGAGGAATGTCAGTCGCCATCGCTGAAGGAGCTGCTTACACATCTGTCAGGACTGATGGAGGGCTGCAGGGATACTGCTGTGGGGTGTGTGACCTTGCAGCTCTCATTTCTGTGCATCCCTGATTATTATCTAGCACTCCTAGCTCCAGCTGGGGTCAGGGCTCAGGATTGAGGGCTGTGGAGCTGCTGGGAGGGGACCTGTGCCCCTAAGGGCAGGAGCTGCAAGGGATGGGGACCACGAAGGGGGGGATGCATCACGTGAGTGGTGTAACTGCCAAGACATGCTTCTCTTGTGGGTGAAAAAGCAGGGTTTTGGGTTGCAGGATTTCCCTCCGCCTTCTTGAAAGCTTGACTCTGGGGAACACAGCAGTTAGGATTCTGCCTTGGTGAGAGATCTGAGCTGAGCACGAGGACAGGAGTCACATGCATGCCAAATAGCTGAAGCTTTAGAACTGAGTATGGATAGTGGGATTGCACTGTCTGCTCCTTCCCCTTCCTGCTCCTGATAAATCAGTGCCCAGGGAAATATCACTCATGCTGGCTGTATTTAATAAATTACCTCTAAGCATTTGCACTCTCTGAGGTTGTTACTGACTTAGTGTAGCTCGAAACCCTGCAAAGGGAAAAGGCGCATCAGACCCCTCCCGGGAGTGGAATAAGCCATCCAAAGCTAGAAACCAAATATAAACCCAGACTATGCAAATCCAGTCTAACGAACCCTGCTGCAACGCAGACATCCCATCTGGGAGGAGGATGATCCACAAGCAAAGTAGCAAAGGGACTTCTCATTTTAATGACTTTCCTCTTCCCAGGGAGAAATGGGAGAGACTTGAAGGCTGTGAATGAAAATTCACTGCATTTACACTGTGAGATTTGGGGTGCTGGGGGGCAGAGGAGGGAACCCTTGATAAATTTGAGGATGCTTTCTGGCACTAAACCCTATGGATTAATGCAAAAAGAGCACATTTCTGCTTTCAAATTACAGCTCATAAATCCAACCGATCTGCCAGGCAGCTCCCCAGACACATCAGTGCTTATCAAAGCTCTGCTGTGCAGGGCAGGGCAGGGTGTTTCGCTTCACTAGGAAAGGGCACAGAGGCAGTGGGTTAGCAGCTGAGCAGCAGGGATCCAGCTTTCTGGGCACAGCAGACTGTAATTTATCTCCATGAGGAACTGAAGGGGATTTAGAGGGGAAAAAATGGCATTAAGTTAAACAGTAGTGTTGCCTCGGCATCCTTACAAATAAGCTTTACCTGCTGTTCATTCCCATCTTGGTTGCAAAAGCCATAATTTACCCGAACAAAGGCAAGGGGGTGGTTGCTGCTAGCAGTTGTCAGGGCCAGTCCCTGAGGGAGTGGGGCTGTGACTGGGCCCTGGGACACTGCCCCACTCGGGGACAGCCACCATACACAGTGCTGGAGAACCCTGAGAATGCTCAGCCAGCACGCAGGGAGTGGAGGATGGTGTGGGCTGGGTGGGCAGCACAGTGGTGTCATGTACCCAAGCAGTGCATCCCACATCAGTGCATCCCACCTGTGCCTCTTTGTGCTGAGAAGTCTTTGGGTTCATCTGTGCTATTCCAGAAGGTGCCTGGGAGAGAGAGCTGAGCCTGCTTTCGGCATGTGGGGTACTGGCTATGTCCAGTCCATGGCTCTTTGGTGTTTCTGCATGTCTCAGTGCTGCTTTGCTTGTGCTCTGCCTCTGGCTGAGGTTCTGCAATGCTGGTGCTTGGAGGACTCCAGAAGTGTCCCAAGCCCTCCCTGAGCTTTGCAGGTTGAGGTATAAGTCCTGGCTTTCAGACAGAGCAGTTTTTAAATTGATCTTCTACTCTGCCTCTGCCCACAGTACTGGAGTTTTCCTAACTTCCACTTACACATTGCAGCCAGTCATGTTAGTTATGTTTAAAAGAAAGCAACATGGGAGTCTCTCTGAGGATCCTCCCTTGCCAGGAGCTCTGGTGGGTGCAGTTACCCAGCTTGGCCTCCAGCCCGGCCCTGGGGAGCTTCCCTTTAATGGAAGCTGACCCTTTAAAACATTTGAAGGAAATCATTCCTGAAACCAGGCTTTCTCTCTGCCCTTTAGCTGTCCCCAAAACTGTGGTCCATCAGGAGGTGCGCAGGTACATCTGCACGTCCCGAGCCACCCTTTCTCTGGTGATAAATGTCCCTAAAATACGTGACCCACCCCAGCACCCCGTGTCTGGGACTTACATCCCCGCGGCGTGTTTTGCTGCCCGGGAGAGGGGCAGGACCTGAGCCCCGCGTTGCAGCCCCATTCGCAGGAGCCAGATGTGCAGGCTGTGTGCTGGCCCTGGGGGGAGCCGGGTCAGCCTTGGGGCTGCGGAGCCCAGTATGGTCTTCAGTGTAATCGCCGGGGCTGGGGAACCGCTATTCATTCCCCGCTTGCATTCATCTGTGTCCTAGTAACTGTTCTCCCCCCTCTTCTTCCCAACTCAGGCGCACACGGCTGGATAATGGCAGGAGCCCGGCAATCTCAGGCGCTGAATAGCGGTGTAATTACGAAGCTGTAATGGCGAGCGGGAACTCATTAGCCATTATCAGCCGTTTCAGCAGGACAATGGCAGCACCCCGGGGTGCGCTGGCTGTACCCGGCTGCCCCACACCTCCGGGCTGACCTCGGCCCCTCCCACGGCCGCAAAGACGGGTGGAGGGGGGCTTTGACTCTGGGGATGGAAACGATGGACTTTGTATTGAGCCCGTCGTGTGATGGATCGGCATCCCTGCTCCCCAGTCCTGCTGCCAGAGGTTATAGAGCCCGTGGTGCTGGGGTCTGTCCTACCCGGGCACCTTCCTGCCCTTTCCCCTACCATGGCTCCAGCAGCTCGTCCTTCCCTTCATAGCCTCCCCCTCCTGTAATTTGTTTCCTCTATTTTTGAACCTGCATCCAGTTCAGGCAGCTGAGTCTCCGGTGTGTCAGCCCCTCCCCTGGCTGTGTGTTCCTGTGGGCATCCTCTGTCCCCAGTGCATACTGTGGGCAGACCAGCCCCTTGGTGAGGGCCACAGAGACCCCCGGCTCTGCAGACTGTAAGTCCAAGGGCTGATGCCACCCATCTCTCCCTGAAGCATTCACAGCCCCTGATACGGAAAGACGCTGCAAAGCTGAGACTGCCAGGTGAAAATCACTGCAGCTCCCAGCTCAATATGTTCTAAGGCAGGATATTCCTAGCAGGGAAGTTCTGGAGAGTGTGACAGTGGGGGAGGCAGGGAGGTTAAGCCAGCAGGCTGGGAGGAGAGCCCTGCTCACCTGTGGGTCTGGCAGTGGGACACACCTTGCCCTGGACAGCATCTCCCCTCTGGCTGGGGTATCTCTCCCTGTGCTCACCCAGGGGTTTTGTGTCTGGGACCAGTGCCAGGAGAAACAGCTGGTTCCTTTCAAGTGTCTCTTGAAGTGTGACTTATTCTCCAGGCAGATGTTTCAGAGGTGGCATGGGGCTGAGGAAGGTGTGAGGATTTGAGCACTGAACCGGTCCTGATTCATGTGGGTGACTTGCTGCTGTCCCTTTGGAGGGATCCTGCTTTTCTGGAGGACAGTTGAATCTACCAGGTGTTTGCTGCATTTCCAGAGTGGGGTGATGTGCATCCAAGCCAGGAGGCTGCTGGTGTCATGGGGCTGCTTATTGCATTTCTGAAGGCTCTGGAGCTTCTGTCCCAAGGGGACCATCCAGTGTGGGGGCAGGAAGATGGGGGAGCTGAACAGCTCCTGCTTTATGGTCCATGAAAGATGCAAGCTTAGACACTCCTGTCCAGCCAGACTTCTGTGTGCCCAGTGCTGCTGGTCATTGAGGCTGAGGGTCCTCTCTGGAGCCAGCAGCTCTGCCATTCTTAACAAGGGGCACAGAAGTGCAGCAGCCACTTCTGTTCTTTGGGCCCTGTCTGCCTTTTTTTGGGAGTGCCTGGCCAGCTTCTGAGCACTGCTTTGCTGATCTCTGCCTCTTCTCTCTGCAGGGAGCTCAATGGCAACAACATCACACGGATCAACAAGAATGACTTTGCTGGGCTGAAGCAGCTCCGCGTCCTGTGAGTTCCCAGTGAGGGGCCAACTGTCTCGACCTTGGCAGATGCTGTGCTCAGCTTGTGGACTCTCCTGGGGCTGGTAGAAATGATGCTGAGCCCTTTGCTGGGCATCTGCTGGCAGGGCTAAAGGGCATCTGTGTTGGGCTGAGCATGGTGGTCTTCCAGATGGGAGAGAATGGGGAGAAATAGATTGAGTTGTCTTGGGATAGTGGGAGGGAAGTGGCCCTGGGTCTGGAGGAGCATCAGGGACCCTGCCAGTGAGATGAGGGTGCTGGGGGCCACCTTTCCAGAAATCTGACCCTTTTTCTCCACAGGCAGCTGATGGAAAACCAGATCAGCACAGTGGAGCGTGGGGCATTCGATGACATGAAGGAGCTGGAGCGGCTGTGAGTGCCTGGGCGTGGAGGCGGGTCGGTGAGGGGCTGCCAGATTTAGCCACAGAGAGCATCTTCTCCTTTTTGCTTTAAACCATCATGTATCAGTGCCACCTGACTTCAAACATCTCCTCTGCAGCATGGCAGTGGTATTTTACAGTGTGGGAAGCAAACTCTTTCTGTCTTTATAGATCTTAATGTCCTTTCTGATGCTTTTGAGTGAGGGGTAGGTTAAACACAAATCACTCTCACTGTTATCAGCTGTGTCCTGTGTGTTAGCGAGGGAGCTGTAAGTTCCAGTCCAGTACTCAGTAAAATAGCTCAGCAGTTTAAAGATCCCAAGCTGCCCAAGCAAATAGGAGGAGCTGAGTGAGCAGCAGGTTAACGGTGCAGTTAAGCAGCAATCAGCAGTTAACAGCTTGGAGTCCTGTCTGCATGTAATTACAATATTGTGTGTAAGTCTATTACTGCTCTGTTGGTTGTACCTACCTGGGAGTGAGGTGGATGAGTGTGACAGGGATGTCCTTGCCAGGGAGGATGCTCTGCTCTAATGACCCCTCTTGAGTGAGCCAACCCAGCCTGGATCTGCCAGCTGGGTTGCAGGTGGGGTAATTTCTTTGCCTCCATAACCCTGGCTCTTCCTTCCTTCCATGCAGACGGCTGAACCGCAACCAGCTGCACACCCTGCCCGAGCTCCTGTTCCAGAACAACCAGGCATTGTCACGGCTGTGAGTATCCTCCATGCCAGTGGGGCTGCCTGGACATGGTGTGGGCTCACTTGTGGGGTTTGGAGGGGCACGAGGAGGGTGCTGCTGCTGGGGGTTGTGCTGGTGGTTACAGGTGTCTTGTCCAAGAGAGTACCTGGTGTATGGCAGGGAAATGCACCTTGTTTCTGAGTGACCAGGGATCCTTAGCTGGAACATGCAGCAAGGTGGGGAAGTGGTGTTGCCTTGCAGAAGACCTGAGACCAGTGCTGTAAAAGATGGTGTTAGAAGCTCTTGCAGTGCGTGGGGATGCAAGGGGAGGTGCTGGCAGTTTGGGCTGGGGCTCACTTTGTGAGCTGGGCTGTGCCTGCACAGTGCCGGTTGCAAGAGATACTGCAAGCCCTGAAGCCTCTTCAGTAAAGATCACAGCCCCTTGAGCAGAGTTTTCATGAAGGGAAAATGTGCCCAGGGGGTTTCATTCCACCCAGACACCTTTGCATAGCACAGAGAGCCCTATGGCCTCACTCCAGAGCTCTCTCTGCTGGTGTCTGGGGCAGTCTGGAGAAGGAGGGGTATGCCCTGCCTGGGGCAGAGCCAGCCCCTTATACCTGCTGCCTCTTCCCCACACAGCAGTGCCTACCCCAGCCCTGCCTGTCCCTCTACACAGAAACATCCCCAGGGACCATCTCCCACCGTGCAAGCCTCAGCTCTGCAGACCCTTCTCTTTTTCCTTCTGTGCAGTAGCAGGATGGTGGGGAGGGCTGCTGGGGTTTTGATAAATATTCTCTTTTTAATAGGGGCTTTCCCTTGTCAGGGGCTGCTTTGCTCAGGCAACAGTGCTGTCAGCATTGTTCAAACTGCAGGAAATCCTCCTAACAAAGCATTTATCATCTCTCAGCTATGTCAGGCAGCACATATATTAGAAATGGGGCTGCCAGGAGAGGGTGCATGCCAAATGGTGACTGGATGCTCTTCTTCACTGGGAGAAGATGCTCATGCCCTGTGGCTGATTTGCAGTGTGTAGGAGCAGGGCAGTTTTGGCTGGGATGCGAGGTCTCTGCTCGTTGCATCTTGTATCTCTATTTCTCAGCTGTGAAATGAGGCTGCCATGTCCCTGTTGGGGCAGTGGATAAACTAGCTGAATGGGCTGCAAGGTTGTCAGGACAGTCATGGCTATGCTGGGGCCAGGAAGCCCTGCCTTGGCAGGCAGGCAGAGGCTGAGCCTTTTCACTCAGCAGCAATGCTGGTTTCCTTCAAGAGAGCCGGAGAGTCAGTCCTGGGGTCCAGCCGGAGGCAGGGTAAGGAAGGGTTAAAACACTGTGTGGGTTGCCAGCGTGGGATGTGTGAAATGGTGGACCAGAGCCAAAGATGGGCCTAGGTAATGGCAGCTGATAGCACAGGCGTTCAATTAATTATCAAATGGCATTTGTTGAGCTCAGCTGTGCCATTTCATGGCGCCAGCAAGGGCCCATCCTCCTCCAGCCACCCATTGCACAACAAAAACACAGTTGAGAGAATTATTTTACAAACATTAATATTTATATTTCCCTTTTAATCTTCTCCAGGTTTTAATATCATGCTCTTTCCAAAAAAGAAACCTCAACACTTAATTGTGGAGGTGCAGACAGGCAGCTCTCATGTGGGTCTGGGGCCATGCATGCTCCCACACGATGTGCATGCTGCTGTCTGTACTGCTGCGGGTGAGGAGGGGTCTGCAAGGTGCTCTTTGCAGCCTCCTCATGAGCAGGTGCATTTCAGCCTCTGCCTGTTGTTTTGCTGTTGCTTCCAGCAATGTGGTGGTTTCTTCAAACCTATTCCCTCCTGCCCTGCCTTGAAGCTGAGGGCTCAGGTTTTTGCAGCTATAGGCAAGACAGCTTTGATGCATCCTCAGAGAGGAGGGTCTCGGTTATGAGCTGTGGGACTGGAGACGGCAGACACACTGAGCCACCTGCCATTCTCTGCAGAATGTTACCCCATGCTTTGCATTACTGAGTGCAGGGGTGCAGTGCTGGGGGCTGCACAGGGAGTGCATCAGGAGCTGCTCCCTTGGAAGAACATTGGGTACTGCATTTGGGCAGCAAAGCCCTGGGTCCTGTAGGACCTGCTGCTCCCTCTCTGTCCGGCTGAGGTACCCTAAGATGTTTGGGAGGGACAGCAGAGGAGAGCGTGCCCAGGGCAGAGCTTGTCTAGACACACTTGCCACGCTGGCTTAGCAGGAGGTGGGATCTGGACCAATGCTAGTCTGACCGGTGCAGGAGGTCATAAGGACACTCTTAAATTGCTGCAAACATGGCTCAGGCTACAGAGATACGAGTCAGTGGGGAGCAGGTTTAAGCTAAATTGAAATCAGCTCGCCTTGAACTGAAATTGGAGCCTCTTTGCAGGCTTTGTGCTTGTTTAACTGCTGAAATGGATCTGGGGTGGCCCCAAGGCTTGGTGCCCCCTCCTTGCCCCATAGGCAGGCTGGGACCTGTGCTGGTCAGGATGGGCTTGGATAGGAAGAGAGGGCTCTTACCAGCACCCTGCTTTTGCAGATCCTGGTCTCCAGACTTCCCAGCAAGCAGTGCCTGTGCAAACCTCCCCATGCCCTGCCCACTGAAGCCACCCACTGTCTGCTCCTGCAGCTTCCTGGGTACCTGCTAGGTCCTCATGTCCTTTACACTGGGAGGCCTTGAATTAGCAGCAACTGGCTGGATGGGTTTGGTCGAGATCTGCTGAGCTGGGATGTGAGGCTGCCAGGTCTGGCAGGTGGGTGGCAGCTGAGGCAGAAGGCCAGAGGTGGATGCAGGAACCAGTGTGGGTTGCTTAAATGGGTACCTAGGTGCTGGCCTGGATAGTCCAGCCTCTTGTATCCTTAGCCTTGGTGCATCTTCAGCTACACATCAGTAACACAGCAGCAGGTTAAGTCAAGTCTGGTGAATGTGGGGTATGTGATACCCACAGAGCAGTTTTCCACTCTGCCTGGAGCCTCACAGAAATATCTCACAAACAAAGAGAGGAGAACTTCAGGCTTGGATTGGGATGGAGAGCTGTTTTTCCACCTGCTGGGTCTGTGTGTCAAAGCCTCCACATTGGTGGAGCTTTGTGATCTCCCAGCCCAGCTTGAGCTGCAATTAGTCACTCGGATCTCAACTATGAAGAACATTTGTGCATTGGGATAATGGAAAGGGTTGGAGTTAAACCTGATCCGTTGGGGCTTAAATAAACTGAGAAATGGCAGGAAAGGGCCATCAGAAAACAAACCTTAAATGAGGGTGTGGGGGAGGTGAGATGCCTGGAGAGGAATGTTTTCCCTTTGGTATTTGCGAATGTAGAGCTGATGCCTGCCTGGAACCCCTCTTGGTCTGAGATGGAGGGATCTGAGCCAGTGCCTCTGCAGTGGGGGCCAGGAGGGAGGAGGATTCTCTGCATGGCCTCCCTTATGTATATACACCATAAGGAGCAGATAACTCATTAAGCAGTTCTGGTGGCTGGAAATGGTGTGGATCTGAGGTTTCAATGGAGAGAGCCTGACCCTGGTGACCCCATCTCGAACTGGGTTTAATTAAACTGTCATCACTGGACAGAAGAACACAGTGTAGTGGGCTTGGGGGGTGGGGAGGGTCCCTTAGCAGCTCACTGGGGAAGAGCACATCTCCTGTGAGGTGGAGAGCTGATAAGAAATGGATCTTTCCTTCCATTGATGATTACCCAGGCAAGAAGGTGACCTCTGCTATTGCATTATCCAGCACTGCTCCCCAGTGCCCCGCAGCTGTGGACAGCACTGGTGCCCTGGTGTAGCCCTGAGCCATGCTGCGGGACAGGGGAATGCTGGCAGACCCCGCTTCAGCCTCTCTCTCTTGCTGGCAGGATTTTTTTCTCTTTGGAGGGGGGACCCAAGCCCTTGAGTTTCTCTCTGCTGCCTTGGGAGAGATGGGGGAATGATGGAAGAGGAGTTTTGTTGCTCTTCTTCCCCACCTTCCCTTAAAACCTCCTCCTGAAGCTGCTTTTAAGCCCCTTCGGGGGTTCTCAGTGGGGGAATGTGAGGAGGAGAGAGGAGGCTGGGATGGCCATAGCAGCAGGGTGAGAACAGAAATGCTGCGGGCGCATCGTCAGGGAGGCAAAGACGTGGGCTGTCGAAATGTGCTAAAGGCAGCCAGGATGGCTAAAAATAAACAGTTTTCTCCAAGGGAAAGCCGAGCTGGTGCAAGGGAAGAGAGGAGTGGTGGGTGCTCAGCTTCAGGGAGCTCTGGGGAGATGGTCCCACAGGGACAAGTGGTCCCGGCTGGATGCATCCCTCTGGGAGCTTCTGCCTAGAGGTTTCACTGACTGAAAGCTGCAGCAACTGCTCAGCAGAGTGGGAGCTGAGAGGAGATGAGCAGAGAGTGGGAGGAAAAGGTTCTGTTTCCAGAAGGAGGCAGATAGGACACAGTCCATGGCCTGTTGGTTTCTGTTGGACCTGTGCCAGCAAAAATGGTGGAGGAGACGGAACTGCATCCGAGCTGGCAGCCAAGCTCAGGGGGAAGGGCCAGCAGTGCTGCTCTCCCTTCTGTAAGGGTGGAAGCTCCCTGGAAACAGCAGTAACAACTCAATCAAGACCTGTGGCTTTCTTAGACAGAGCTTGGGATGCAGGGGATGCTTTAGCGGCTGGGGAGGATTGCCATGCTCCTGTGAGACTCTTCTCCTGCTGCCGGAGCCTGCAGAGAGGCAGTGATGCTGTATACTTCTTTCTGTCTGGGAGCTGAGCCAGAGACCAGGGGCTGATCCAGCCCTGTTCTGGACGAGGGGCATTTAAAGATCTGGGCAATGAGGGAGGTTTGAGCTGAGTTGCAGAGAGCACTGCAGCTGGGTGAGCTGTCTGGTCAGGAGAGGTTTTGTTATGGCAAGCTCTGGGGCAGGTTTCTCACCCCTTCCCTGCATCTGGCTAAACCCAGCCCTAATTGCCTTTAGAAAAGCTGGCAGAGAAAAATGGAGTGCTGCTAAACAACTTGAGAAAATGCAAATTACATCCTTCGAGAAGGAGAGGACCACAACCACGCGGGAGGAAGCTGTGAGCTGAGTAGTAGCAAAACAGGGTGACAAGTGAAAAAGGAGCTGTCGGAGGAAGAAATAACAAAACAGGTCCCACTCGGATGAGGCTGGCTGTGTGTGGGAGGTGTTGTTTGTGAGACCATGCCGGTGACCGTCCCTCTTGGCAGTGTACTGGGAAAACCCCCCAGACAGGAAAGGGAGAGATAGAGAAACATCAGAACAAAAAACATGTGCTTGTTGGATGTGGAGTGGTCCTGTGCCCCTGTGGTGGGTGGCTGTGCTGAGGCCAGGTGGGAGCTGTGGGTATGGGGGGTACATTCACCAGGGAATGGGGTTGTCACAGCTCTGCTCCCCTCCCTGCCGGGAGGGCCTGTGTGCCTGAGACCCGGTTTCGTTCTGGAGGGGGATTTTTGGTGCCTGCCTCTGTGTTTGCTCCCTGGAAATCCTGCCACAGTGGCGGGGTGGATCTGGCTGCCCGCTGGCTCTCCCGTGCCAGACACCCACCCTGTCCTCCCACGGCCGCTCCTGCTGGGGCTTTGGCCAAGGTTCACTACCTCCAGCACGGTTTTGTGTTTTTTCTGCAGCCGGCACACTCAGTGTGTGCCCAGGAGCCTGCAGCCACTGCGTGGGAAGGGGCCTGTGGGCACAGCGTTGTGTTTCCATCTTTCCATGCTGAGCAGGGTTGCTTTGGCTCCCCACATGCACAGATCTCTCTGCACAGATGTGTACATGCGTGCTGCTTTCTGGTGTCTCTGTGTGCCAGCCTGTGGTTCAAGTGCAAGGTGCCAAGGTTGGGAGCAGAGAGCAGCTCTCCACAGAGCAAACCTCCTCTTCCCCAGCATGCTTCATTTCTGTCCCAGCTCCCCCCTCCAGCAGGATCCCCCTCCCCTTGCCAGGCACAGCCAAGTGTCCCCACTGTCACTGTGCCTGCATTTTGGCTGTTGTCCCCTCGACTCTGGGTGCCGTACCCCTCGCACTTCCCGACAAAGCCCCTTCTGTTGGGAATGGAGTGGGGCTGGGGGGGGGTGTGCAAGCTGCAGTGTGTCCCCCCGAATACCAATCAGGAGGGGAAGTGTGTTTGCCCCAGTGGGGGGGGGGCCTGCGGGACCTGTGGGCTGCAAGACCCCCCTCTGACCATCTGGGGGGACGGGGAGGGGGAAGAGAGGCCTTGCTGCTGCCCCCGGTAACAAAGAGTCAGTGTGGCTCGTGACAGCTCTAAGGAAACGCAGGGAAACAAATGTGCAACTAATAGGTGGGGAGGTTACCTAGGAAAAGATGCTGCCAGGCGGCTGGGCAGCCAGCCAGCCAGACCCCTCCCCAGCGAGCTGGCAAGCAGCAAGGAGTTGGGGCTGGCACCCCCTGCCCTTGGGGGGCTGCAGTGGGGCTGAGCCAAGGCCGGTTTGTGGTCCACACCTGGTGGGATATGCCCTCATGCTGCTTTCCCTGTAGGCAACAGCATCTTTACAGGCACAGAAAGGACATCTCTGTCTTTATGTGCCAGGTGTCCTGGTGAGAAACTGGCATGGCTGTGCCTGGAGCTCCATCGTTAACATGCCACAGAGCTCAGCTCTTTTTAGGGGCCCCAAAAACCTCCCTGGAGTATCTTGACTGAAGCCTCATGGCCTTTAGCACTTGTTTAAGACCTTTTTATATTTAAGCAGTTCCGTAAACTTTTTGAGACCTGTTTCATGGTCTGTGGAGGCACAGGAATGCCAGGGTGAGGGTCACTGCTGTGCCCCGACCTGCTGCTGAGCAGCCTTCCCCTTTGCTTCCCACTAGCCTATGTGGCACTGCAGACACCACACGGAGGTACCCTGGCCCCCAGCTCTGATCTGCATCTTTATCCCATAGACGAGCTGGGGCTCCCAGGAACAGGAATTGCCAACCAGCTGCCTGGAGATAATCTGCCCCCTCCCTCTCTGCCCTATTGTGTTCCTGACCTGTGGCCGGCTCTGACTTTCTGGGTGTTGAGCCACTTCCAAGGTTTCCCTGGCAATGCATGGGGCTGAGCCCTGCTCCTGGGGCTCATTCCTCAAGCCTCAGAGGTCTTGCTTTTGGCCCAGGCTTGGCTTTGGCTTTCTTAACATTATTAAAGCAAAGGGGTCTGAGTCTGTAGTAAGGTGCAGCTTCCAGACCCCTGCCCCTTTCATCTAAGTGCCACTATGTGCCATCGCCATGTGTGGAGCATCCCTACACACCTCTCTGGTGATCCCTACTGCACCAGCAAATGAGAATTTGCAACCTGCAGGAAAAAATAATGGAAAATCAAGTCTTCCTATTGCTGGGCAGCAGAGCTAATTACACAGCTATTAAAGCACAGGGGAATTATTTATTACACACACACCCTCGCCCTCTCTTTCTTACATTGTGCCCCATTTGCCCCTTTGCCACCTTTCATCCCCTGAAAGAGTTAAAAGAGCACTTGGAGGAGCTGATCCTTTTGTCTGTAAGTTTTGGGACCAGAATAAAGGCATTTCCTTCATTTTGTTTTCACAGCTCAGACAGTAGAAAGGCTCAAAGTAATTTTAAAGAATCCTGAGCAGAATCAGCCTTTGGTAATCTGACTTTCAGGATATGGAAGAAAAGAAGTCTTACGTGGTAATTCTAGGATAAGTTATAACTTGGTACCCCTGCACAAACTCGTTAGTGTGCAGAAGCAGGCAAATAAGCTGCATTTGCTGGTTTATTCTCCCACGGGTGGGTGCTGTCTTGTCTCTCCTGCTGGGACTGCCATGAAAATAAACCACTAAGAGATTCCAGCACTGCTTCCCACAGCTGCCTGCAAGGCTGCCTGTGCTCTATCCTATCTCTGCGGCTCCGAAGGGGCCTGTGGTACTGTGGGCATTCATGCTGGACCACACAGTTGCAGCCCCAACACCAGCACCTTGGTTTGATGGGCACCCACTTTGGCTTCATGCCCAAGCAGTTTGCCTGGGGCACAGGGATGCTTTACCCACTGCAGTTAGTGGGTCCTTTTTCCGATGCTTAAGTGACGTAAAGACTGGTGCCCCTTCTCACACCCAGCAGGGCTCCTCACGTGGCAAGGGGAATCTGTCTCCTGCCTGTGGGGATAGACTGGGGGCATCCTGGTTTGGACAGCCCATTGCCCTGTGCATGGCAGTCAGAAGAAACATGGCCAGCAGTGTGTTGGGTGTGGGTTTCAGGAGGTGGGGAATAATTTTCCAGATTCTCATCTGTGTTAAATTAATTATCATCCCAGGCTTATCCTCACTTAACCAGCAGATGTCTGTGGTTGGGACCCCTCCACCCTGCCAGAACTAAGCAGCATATGGATTAGGGGGGTCTTACCAGCTGCATCCCCTGGCCCCTCCGTGGTTCCTGCACCCCCTTTTGTGCTCAGGGGCTTCAGTCCCCCATTACTGTCTGTATTTCCCTTCAGGACAGGAAAAGCTGGATTAATTTTTACTGCTCCCAAGGGAGCTGTTGGTAACCAAAGACGTCTCACTGTCTTGTTTTCTGTAAACCAGGAGGCAGGAAACGACAGGGATGGTTTAAAATGGTTTCCTCACATCCCCCCTTCTCCCCGTCTGGCCTTTATTGGCCGTCTGATGGGGGATGGCGTTTGTGGCAGAGCTGCTTGGAGAGAAATAAAGTTGCTCAGACCTTTTCCAGGCCCTGGGCCTATATGAGAGAGGTTTCTCTGGTCTGCAAGGTGGGAAGAGTTCAACCATCCTCTTGAGTGTTTGGGAATAGATAATTTTGGGAACCTGTGGAGGAGGACTGAGGAGTATTAAATGTGGAAAGCACAGGACAAGCTTCCAAAAAGCGCTTCTTACTCCTCCATCTCCAGACCCATCCTGAGGCAAACCTGGGATGGGGACCAGGAGTCCTCGCCCTGCATCTCCCTCCTGCCTTCTCATCCCTGGTACGGTGCTCAAAGGAGCTTTTGTCCAGCTTTGAGTCCCACAGGTGGATGAGTGCCTCATCCCCCCCCTCTTGGGCTGGGATTCTTCTTCCCAGGGGCCGCCACTGGCCCGTGGCTGCATGATGCAGGCTCGCAGGTCACCTCGGCAACAGGGGCCTGGGGATATGAGTTGGGGGTCGACCCCATCACGAGACCCTTGTTGCCTGGGGGCTGGGGATCCTGTTTGCTGTGGTCCAGCACGTATCCAGCAAAGTGTGTTTTCCTGGCTACGTGCCGGTCTGTGGCAAATGTGGTAGAAATGCAAAAATCGGTGTGTGCCGTGCTGGTGCATGCATGGCACACGGTGTAAGGTCAAGGTGTAGGTGCCTGGCATGTGTGATTGACCCCAGGGATGCTCCATTGCAGCTCCTCTCCATTGCACAGCCAGGCTATTACAGCTCAGCAATTACTGGCGGCGCTATTAATTACTAATCACGGGAACCAAGTAGGGGCAATGTTGCAGGGGGAACCTGTGCTTGTGGGGTAAATGGGAGCAGACAAGCGAGGAGCATGCAGGGGAGGGGATTGGCTACATTCCTGGGACTCAGTGGTGTTTCCAGCTCTTGGTCTCTGGCTGGATTCATTTCCACCTCCTGATGTAGCCATCCTGCTCCGACTCACTTGTTCTCTTCCCCACGGGCTCAGCGTGTTGCTCATTCCTGCATCCTATGATTTCACAGCATCCCCACAGCCGGGCGTTAATGAGATTAGACCCAAGCTTTAAGATGTCTCTCTCTATCCTTTGCCATCCAATTACACAGCCTGCATGGTATCTGATTGCCTGTGAGAGAGGAGGACTGGGGCTGGCTGGGATGGGAGGATGCAGCTGGTCTTTCTGGGTATCAGCCCTGCCGTGAAGAGTGGTTTTCTTTCTATACTTTTTTTTTTTTTTTTTTTTTTTTTTTTTTTTTGAGCTGCTTCGTTTGGCTTTTTCATCACTTTTCAACGTGGCGGCTGGGCAGAATTTGTTTAAATTAACTGCTTGAATGGCAGCGTTTGTGTGTGTTGGTTGTGGGGAGCTCAGACAGCACCAGAATGGATGAGGGGGATTAAAGGTACCTAATGGGTTCCAGATGGGCATCCCGGGCTGGGGAACACCCCCACAACCCCCAACCTCAGTCAGGGGCCTCTGGCAAGGAGCTCGGGGCTGGCAGCTGGGATGCTATGGTGGGTGGTTGCCTGGCTCTCCTATGGCAGAGTGGCTGCACCAAACGTATGTTCATGGTACTGGGGTGCCTCAAGGCTGCCAGGGTGCTGGCTGCCCCTGCAACGTGCCTGGGGTGATCAGGCAGATGCAGTGCAGGAGAGACTTTCCCTGGCTGGTGCAAATCATGGGGTGCTGCAGGCTCTGTTCTTCCCCCTTCCAAGAGCCACTGGCTCTGGGGTGCAGAGCTGGACAAACCCTGGGTGCACGTCTGGCTTTTGGAGGTGCCTCATCTGCAGTGTTAGCTGACAGTGCAAATACAGCCTGCTGCTGGAACAGCAGTTTCTGCTCAGCAGTCATGGTTGCAACGTGAGGAATGACAATACTTAATCTCTTACACCCTCCCCCTGGGCTCTAGGTTGCCTCGGGGTGCTCGCTCAGACAGCCTCACTGCTAAAATGATCAGCATTATTTTGGAGTCCCAGAGACAGGAGCTAAAATGCTCGCATGGCCCTGCCAGTTGCACTTCCCAGATGGCGTAGGGATCAGAGACATGGTAACAGGCCTCCCCTGCTCTTCCAGGGCTGTGCCATCCTCCAATGGCCAGATTTACCCTCCAGACCTTCTGTTGCCAGAGCTGTGTGTTCAGGTGGCAGTGCCTAGACTGGAAGCATGTCAGTCCCAAGTGAGATGAGGTGTGCAGGTGCAAAGGACTGCTGGGGAGCACTGTCACTGGTGGGGACCACAGGGTCACAGGCAGGGTCATTGCTTTTGACTCTTATTTATGGCTAAGAGCAGGACATAAGCTACAAGCTAGCTGGCTGCCAGAAACATCACTTGGGATGTAGGACAGCTCATTGTTTCATAGGGAATTCCAGTGTCCTAGGGGAGTGGGCTGCAGAAGAGCCCATCAGGTTTAATGGGTTCTAGTGGTACCTTTTGCTACAGAAAGCTGGAAAAGCCCTGTTCCCAGTGGGAGGAAGCCCACTCACCCTGCAATGTCCTTTAGTGTAGGCAGTGGTTTGCTCTGGCGTGCTGGCTGGTCTCATTCACTCACTGACCTTCAGCTGAGGCTCTCAGCTGCCAGCCCTCACGGCCCCACTTCCCCCCCCAGCTCTCGTTTCCTTACACAAATATTGAGAAAATAAACAGTGCAGCTGAAGGGGGATGTCCCCGTGTTCCTCTGCACACAACCACCTCCCTGAGGAGCTGTGCAGGTGGTGACCCTGCATTCCTCAGCCCAAGGGTTAAACGGAGGGAAAGCAAATAGTGGCTTCTCTGGGGACTGCCCCAGCCAGTGCCTGTGGCCAGGGCTGCCTCTTGCCCGAGGAAGGGGGCTCGCAGGATGGACAGGTCCCTGTTCCTGGCAGGGGTGCTTTTTGTCTGGCCAGTGCAAGGTCCCTGCTGTGATCTGACAGCTCCTCAGGGCAGGAGGTGCCCCAGCTTGGCACGGACCCTCCCACCCCCCTTTGACCATGTGAGTGGCTGTGTGGCCCAAGCGTTGCTCCACAAAGCCTGTGGTATGTGTTGGTACCTGGAGCCTTTGCAATCTCCCCCCGCTCCCCAGGACAGGATCTGGCCCTGGGGGAGTCCATCACTTGGCATCCTCTCTCTCTCCCATCCTTCTTCCCTCCCTGCATCCCACTCTTGTCTCTAAGCAACTGCCCCTGGCTGGGACCTAGGCTATGTAGGGAAGGATGTGACACTTCCTATGCATCAGTCACTTTGCCACTGGAGAGTGACAGCGAGGCTGTTAACCCCCGTGGAGCTGGTTGGGCTGAGGCAAAGATCATCCCTGTGACTCTGCCTGCAGCCGACTGCTCTGCCTCCAGCTTGACACCAATCCCTGCTACAATAACGGGATGGGCGGCAATCAGGGAGGAATTAAAGGATAATTAATGCCAATCCACATGGAAAATTGCTCTCGTCAAACAAACCCTGTATCATTTTTTTTGATGAGCTGACAAATTGGGCTGATAAGTATCGACTGTGCTGACATGATATACTGAGACTTCTGCAAGTCATTTTATTCTTGCCTGGAGGATATTGCAATGAAAACATTAATATTCTGCAAAAATCAGTATAGCATTTCTGACAATGTGCTTTACTGGTAGACTTCCTAGGGGAATTGCAGTGGTCGCCTTTCTGGCAGGGTGCAGGAGGGGTCTGATGATGATGAACCATCTCTACAGAGTCGTGGTGTCTCAGGATCTTCAGTGGCAATATTGATTTTGCCAACTGCCCCTGAGTATGGCATCTTGTTGCCTCCTCCTTCTGCCCTGTGCCAGCTGAGGGTGTAGGTAACGTAGCTGGGGAAGAAACCACCTAGACTGTCACAGGGCTTGGTTTGGAAGGAAACATGAACAGATAAGTGAAAGGAGGAGGGCTGGTGCTGCTAGCAGGATGCCAGTCCAACGAGATGCTCTGACTGAAGCACCTGCATTGGAAAACATCCTCATGTAAGGTCATGCAGCTGGGGAAAAAAAAATGTAGGTCACTGCTACAAGATGGGGAACAGCGCCTGGGGACACAGTTACACTGAAAAAGACTTAGCAGCCATCACAGCAGCTTCCTCGGGGATGCAGGATTTCAGCTGCAGCTTGGGGCTGAGGGATGTGCACAGTAGCTCTGGGTACCAGGGACTGGGGCCCATCACTGCTTTGGGGGCAGCAGGGAGGTCTCTGCTGAGCTTCATTTCTGCTTTGGGGCTCATGGTTTAGGAAAATGTTGGGAAATTAGAAAGTGCTCAGAGAGGAAATGCAGGATAATTGGAGGTCTGGAAAACCTGCCTTCGAGTCAAAAGTATTACATTTAGCATATGTAAGAGGAGGTTAGGAGATTTGATCCCTGTCTCCACATACCTGCATGGGGAGAAGCCTCATTGTAGGCACCTCATTAATTCTGGAAAAAAAAAAAAAAAAAAAAAAAAAAAAAAAAAGAGATAAAGCATAAAAATCTTTCAATAGCTGTAGGCTGAAACCAGAAAAATTCAGACTAGAAATGAATTTGGTTTTTCACCACAGAGAGTGAATACTCAGCTGGGAAGAGGTGGATTGAATGTCTTTTGAAGTTGTGAAGGAGACCGTACTTCTCTCCCTGATGGTGGAAGCAGGAAGGGATAGAGTTGGAGCTGGAATCCCTGGGAGGGCTCTGCATCTGGGTTGTGTGCACAGAAGCATCCCAGTGACAAAGTTATGTATGGCACCCCATTAACTGTCCCTCTCTGAGAACTGGGGACATCAGCACAGCATCTCTATCCCAGGCCAGGACCTTAATTGCTTGCAAGGGCCCTGAGCATCTCTACTCTGTGAGGCTGTCTGAGCAAAGCCAGATCTGGAGACTTCTCCATCTGGGATGCTGTGATGTCATGTCTGAGTGGGCACATCTGCTGGTGAGGACGGGGCTGCCATGGCAGGGAGGCTGCAGGGGGGGTAGGGGGGTGTGTGTGTTCCTCCCAGGCTGCCCTTGCTGCTCTCAGCCGGGCTGGGGGAGAGCTGCTGGCACCAGTCTTCCCACGCTCTCCCCAGGGGATGCTCAGCAATGGTCTTCATGACCCCTGCCTTGCAATTCTCTCTGAGCATCTTAGGTGGAGTTCTGTTTAGCATGGTAGAAAGGAGAGATGACTTTGCTTTAGTTTTATAAGCTACAAATTCCCTTGTCAGGTGAGGTGCTGGATGAGCTTTGCAAGGGCTCTGGTTCAGAGTACAGAGGGCAAATAGTGGCAATGGCTGAAGACACTGTACCCCGCGCTGCTCCCTTGCCCATCACAGCTCCAGAGCCCACTCTTGGCTCCAGTGACCCCATCTCTGCAGCACTGTGCAGGATCTACTCCTCTCCTGTTCTCATCCCTTTGCAGAGAGATCCAGCACTGACCATGACAATGAGGCCACAACAGAGTGCTCCCAGGTTGCCTAGCTGTGGGGTTTTCCTGGCTGTCAGTCCCCTAAAATTGTGCCTGGGACAGTAAGATGGCAAAAGCTGTCTGTAGTGGTGAACGTGGCTCTGGGAAAGTCCCAACCTTGACTGCACATTTGGGGACAATGCATGCAGCATGGGGGTGTGCTGCAGGGAGCCATCGGTGCCCTCATGAGCAGGGTGGTGTGTGCAAATGCCATGTGCCCTCGCAGCCTGCTGACCCCTGATCCCCTGGTTGTAGGAATGTCTTTACATGCAGTGGGAATCTTTGTGCTCCTGTCCTTGCAGCCTGCCACTGCTGGGCCTGGGTTTTGTGCTTTTGCTTCTTTCTTTTTGCCTTTTTTCCAGACTCTTTCACAAAGACACCTATTCTCCCCCACTGCCCCAGGATTTACACAGAAAGCTCACCCTCAACACAGTGAAAGAAAGGCCTGGGCGGCCCGGGAGAGGAAGCTCACACAAAATGCGGTGTGTGGCTCTTTGTGTCCCCTTTGTAATTCCCTGCACAATGAACTGCCCCGGCCACCCACCAGTCCCAGGATACCCCAGGTGCCCATCGCTGTACCCACTGATGCCTCAGTGGGCAAAGCCAGGGATGCTCATTGCTGGGCGGTTAAGAATGCAGCCTTTGTGCTCGGGAAAGGGGAAATTTTGGAAGGATGGAGACCGCCATGTTCCTGCAGCAGCAGGAAAAAGTCCTCTCGCATCCCCATCAGCCCCGGGCGGAGCTCTGGGGAGGTCTCTCCAGCAGAGCCCTTCCATCAGTCCTGCTCTGACTGCTTTTAACATGCTAATGACCCTCTCAAGGGCAGGAGCAGCTCTGTGTAAAACTCATGTTCAGCCCTCGGTCATGGACATTTGCTCGGAGACACAGTGTTAAATATTTATCCTCCCCGCCTCCCCCTCGACCGCGCAGGCATTAACAATAGCGATCCAGCCGGCCCCTTCCCCCGCGCCAGGAACATGTGGCTCTCGGACCCTGACAGCGAACCTTATCGTTTGTACCTGTGAATTATTGATAAGGTATAAGATAGTTCTTGCGGTGAAAAAATAATGAGGGGGAGAAGCTGTTTGCAGCCTGGTGGGGTGGGTGCCCTCTTCTCCGGGGGCAAAATGGGCGGTGGGACCTGAATCCTGCTGGGCCCCGTCTACCAGCTGACCGTGCCAGCCCTTACCAGCCAGCAGCCGGCACCAGGGCAGCCTTTGTGCGACGGCGGCTCCGCTCTCAGCGTGGCTCTGGCTGACGCCTGTCCGCTCCCGGCTGCCCGCTGCCCTCCCCGGGGGAGGTGGGCAGCTGCCCTTCTTCCCTTCCTCCCCAGACCTAGGCTGCCTGCAGCTTTTCCGGGGGCAGGGGCAATGCTCGCTCAGGCAGCTGCCTGGGGGTCGTGGAGGTGAGTGGGGATGTCCCAGCTCCGCAGGTCGGCTGCCCACCCCTCGGTGCCGAGGCAAGGAAGGGGCAGGTATCGCCAAGCTCTGCAGACGTTTTGGCTCCAGTGAGCAGATGGGGTTTAGCCTAGGAGAGCCTCTCAGCTGGCAGGGCTTTGGGGCTCAGGAGGTCTCCAGGGGCTGCAGGAGGGAAAGCAGTCCTCAGTGGCTTTATAGCCACTGATGCACACTGTCCCTGTGCCCTAATCTGTCTTTGGAAAAAGTGGGATGAGGCTACTGCGTCCCTGGAAAGGAGGTGGCAGCTCTGGAAGAAGTCCTGTTCCTTAGCTTAGTGCTGTCCTTTAGCTGGAGCAGTGCATCTGTCCCCTGAGCTGTGGAGGTGAGAGGCTGTCCCTAAGAGCCCCATAGTTTACCAGCTCTGGCACGTCTGGGCTTCAGCTGTGCTTTGCAAGGCTCTGGGATCCACTCAGGAGGGTGCAGATGGCTTGGGGGGATCTTGTCATCCATTGTGTGATAAGTCCAATTAAAATCAGGGTGCCTCTCTAAGCCAGTTCAAAGCCTGGCTTTGGTGTAGACACTCAGACCCACTGTATTTTGTGGGAAGAGTATAAGCAGAAGCACCAGGACATCATTGTGCAGGCCCTGGCCCAATCTGGGGCTACAGGGCTGGGTGTTCTGTGTTCCTGGGCTGGGTGACGGGATGCCAGGGTGTTGCAGCCGCCAGACAGAGGAGCCAGGACGAGGCACCCACCTCCCTTGCACAGAGCCCCCCCTGCCATGCTTCAGCAGCACTATGGCTGCCCAGACCTGTCATGCACCGACATCTGGTGTTGTTTTTACAACGTGTCTGAATCCAGTGTCCTGGCTCCAGGGATGGAGGGTGTGCTGTTACTTCTGAACGTGCAGGAGTGCATGGCCAGGGGCCACCCAGGCAGCACTGCTCCCCACCTCCTGCCCCATTTGTGGCTCTCAGCAGTGACTGTGGGCTTGGGAGGTTTCCCATGAGCTGCCTGGCTCCGTGGCTCCCTCCCTGAGTTTTCTGGGGGAAGGTGGACGTGTGTGGTGCTCGTGAGCACTGTGAGGAGATGTGGATGTCTCATGCTGTTCCTTGGTGTTGGCACTGTCACTGTCTGGCCTAAAAGGTTTGGATTCTTGTTTTAATTGCACACTGCAGTAGTAGAGCCTTCATTTTCTGTCTTCCTCCCTGCCTAAGATCCCCAGGGTCCTCCTTGGTTTGTGTGCCCAAGGAAGCATTTCTGGTGAGGAGCACGGCATTAGTCTTTCCACCTAAAGTATGGGCTGGACTCTTGGAGGGGCTGTGTAACCCTCTTTTGTATTCCCCTGGGTGCTCCTTTTCCAGGTGTACTGATGCACGTTTGGATGCAAAATGACAGTGCTGGGCCAAAGGCTTGAAAATGAGAATTTTCAAGGAGGAGTGATTAGTAGAGCACATGTGCAGGGTTGCAGCACGTGCTGCCCTGTGTATGGGTGAAACAGGAGATGCTGCTGGGCAGTACAGCAGTGTGCAGAGAGCCTCTGCTCTCAGGGTGCTCCAGCACTGGGCAGTGTTATATTGCTGAGTACAAGATGCAGTAGGAGAGGTGCAGTGAGGGAAGGGCCCAGTACAGCTCCTTGCTCCAGCTGCATGCAGAGCAACCCTGAGCAAGTGACTGATCCCAGCATTAAAGGCTCTGGGAGCATGAGCCCTTGCTGCTCATCCTCCTGCCCCCTGACTTGCCTCTAGTCATGCAGCAAGGGCAGGCCAGGGCACCTGGATATCGGATTTGAAGTAAGAGTTTCAAATTCTCCCTCCATCCTCATCCCTTCTCCCATGTCTGATGGAAGGCCTGGAGAGGAGCAGGAGCACCAGGTACATGAAACAGCCCTGTTCAAAGCCTGGCACTGTGGCTTGCACTTGCAATTTTGCAGGCAATTACCTGGTAGTGTTCCCTGCCTTTGCTCCAGGCCTTTTCCTTTGCAAATCTGCTGCTCTCTGCTTTGCTTTTAGGAGAAGAGCCTGGCACAAGAGCAGATATGAGCTGCATTGGGCTGGGCTCCTGCCTGCACATTACCTTTGGGGATGCTGCAGCCCTCCTGTGTCCCATCCCAGAGTCCCCACAGCTCCATCAGCGCTGAGTTGGGCTCACACTGAGCAGGCATTGAAAATCAAGGCACAAATGCTTTCTGTGCTGGGAGCAAGGCAAGGCAGCGGTGCTTTGGCCTCATTCAGAGGCCTCAGTCAGACACATGAGGACACCAACCCTAAGCCTGTTTCTCTGTCTGCTTTCTGACTAAAGGGGTTCAATAGGGATGGCTCATCCCATGCTGGGTCCCAGGGTGCTGTGAGATGCTTGCGTGCTTGGCTGGAGCTGGGGCAAATTCAGGCCCTTGCCCATACAAGAGGCAGTGTCAATACGGCGCCTGTGAACTCGACTTCACAAGACATCAAATGCGCTGCAGTTGGATGGAAATTGGCTCTCAGAGCTCCTTTCTTCTGGCACGAAGCAGCTTCCTGAGCCAGCTCCCCCCTCAGTGGGTGGATGGGCTGATAATATGAGGAAGCACCATGCCTGGGATCTCATCTCCAGGCTTGCTGACAATTTGAATTAATGTTTACTTAACTAACCAGGAGCCCTCTCACATCCCAGCTGCCTTTGCTGGGGGGTTGACATGGCTCGTGGGGGTAGGGGAGCAGAAGTGTTTCTGAACTGTCTCCTTTGTGCTCCAGGAATCTCTAACCCTTAGGAAAAATCCTGTTTCCAGAAGAATCGGCCCTTCTCCCAATTTACTAGAAAAGATATCTCGGATTTCTGCCCCTGCATTGTTCTTGAGAAGGATCTCAGTGGAGGAGCTGGCTAATTTGCAGTATTTTACATATCTAATATGGTGTCAGAAATGCTTTTAAATCCCTATTATATTTAATTAGGAGGCAGCTTTTGGCATATTAGGCAGGAATGGGGCTGTCTAATTACTTATTGGCAATTTCATACCCATGAAGGTAATTAAGTTAAGTAAAAGCTGGAGGCAAGATCCCATGCACACATCTGCCCAATTTTGGAGCTGCTATGGGATCCAGCAGGGTTGATGCAGGTTGTCTGGCCTTGGAGTGCTGTGTGGCTATCCAGGGCTAGTGCTGGGCTCTCCCCCTCCATGGGGTGAGGGACAGACATTCCCCTGGCAGTGACCATGCCCAGCAGTCCCAGATACAGCAGGAGATCTGCCACCCTGGTCAGGTGCCCAGCCACTTCCTGCAGGGCTCTGACACCTTCTTGGCCCATGACATACTTGTCTCCCAAACCTGGCATTTTTAATCTGAAAACTGAGCTGGAATCTGACAAAACACGGATCATCCAGGAGATGTAAGAGCAGGCAGAGTTCCTGGCAGACTGAAGTGTATTTTTAGCCTGCAAGTTTTGGAATTTAACTGTTTCTTATGAGAAAACAAGAGGTTTTCAAATCTGGATGCTTAGCTTTGTCCACGCTGGGAGCCCTGCTACTGGTCTGTATTGCATTGCCCACCTTGAAAATACAGGTTTATGGCAGGGAGGGAAGGAGGATGAGAGTCAGGCTGTGCTGCACAGCCCCTGCTTGCCTCTCCCATCACACAGGACTGCTCTGTGGGTCCGAGCTCTACCCTGTGCCCACTGCCAGGAGCTCAGGGGTGCTGGCATGGCCACATGATGTGACCAGGGGTTGTCTGCTCACCCTCCTTCTGGCCCATGACAGCAGCCATGACTTGGGGTAGCAGTGCTGGAGCTGGTCACAACTGAGGCACTCCCAAGAGCATGGGTGGCTCTGGGGCAACCAGCACACAAAACTGCCTGCCCATGTTGCCACGTTCTTGCACATGTGCCAGCAATGGGTGGCACATATACCTCCCCAGGTTCCCCTGAGATGGTTCCCACTGCATCTCCTGGTGGGGATGGCATCTTGCAATGCCTCTGCTAGAGTAGCAGCAGAGTCCCCAGCCACCCAACTCCCTCCAAGGGTCTGATATCTGCCTGGATGCAGCAGTATGAGCCTCTCCCCCTCTGCAGGGTTTGCTACCAAGACCCCCCTGTTCAGGAGATTTCATCCCCCCTTTAATCTTGGTGGTTGGAAGCTGGGGAGCCGATAATGATGAAGGAGTGTGAATGTCAGCAGGAAATCAGCTTCAATCAGAACTGTTAAAAATAAGCCCACCAGGCCTGCTCTGGCAGGGGTAATCAGCCTTGGTGGCTGCTCTTCCCAGGTCCTAGAGCACGAGCCACAGCTGTGCTGAGCAGCTCCAGGCCACCCCAGCAGCCCCTCTGGAGGATGCTGCAACCTCAGCAGATCCAGACTCAGAGGAGAGACCTCCTGGAGACAGGGTGCAGGGTCTTGTCCCCACTCCCCAGACACACCCTGATCTCCCCTTAGGAGGAATCCCCTCTGCAATTCCAGGTGGGTTTAGGCTAAGTTTTAAACAGCAGAGTGCAGCATGGCCCAGGGGCATGTTTTTTCTTAAGGTTTTCCAAGAGCTGCATGCTGTGGCATAGCATGTGTGATGGCAGAGAGATGCTCAGCTTTCTTGAAGACACCTGTGACTGTAGCTACCTCCTGGGAAATACACAGCCTCCCTTTCCCAGCTCAGTTAGGCTGTGGTGGGAGAAGTGGGCATGCTGGTCCCAGCGATTCAGGCACGACCCCAGGGCAGAGTCAGCCATGGGTTCTTGGGGTCACAGAGGCAGTGTCCTGTCCTGAAGTGAGATGCTCTTGGAGCAGAGACAGGAGGTGTGATGTTAACTTCAAAGATAATTAACCTCTGGATAGGCTGCAAAGGGATGTAGGGCTGCTCTTGAGCTTCAGTATGGAGGCTGAAGGTCTGTGTAAGACCCCCAGGGCCCACAGCTCAGGCTGAGGCTCCCTGATCTGTGCAGTGCTGTCAGGTTCACTGCTTCTGTGAGGCTCCATGCATGCATGGTCCAGGAAAGGCAGGAGGAGCACCCAAATGTGCCCCAGGGAACTCATTTCAGCCTCCCCCAAACAAGGAGGAGCTGTTGATCCCCACCAGGGGTGAGGTCTGTGGGCGGCAGCGTTTCGTGGCCACGGGGGCTGCAGCTGTACTGACTGCTGGTGGGGAGAGACTGCCCCAGACTCGTGGTGTAGTTTTGTACCAGAGGCTCTTCAAAGAACCCATCCATGGAGGGAAGCCCCATGGGCTGGGGTGCTGTTTGTTGTTCCCAGTAGCATGGCCACGATTGGGTGTTGCTCTCCTAAACCCTCTTGGTAGCAATGTTACTGGGGCAAGGGCAGCCCCATCTTGGGCTTTGTTGCCCTGCCAGCAGTTTTTATCCTAGTTTTGATGTGTGAAACAAGGGAATGGAGCCTCTTCACCTGCCTGTTGGGTTTTGCCTGCTTTGTGCCCTTGTTCTCTGTTCCCATCCTCAGGCAGTCTCGCAGTCTAGTGCTCACTGCCCCATTTCCCACCCTCCTTTCCCATTGGATCTTTCTCCTATCAAGACTATTTCCTCTCATCCCTGTGTAAAATCAGATCTCTTTTTCCAGCTGCTGGGCTAGATTTGAGATGTCCTGCTGGCTCCACCCCAGCTACCACTGGGGGCTGTTGCTTTTCACCGTGCAATGCATCTCCCTCCCACCTTTCACCCCCTCACTGGCTCTGTGGTGGCTCCCAGGTGCTTTCAGGAAGCCAGGCTTGTCCCACTGCTGGGACAAGAGTTTTGCCTGTCTTAGTTCTAGGGCTGAGTGTGAGGGGCCTGAAGGACCCTTGGTCATGCCAGGGCATCTTGCCAAGTAACTCCAGCTGGGCCTTGCAAGGTTCTGCATCGGTTTCAGAGCATCCTCGAGGCTGGGAGAGTTTGCTTTAGCCCTTCCCAAAGCTGCAGCCAGGGTTTGGAGTTGCTATCCCAGGACCTGCAAAGCTGAGGAGCAGCATCGCAGATCTGCATCATTGCTACTTGGCTCACCAGCCTGTGCCAGATCTGGGACAGCCGGGATGCAATTCTCAGCTTGGCTCAGGCTCATTCACACCTCGGAGCAATCCAGGAGGGCCGGCAGGGCTGGCTTCACACTTATTAGCAATTAAAAGGCTCAGAGGCTGAGAGTCAATTAGCTCTGAGCTCAGCAGTGCCACAAACCCAGGGGATGAGCCTGCTAAACGAGAGCCTCAGCCAGCTCCCCACAGGGCTTGGGGTTGGCTCGCCAGAAGAGCTATTTTCTTTTCCATTTACACCTTGGTTGAGTGTTGCTGTATGGAGTTCCGGGTGTCTAGGGTGTGAGCTGCTGGCCAGGAGGCTGCATGGCTTCCCATTGCACAGACTGGAGCCTGACATCTCTTCCAGCATGGCACAGCACTGTCACCCAGCAAGGCCCTCTCAGCAAGAAGCTGTGGGGAGTGAAGGGGGATCGACCTTGTCCTAACAATCATAGAGCTGTGTGGGAAAGTCTCACTGTGGCACATTGCTGTCTGATGGAGCCAGAGCCACTGGCAAATCCCCACTGCTACCCACCCACTGCCTCTGTCCTAGGATCTGAAGCTGTTGGGATGTGGTACCCTACTTTGCCAGGCACACTGGGATGATGCTGGGTCCATCAGCACTGGGATGATCTCCCATGGGCTGAGGTTCCCCTCTGCAACAAGAGAGCAGCAAGGCAGTGAACCATGAGTGGGTTCAGGCAGAAGCTGGTGGAGCCACACAGACCTGGGCGAAGGGACTGTTCCACAAGTTTAATTTGCAGCACTTTAGGATCATGCTGGAAATGAGCCAGGTGATGTACATGTGAAGCAGGTAGGTGAGCAGGCTGTAGAGCAGTAGGGGAGCTGGAAAAGAAGCATGCTTTTATGGAGGGTTTTTCTGGGATTTACTGCTACTCGAGGGCAAGACAGAAGCAAAGATGTAAAAGGAGGAAGGAGAATAAGCTTGTTGAACATTGGGGTGGAGGAGATTTGTGAGTGGTAAACAGCAAAGTTGGAGGGAAGCAGGAAGCCATGCAGTGATGGGACCACCAGCTGTCTGGGCTCGCTGTGTCAGTGGGAACATGGAGGTGGTGAACTGAGCAGGTGCAGTTTTAACACCCGGTGTCCAGCCAGATACTTGCTGTAGAGGACAAGAGACCTCATGCAGTAGTCAGCGGGAGCAGGGGGTTATATGTCAGCCACACAGCAGGTCTCTCTGCAGAGCGTGCCAGGCTGGCAGCTCCTGGGTGTGTGCTGCAGGGCACACCACTGCCCACCCCAAGCTCTGCCAGACCTCAGGGCACTGGGATCAGCAGGTGCTGCGGCTGTCTCGAGGCACTTTGGGATGCTGGGGAGCTGGTGGCAATGCCTTAGCCTCACATTGGCTCCTTTTCCTGCAGATAACGAGGTTGCAGGAACAAAGGGACAGTGCGGGGAAGGGTGGTGTCAGACACACGGGGTTTGCAGCTTGTTATTTCACTTGTGTTTCCATTAAAGCTGCAGCTTTAAACTTGTTTCAATCTCTGAAGAGGCTTCGGTGTGGGTGGCAGATGCTTTACTCCCCCTCCCTTTCCTCTCTTTTCCTTGGCCAGCTCCCCTTGTTCCCCTTGCATCCCTTTCCCATGGAGGCTGGACCCGTGGCTCTGGCTGTGCAGTGAAGCCCACGCAGGAGCTGCTGCTTGTTGGAGCTGGACCAGAGCCACCTCACAGGCTCTGTCCTGTGTTGAGAGCTGCTCAGCAAGAGCCCAGATCGTGTAAATGCCATCCTCTTGCAGGTCATCCCACTTCTAATGGGCATTGCCTGTCCCCAACTTTACCCCATGGCCAAAGAGGGCTGTTGGTGTCACCCGTGGTGCGTGCATCCACTCGCCTCTGCACCCCCACTGCATCCCCCCACACATGCGGGGTGATACCAGCTGGTGTCAGTGGCTGCTGCTCCTGTAAGCACAGCGGCCTGGGTCATGGCACGGGTCAGCAGTGTCCCTTTGAAGCCACTAAGATTTATGCATGCCCTGAAATGTTTTGCTAAATCAGCACCATCATGCTGAGGCTGGAACTCTTCTCACTAACTGTTGCCTTGAGCATATGTTGCATTTTACACATGCTCTGCTCTGCTGTCCAAGGAACAAAGCTCTTCAGCTTTAATGTTTTGGGAAGCATCTGCATTTCCTGAGGGGAAGGGGCTGAGGCCAGAGCCTGAGGTCAGCACAGCATTTTGGGAAGCCTTTCTCTGCCAAAGGAGCAGCATGAAGCACTGCTCCCTGGTCTAGCAGCATTTGCTTTTACTCTTTGCACTGCCTACATGGTGGACAGGCAGAATTTGTTGTTCAGGCTCATGTCGCTGAGGTCTGTGGTCTGAGATGATTGGCATGACATCATGATGCCTAGCAGTGTGCTGCCTTGCCCCATCACAGGATTGTTTAGTCTTTGTGTATATCTATGGGCCTGACAAGGATGACCTCTGATCCATTGCTTTTTCTAGTGCTGAGATAATGAGAAATATTATTGCAAAAAACCTCAGGTGGGAATGGGGGCAGCCCATATAAGGGAAGTGATTAGTTACTGTTTTTTGGACCTCTGTGGATGTGACCTCCTCTGTCATACTGCCCATCAAAAGGGGCACATGATCCCAGCTGGGCTGGTGTCAAGGCATGTATGAAAATGCACACAGAGGCCAAACTCCTTGTGCCACCCAGGAGCAGTGAGCCTAGTGCAGGGCAGGAGAGGCCAGTGGTGGGTTTCAGGCTAGAAGGATGCCTGGACCTCTTCATCTCTAGGGTTCCTGTAGGAACACCTTCCCGCCTTTGCACAGTGCTTCTCTGTGCCACAGAGATGTCTCTTGTGCTGAATACAGGTTGCTGCAACCATCCTTGTCCTCTCTGGCTGTACCACCCCTGCTCTTGTGCACCCTGTCCCATTACCCATCAAGGCTGTCTGGGCTGGAAGGCAGTTTCTGTGGCTGCAGGTTGTGGTCTCCCCAAGCACACTGTGGGCTGCGGCACCCGGAGCCAGGAGGATAATGAGATCTTAATAGTCCAATTATATCCCATCGATTTACTCAGCACGTAATTGTTGGCGGCTGTGGCTGCCTGATGAAACGCCCGCTCCGGCTGCCAGCGGGGAGGGCAGTGCTGCACCGCCCAGCCTGGGATGCTCCTCGCAGCAACCAGGTGTTCCCCCTTGAACTGCTGCAGGAGCTGCCTCCTTCCTCACACCCCCTTCCCACTCCCTCGTCTTTTACTCAGGAGGGGCAGGGACAAGAGGGGCAGGCAGAGACTGGAGCAGGGACGCTGGCACTCTGTCCTGGCTGGGCAAGGGATGCTGGCATCAGGCTGACCCCAGGCTGTCATCCCCCACGCTGCCCTGGGGAGCAGAAGGGTTGAATATCCCCTCCTCCCACTCAAACAGGCAGACAGAAGTGGCTCTTGCTGGGTGACAGTCCCTTTTGGCTGAGGAGTGCTGAGCCATCAGCCCTGTCTGGGGGCCTGTAATGGCCAATGTGGTGACTACCAGAGGTGTGCCCAGCTGATCCTCTGGAGGCAGAAGCCAGTCCCTGAGCATACCCCTGCTGTTTTTCCTCACCACAGCTTGGCACTGCAGGTGCACCTCTGTGCTTCTCTTCTGTTAATTTCCCTTTTGAGCTGGTTCTGGCTGGGAGTCCTACAGGCTTATAATGCCTAATGTGGAGGAATCTCTCCTAGTTGTGATTTTAAGCCTGCCTTTGTGCTGGTTGTCCCTTTTTCTGTTACAGTAAAAAGCAGTGAATAATGCCTTTCTTGCACCCATGTATCAGGCTCTGCGACCCCATCATGTCCTGCACAGACACCATCAGCCCTGGGGCCAGGGTTGCAGCAGGCAGCAGCCAGTAGCACACAGCTCCCTGTGACCTTGGGGATGTTAGAATGAGGCAGGGGTGGAAAGTCCGTCTGGTCCCTCTCAGCCAGGATGGAGTGGTGCTGGCAGCTGGGCTGGCAGACTCCATTAAAAATCAAGCAGCCTGATGTAATGCTGGGGGCATGCTGCAGGAGCCTGAACCTGAGATGAGGCTGTGGGGAGCCCTGTTCACACCAGAACTGGGGACTGGGGCAGATGGCATAGTGGCCAAAACCATGCCTTGTTACCCCAGCACCTTGCTAATGCAGCAGGGCTGGTGCCCCCAACCTTCAGAAAGCAGCTCCCTACTGAGACACTCCTCCTTGGGCATTGAGTCCTTGCAGCCTCTGGGACTCATGTTCCTCACCTTGAGTGGTTCATGCAGCTGGGACATGTGGACAGCATTTGTTTCCCCCAGCATGGAGCTGTGGGTGCCCACACTGGAACAAGCACTGGGTGCAGACACTCCTACCCTGCAGCAAGAACCAGGAGGACAAAGTCCCCAGGGAGATTCTGGGCTGTCAGCCACTAATGTGAGTGCTGATTAATCTATCGATCTTGCATAATGTGAGGGTCTTTGTGTCCCTTCAGCTTGCCGTTGTCACCTGTCAGAGAGTGACATGAACAGCTGTGCCAGCGGGGCAGCCCTGGCTCTGCCCATCCCTCTGCCCTGGGCAGGCTGTGCTGGGACAAACAGCATGTGTGGGATGACCCGAGGGACACGGGGCTGCTTAATAGCTTCTGATGCCATGGTCTTTGCCGGTTAGTTCCTGGCAGGTCCTTTGGCTCTGGGAAATGCTAGCTGCATTCTGGCGCAGCCTCCTGGGATCCCAGGAGCACCCATCCCTGCCTGAAATGCTGGTGCTGCTGAAATCACAGAAGGTTAGGGGTTGGAAGGGACCTCGAAAAATCATCTAGTTCAACCCCCCTGCCAGAGCAGGATCACTTACATAGGAACGCGTCCAGGTGAGTTTTTAATATCTCCAGAGAAGGACACTCCACAAACCCCCAGGGCAGCCTGTGCCCTCTGTCACCCTCACAGTGAAAAAACAAAAACAAAACCAAACCCTGTTCAGAGCTGCATGGCTTTGGTTGCCAGGGCAGCTGCCATGTCTGCTCGAGACTTGGTGTATGGTTGCTGTGGCTGAGCTGGTGTCTGCAGTAGCTAGCGGAGTCCCATTGCTGGTGGAGCAGCGGACCTGTTACACATTTTCACGGTGGGAGCAATGGCCTCTGATCTGCTTTGGTGAGTGGTAGAAGGTCTGGGAGACTACTGGATGCTAATGAGTTTCCACTGAGGAAGCTGGAGACGAAACAAATTAAAGAGTGCAGCCCCCGTGCTTCACCCCACTGGAGCTGGTCCTGAGCACACAGAAAGCCTCTCACCTGCCATGACATCTCTGCAGCCCTCGCCAGCGTGGCTGGGACAGGACACGGGCTGCAACTTTCCCCTCGGTGGTGGTGCCCCGGTGGCTACCGGCACCAGGCAAGAGAAACCACCACAGAGCCAGCCCTGGCGGGTGCTGCCAAGCCTGGCGAGGGGACCGTGGTGCCGGAGGGCTGCCAGGCTGCCCGCGCTTTCTTGGCAGGCAGCGGGGGCCTGGGAGGACGTGGGCCCAATTACCTCCCCGCTGCGTTCGGGCCTAATCCCCTCGCGCGGCGCGAGGAGCCGGCTCGCCAAACAAGGCTCAATCAGGTTAAAGTGTGAAGTCAGGATTAACCACAAGAATGAGAGCGTGGTAATAGCCCCGGCCTCCCCGCCCGGCCGCCGCAGCCCCGCTGTGGCCCCCTCCTTCCCTCCCGCCCTCCGGCCTGCTGGGCTCTTGCCGGGGAGATTAAGGCTGCCGGGGTTTGTTTGCCTGAGTGGGCTCCCCACTGAGAAGCCATGTCCAACAGTTTTGCTCGGTGCCCCCGCTCAAAGCCGGGCAGGGCAGCACGCTAGGGGGTTGGCTCCTGCTTCCGAACCCCTGCCAGTCCCCAAGGAGCCATGTCCCTGTGCCTGGCTCCTCGCCAAGGCTCCCCGGGGATAGACGGCTGTGGGGGACCAGGGCTGCTGGCTGCCAGGAGAGCCAGTGCCATGGACACCTTCTGAGCCACCGCAGGTGTTTCACCAACAGCTGTCATGCACGGGGTGGGACAGAGAAGTGGGGTATAGGATCTGAGCAGGGAAATCTCCAAAATCCCAATCCCTGACCACCACCATTCCTCATGCTGCCCAGCAAAGGAAAATAGTGTTCACGTAGCCTGACCATAAGTCTTTTAAGGGATAGGGAAGGAAAGTGGGCTACTTCTCCCCATTGCACAGCCATTGGCTGGAGCTGGCTGCCACTGATTAACAGGCATCTGCTGGGTCAGAAGCCCCCATGGGAGGTGAGCCTGGGGACAGAAGGGACCTGGAATGGGGCTAGGTCAGGAAGGGCTGAAAGTGAAGTGGGTTCCTAGAGAGCAAGCAAGGGCCCTGCTTTGCAGATAGGCTGCTGAGAGCTTCCCATTTGTGCATGAACGTGTGCTATAGCCTCCAGAGAGAGCCTGCCTCTGACTCCTCTGGCACTCACAGGGCAGAAGCTGTGTGTCCCCCAGCACCTGTTCACCCCTCATCATCCTTCTCCTTTGCACCCCTGGAACTACTCTGCACCCTGTGCCATACTAGAAGAAACTCCAGCTGTATGATCCCGATGGCATGGGGATGGGACAATGGCGGTGCTGTGAATGGGCATCCCCTGGATTCAACAACTAGGAACTCTTAAACTTCGAGCTTTAGGAAAATATCTGGAAATGAAACCAGAAAAGACAGAAAGGGTGGCTATGACAAAAGGGTGGCAGGCTGCTTTCTTTCCCTGTCCTCTGTTTGTGCCTCTCACTGGCTGGTCCCCAGCGGGGCTGCCAGTGCTTGGGGCTGCCGCTGCAAGCTGGCACGCCACGTGCAATGGCACTGATGTGCTTGTATTTGGCAGGGTGTGAGGTGGCACTGGCGCAGGCGCCGAGGATGCCGCAAGCCACATAGTGGAGCAAGGAGAAGCCGTGCCATCTGCTCTCTCTTTGGCACCAAAATGTAAAGCAAACATTGCTGGGAGCTAAGAAACACCAGGAGGGATGAGGCCGTGCCTTGCTCCAATGCTGGAGCCCAAAGATCCCGTGGGCAAAGCATGTGTTTGTCCTGGTGTTGTTAGCTGTGTAACTGTGCCAGCAATGTAAGCCCAGCACCAGGGCCTTGCTGCAACCCTCACATCCTGTGTCTGTCCCTCTTGGCATCGGTACTCCCAACTGCAGCATTCCATTGGTGACTGTCACAAAAAAGCTGTGAAGGGGAGAAGCCTCGTAAAGTCAGTTGCAACCTTCTAGCAGTGTTTCCCTCACTAGCTGGAAGTGAGCAGCTTGCAGACAGACGCCTGGGTTTGCTCCCTGGGCCTGCTGGGACTCCCATGTGCTATGAGTGGAGAAATTCGAGTGGAGGAAAGAAAAAAGCTGCAAGCAGGGGATGCCTGGGCAGGCAGAGCTGGAGCTGGCAGAGGGGTGCAGAGCACCAAAGAGCAGTGGGTGATCCACTTGCTTGGCCCCACTGTGACTGGTTTAATGTTGGAGGACAGGCAGATGCCATGAGGGAGTGTGATGAATTGAATGCAGTGAACTTTGCCTGGCAGTCTCTGGAGGGTTTTCTAGGGGATTTCTTCTTCTAGGAGCCAAATGGGAATTGGGAACAATGCTGTGTTTTTCTGAAAAGTCAGTGCAGTTCCTGGATGTCCTTGGAATGTTCCTGCAGCTCCTCAGCAGAGGATGTGAAGGGGGCATTAGCATCTAAAGAGGTGTGGCAGATTGCTGCAGGTGTCGGATCCATCCCCTTTGGAGACCTCAAGGCGACCCCGATCCCTCCGGAGGGGTTTAGCACAGGCTTGAAGCATCCTAGGCTGGAGCCGGCAGAGCAGGCAGGGCAGGCAGCACAGGCAGGACAGGCAGGCAGTGCAGGCAGGGCAGGCAGGCAGTGCAGGCAGGCAGGACAGGCAGCGCAGGCAGGCAGCGCAGGCAGGGCAGGCAGCGCAGGCAGTGCAGGCAGGGNAGGGCAGGCAAGGCAGGCAGGGCAGGCAAGGCAGGCAGGGCGGGCAGGCAGCGCAGGCAGGACAGGCAGGGCAGGCAGGGCAGGCAGGCAGGGCAGCCTGGCAGTGCCGCCGCGTGGGTAGCGGTGAAACTGCGCCTGATGCACGCTAGGATGCTGGCAGGGGAGCTCGGCTTTACCCTCCCTGGGAGCCAGGTCCTTCCAGGGGCAGCATCTCCCTTCCTTTTCTCAGCAATGGTGCTTTGCCACCCCAACAATGACTGTGGGTGGTGTACCAGTCCCTGCTCCCTGTATTTGTTATGTTGAAGGAGAGCTGGTCAACACTGGTGAGCATCCAAGAAAACCCTGAATCACCTCAGGGGGCTGGGATGGTGTCTCTGTGGCCTGTGTAATGTCAAGGGGTGCTTAATCCATGCAAGTTGCCCTCATCCTGCTCTTCATTCACCCATGGTCTTGCTGCATAGGACAAATGCTGTGCTGTGCTTCAGTTTCCCTGTGCAAGGAGGAAACTGAAGACTTGGCCTCCTGCCCCAAGGGTGGTTGGAGAAGGGGTTGTGCTGGCATGGGACTGGGCACAGGCAAAATAGACACTTGCTGAGCTCAGGGGAGCTCCTAGCCCTTGGGGTGGTAGAGGGAACCGCAGCATGAGAGCCATGAGGCACAAATACAATAGGCAGGTCCCTAAGGGATGGGGTGAGCTTAGTTGGTCCACCCTGACCCTACTTTGCATTGAGATTTTTGATCTTCAAGGTTGCTAAAAGCAGCCCAGGCCAGCAAACCCACTGGGAGCTTTGCAGACACAGAGCCCACACTGGCCCAGCATGCCCAGGTGCTGCAGAGTGAGGGATTACATGGATGGTGCCATGTAGTGATGAAGTAATTAATGACCCCATTATTTGTGCCCTCTAAAGTGCAGGGCAGGCTCCATGGGAATGCCTGCTGGAGCCACTAAGTGTAATTACTAGTTAATCAGCAGGGTCCTGTAATTATATCAGCCAGAGGGTATTTAAGTGCAGAGGTTTTTTCCAGAGCTGTGCCCGGCCACTCTCTTTACGAGACCCAGAGACAGCATTTCCCAGGGACCCCCAGCCAATTGTAACCACCATGGATGGAGCTTGGGGTCGACAGCAGGGCAGTGGGCAACAAGAGGCATGAAGCAAATTAGTCTCCAAGAACCCCTTGGGTATTACTAAGTGCTGGGGCATGTCCCTCCCTGTGGGCACCTTTGTCCCATGGGGCATTGTCTTTTGCAGGCACTGCTCATTTTCCTTTCTGCCTCATGTCTTCTACAGGGACCTGAGCGAGAACTTCATCCAGGCCATCCCCAGGAAAGCTTTCCGTGGTGCCACCGATCTCAAGAACCTGTGAGTCTCAGCAGGGATGGGCATTGGGGAGTTTGGGGTCAAGTCTGGTGTCAGAACCCAACAAGTCATTCTACTTGGGTTGTCCCAGCAACACTCCCTCCATCTTTCTTCCACAGGCAGCTGGATAAGAACCAGATCAGCTGCATCGAGGATGGAGCTTTCCGTGCTCTGCGTGGGCTGGAGGTCCTGTAAGTGGCGAGGGGCAGGCTGGAGCCTTCAGCCCACAGACCCCCTGCAGGGTGATCATGTCCCCAGGTGCTCCCTGCTCACTGAGGCACTGCAGGGACATCTCCAGCATGCTACCTCTCCCTCCTCCTGCCCCAAGGGTCCATCTGCCTGCATCTGGCTGTGCTGGGGAGACCTGCCCGGGGGTTTGGGCTGTCCCTATCCCTCGCCTCTGTCCCTCCATCCTATACTAGGGATGGGTTAGTACTGTTTCCCCCAGGGGTTTGGTGTCACTGGAACCATCTCAAGCACTCATTTACGGCCTGGCTGCCCTGACCTTCCCCCCTCTGCTTTTCTGCAGGACCCTGAACAATAACAACATCACTTCCATCCCTGTGTCCAGCTTCAACCACATGCCCAAGCTGCGGACATTGTGAGTGCTGGGGCTGTGGGGATGGGAGGGCTGTAGCAAAATGTCCCCAGCTCTTCTGCTGGTGCAAGCTGCTCACCAGTCACCATGGGGAGTGGATGGGGGGGACATCCCTAAGGACTGCCCAGCAGGGTGGCTTTGGCAACAGGCACAGATGCTCTTGGGCTCCTCTGTGTCTCCTTCTGTATGCCCCTAGTCTTTGGGAAAAACTGGAGGGCAGGGGGATGGGCAGGAGTTGTCCTGTGGCTGCTGACCGCCCTGTCCACCTACAGCCGTCTGCACTCCAACCACCTCTTCTGTGACTGCCACCTGGCCTGGCTGTCACAGTGGCTGCGCCAGCGCCCCACCATCGGGCTCTTCACCCAGTGTGCTGCTCCAGCCCAGCTCCGTGGCCTCAACGTGGCTGAGATACAGAAGAATGAGTTCAGCTGCTCTGGTGAGGGGTACAGGGGAGGCAGTGGGAGCTACAGCATAGACATCAGTCATAGGGACAAAGCCTGCCCCACCGCTGCAGCTCACCTCCACTCCCTGCCACATGCCTCAGCTCAGAGCCTGGATGCTCACAGTGGGCTCCGCTCAGCTCATCAGTGTCCTTGCTGTGGGGACAATATGGGTATAACACCACGTTATCAGTGTGAAAAAGGGTTCATCAGCCTGTGCCCTTGCAGCTGTATGCCTTCTGCATGAGGCTGGGTGCACTAGGACCTTGTGCACCTGATCGAGGGTGCCGTGAGTTGTCCCAGCACACCAGGTCCCTTCCTGGGGGTGCTGCCACCCACGCACCTGGACCAGATCTTCGCAGTTCTTATGCTGGCTGCTTCCCTGGCAGGACAAATGGACCCAGCACATGCTCAGCTCTGCAGCTTGTCCTCTGGCTCCTGCCCAGCCATGTGCACTTGCAGCAATGGCATCGTGGACTGTCGGGGCAAGGGGTTGACAGCCATCCCTGCCAACCTGCCTGAGACCATGACAGAGATGTGAGTACTGCCCCACACTGTCACTGCTGGGCTCCAGGGGGCTTAGAAGCAGTGAGGACACAGAGGCAAGGCAAGCCCCATGACTCAGCCATCCTGCAGGGTGGCAGGCTCTCCTTGCCCTCCTCCAGTGATGCCCAGATTTAGCTCTGGATTTAGCTGCATTAAAAATGTAAATAGATAAATAATCTCCTTAGGGGAATCCAATTATGGTGCAAAGCTCTCATTGGGACAGCATACAAAGCACGTGGGAGGCAGCAGGCACCCCCAGGCCTAGGGTGCTGGGGAGGACAAGGTGCTTCCCCTACCTCAGCCAGCACAATCCCCCACCCATGGCACCCAACCTCCCTGATTGAGGAAGCCCCAAACACAGGCTGCAAGTTGTCCCAGGGGTGAATGATGCCACTCTGCTGGGGTAATTTATTGCAAGCCTGGGAGTCTTGCAGCCCCCCCACTCCTGTCAGTGGGGTGCTGGGGCTTACAACCCTCATCTCTTAGCCTTCTCTTTGCAGACGCCTGGAGCTCAATGGCATCAAGTCCATCCCCCCAGGTGCCTTTTCCCCATACAAGAAGCTGCGGAGGATGTAAGTGTGCAGCCACCACCATCCCACCCCGAACCCCAGCATCCTTCACTTTGCTGGCCCCTACAGTGACCCTGCAGCCCCTGCTCTGTCAGACATTGGGCACTTGCCATGACATGGGTGCCCCACATGGCAGCACTGGGTTGGGGTATCCCAACTGTGTATATCGGGTATGGGGGGTGGTGCCTGGAGGATGGGGGCATGGCATGAGAGAAGAAGAGACCAGGATACATTCTCTGGATTTCAGAGACCTGAGCAACAACCAGATCTCAGAGATCGCCCCCGATGCCTTCCAGGGGCTGCGCTCACTGAACTCACTGTAAGTGCCTACACTGGGGTGTGTGGGATGAGATGGGGTGGGTGTGTGCCCCCTGAACTGTCCCCCACTCTGCTCCCCCCCATTTGTCTCACACCAGCCTTTCTCTCCCAGGGTACTGTATGGCAACAAGATCACAGACCTCCCCAGGGGTGTCTTTGGGGGACTATTCGCCCTGCAGCTGCTGTAAGGCACTTGTGGCTGGGTGGGATGCTCTGCGGAGACACTGGGAAGTGGGGCTGAGGTCCCCAGTGTCTGCGGTGCATGGGAGGGGTCCTCAGACTCACCTCCCTTCCTCCTTGCCAGGCTTCTCAATGCCAACAAGATCAACTGTGTGCGGGCAGATGCCTTCCAGGACCTGCAGAACCTGTCGTTGCTCTCACTCTATGACAACAAGATCCAGAGCTTGGCCAAGGGCACCTTTACATCCCTGCGGGCCATCCAGACCCTGTGAGTGCCTACACCACCTCTGATGCCCACATGGGTGGGCACCCTGGAGGGGAGAATCTCAGTGGGTAGGTGGGGATGGAGCTGGAGCTGGTAGTGACTTGCTGCCCCCAGTAGTGTGTCACACAATGTCCCTGGTGCAGGCACCTGGCCCAGAACCCCTTTGTCTGTGACTGCAACCTGAAGTGGCTGGCAGACTTCCTCCGGGCCAACCCCATTGAGACCAGTGGTGCCCGCTGTGCCAGCCCCCGGCGCCTCGCCAACAAACGCATTGGACAGATCAAGAGCAAGAAGTTTCGCTGCTCGGGTGAGAGCTGTTCCCACTGTCCCCCCCATAGGTGGTCTGTACTCATCCCTGCCCCAGCCCGGTGTCCATGTGCTCACTGTGCTGATGTACTTTTCTCTCCACAGCCAAAGAGCAGTATTTCATCCCAGGTAAGAGGAAGAGTCACACATGTGGGTGCAGCATGTGTGGGTGCTTGGTGTACTTTTGACCAGGTCTGACTCAGCAGAATCATGCTGCATTTCTCATCATTTCTACTCACTGAGCTCCCAGCTGCTGCAGTAACAAAAGTGTTGAGTGCCATGGTGTGCCAGGATCTCCCATTGTGCCAGCATCTGGTTAGGTACAGGGGCATCCCTGGGATCTGGCTCTGGATCCCTGGGATCCCCCTCTTGAGGAGGGGAAGAAGGTTATGGGCAGTGCAGCACCTCACCTGCCCAGGACCTATCCCTGCAGATAAGCTGCTTTGGGAGGGAACACAGGGTTGTAATGTAGCTGGTATGGGGGTAGCTGAGGAAGAGATGGAGAACTGCTGGGGTGTGGGAGGGTCAAAGGAGGGTAGGGCAGGCACAGGCCCTGTGCCTTTGGCCCTGGGAGCCCACACTGCCCTTTATCGCCCGCAGGGACAGAGGATTACCAGCTGAACAGCGAGTGCAACAGCGACATGATCTGCCCCCCGAAGTGCCGCTGCGAGTCCAGCGTGGTCGAGTGCTCCAATGCGAAGCTCACCAAGATCCCAGAGCGCATCCCGCAGTCCACAGCTGAGCTGTGAGAGCCTCCTCCCTCCCACCCCACTTTGCATCCCGCAGACGCAGCATCCCCAGCACTGGTTTGGCTCAGGGATTGGTCTGTGCCAGACCCTTTGCAGCCATCTCCTGAGCTATTTTCCCTACCGCCCACCCCAGGCGCCTAAACAACAATGAAATCTCTGTCCTGGAGGCCACTGGTGTCTTCAAGAAACTCCCACATCTGAAGAAAATGTGAGTATCAGGCAGGCACAGCTCCACCGTGAGTGCCTTGAGGGCTGGAAATGCACATGAGATCCTGAGGCCAGGGCAGCCTCAGGTGTGAAATGGAGGGACATGTCCCAGCCCAAGGGTCCCTGAGGGTCTGGGCATCACTGGGTGCTTGGTGGGGCTTATGGGAGGCAGGGTTCAGGACAAGGTAGGGACAGAGCTCCTCATCTCAGTCTGCTTTCCCTTCTTCACAGCAATCTCAGCAACAACAAGGTGTCCGAGATCGAGGACGGGGCTTTTGAGGGGGCATCCTCTGTCAGCGAGCTGCACCTCACAGTCAATCAGCTGGAGTCTGTGCGGAGTGGCATGTTCAGGGGCCTGGATGGGCTGAGGACCCTGTGAGTCCCCTCTTATCCGTGGGCATGGGGATGGGAACATCCCTGCTCCTTGCTCCCCTGTCCTGCCCGAGCTGTAAGGCTGTTGTTGGCAGCAATGCTTTGGGATGAGCTCGGGAGCTCCATACCCATCCTCTGGCCATATCCAGAGCCAGGGAAGGGGCTGGTTTTTGCTGCTGAGGAACTGGTTAAGGCTCATTCTTCTGCCCAGCAGCAAGGTGGGCACAGCCCTGGTGCTGCCAAGGTGGGTTTCACCTGTGGCACCTGCCCGGTTTCTTAGGTGCTCTCGTCCCCTTTCCCTCTACAGGATGCTGAGGAACAACCGCATCAGCTGCATCCACAATGACAGCTTCACAGGGCTGCGCAACGTCCGCCTGCTCTCCCTGTATGACAACCAGATCAGCACCATCGCACCGGGCGCCTTCGACACCCTGCAGTCCCTCTCCACACTGTATGTCTTGGGCCCCAGGGGAATGCTCCCAAGCTGTCCCCATCATGGCAAGGGGCTACAGGGAATCACCTTGCCCCTGGGATGCTCAGGCATTGCCTTTGTGCTCCCTCCTGTGTGCAGGAACCTGCTTGCCAACCCCTTCAACTGCAACTGCCAGCTGGCCTGGCTGGGGGACTGGCTGCGCAAGAGGAAGATCGTGACAGGGAACCCACGGTGCCAAAACCCAGACTTCCTCCGGCAGATCCCACTCCAGGATGTGGCATTCCCTGACTTCAGGTGTGAGGAAGGTAATTCATGGGCCCTACAGTGCTGGAGGTGATGGGGGACCAAGTTGCTCTTCCCAAGATGGAATCACAGTCTCTGTCCCAGGACCATCCCTGCTCCTGGGATGTCTGTCAGTGTCCTGTGATGAGATGGGAGCTCAGAGGGTCCCTCAGCCCACTAGTGCCATCCCCTAATGGTGTACAAGTCATGGCACCCAAGTCCTTAGAGGCTGCACACAAATACCCAGGAGCTACTCTAAAGCCTGGAGAGGAGTTTGCACCCACTGCACCACATGGTCCTTGTACATAGGCAGGTCCATGCTGGCAAATACTGTGCCCTGGGTGCTGGCAGGAGCAGATGTGTAGAGAAAACCCACCAGGATTCATCCTGCTCCTTCCTCTTTCCATTCCCAACTCTTCACATGTGCCGGAGCTGGGCAGAAGTAGCTGGCAGAGAGTGCACCTGTGAGGAGAAAAGGCTTTATTTATTTAATTTTTAAATTTAGACCAGCTTTTTGAACCCTCTGGAAAATATTTGCAAACAAATCATCATTTCTTCTGCTTTCCCTCCTCCACCACATCAAAGACTGAAAGGTTGCATCCTGTGCCTTTCCTAGTGGTGCGAGATAACGTATGGTTGTCCCAGGGATGCTTCTGCTGCTGGAGCTGGTGTCACTTCGGGGAAGGGGGAGTGATGTGGGCTCCTCGGGCTGCTCAGCACAGGCACCTCTCCCTCTAGCCTGGGTCTGGTGAAGGTTATTTCAGTAAGGTTAGCAGGTCTGAGCCCCTTCCCCTGTGCCCTCCTCTCTGATCACCCTGGGGCTCTGTTTTTGCTTGCAAATGGTGAAAATCAGAGCAGCTTCGGCTGGTTGCATCCAGGTAGGTTCTGGATACAGGAGTGATTTCTGTACTGCTGGCTTTCAGCCAGGCTGGGGCTGTTCCCTGTGGGCAGGCTGCCTGCAGCACCTGGCTTTGGGGGCAAGGGGAGGTGGTCGGCATGGTTGGGTAGCAGTCCTGGGTGAGCACAAGGCATCGAGTCCAGACTCGCACAAAGCTTAAGGTTTGGCCTCTGTGTCTCTCTGTGCCCTGTGCAGGTCAGGAGGAGACCAGCTGTGTCCCCCGGCCCCAGTGCCCTCAGGAGTGCACCTGCCTCGACACTGTCGTCCGCTGCAGCAACAAGCACCTCAAGGCCCTGCCCAAGGGGATCCCCAAGAATGTCACAGAGCTGTGAGTGGCTGGCGGGTGTACAGATTCACCCCTGTTTTTCAACAGGTTCATGACTCTGGAGAGGGGTTTTCCACTGCAGGACTGCTGGAATTCTGGCAGACATGCACCCTCCCACACCCACATGCCAGCTGGGAGTGGGAGCAGGACCCTCACCCAGACAATTCCAGCCCCAGACTCAGTGAAGGGATCAGCGAGAGCCTCCCTGCAGACCCAAGGCAATGCGCAAGGAAGGGTTCTTGTCACAGCAGCCAAGTCCTGCTCTTCAGCCCTTTGGAGGGGGCAGGACAGGGCAGCCACCCCCTGCAGCTACAGTCCCCAGAAGGCTGCCATCAGTGACAGGGATGGGGCCACCCAGCCTCTGCAATCTCTCAGGCCTCTCTTCGTGCTGTGACTTCTCCCTGTGTCTGTGGGGATGCTCTTGGAACACCAGCTCTGACCACACAGGGGTGCAATTTGCCTGGGGTCAGCCACCCATCATCGGGTGTGAGGGAGATACCCAAGCAGCCATGCCAGATCTGGATGCTCAGGAACCATGATGCTCTTTGCAACCAGGCTTTACACCCATCTGGGATGCAGCAAGTCCTGTGTGCGGGGGATGTAGGCACTGATTGTGCACATGCATATGTGTACCACCCCCTCACACCCCTGCACTGTCTCGCACACCCCTCCTCTCTCTGCGTCCTCTGTGCTCTCTCACACATGCCTTGGGAATGGCTACGGCCACCCACGCTCACATGGGATGTGAGCACATGTCAGGCTGTGCTTGCACACACAGGCTGCTGAGAGACCGTCCCTGGTGACCCACACACAGAGACCCTGGGTGTGTTAATGTGCTTGCATGCCAGCCCAGGGGTCCTCCTGAGAGCCCCATGGGTCCTAGACACCAGCAGGGAGGTGATGCTGGAGATGCTCCTTGCAGCCCAAAGCCCATGGGGCTGCATAGGAGAAATGAGGGCAAAGGGTGGGACATCCTGCGTCTTAGCCACCCCAAGGTACTTTCATTCTCCCTTGCAGCTACCTGGATGGAAATCAGTTCACTCAGGTCCCAGGGCAGCTCTCCACCTTCAAGTACCTGCAGCTTGTGTAAGTCAAGAGCCCAGCTGTGAATGAGAACAGAGGCTGTCTCTGTAGAAGATCCTGAGGAGGGGCCTGGCTGTGTGCAGGGACACCCAACATTCTTCTGTGTTGAGCCTCTGCACCAGGACACAGCTGGCTGGCAATGATGCTCGTTGCTGGGGATGGGCATAGGGCAGAGGGGGGACAGTGACGTTGCTGCCGTCACCCTGTGTGACAGTCCTGCTGCTCCCTTGGAGGCCATGCTGTGATGCTCTTAGCACACCCCGTTGCAGCTGGGCAGGTAGGGGAGCAGCAAAGGGGGACAGGACCCAGCTGGCTCCAGCCTGTGGGGTTTCTGTTTTCCAGTGACCTGAGCAACAACAAGATCAGCTCACTGAGCAACTCCTCCTTCACCAACATGAGCCAGCTCACCACCCTGTAAGTGTAGTCCCTGCAGCATGGTTCCTAAGGGTCCATAAAGATGGGGAGTGCTGAGGACACCAGGGGGTGGCTGTGGGGAACATGCAGCAATACCCCCAGCAGTGCTCCTGGCACAGTGTTGTCTTTTTCTCTTCCACAGGATCCTCAGCTACAACTCCTTGCAGTGCATCCCTCCTCTGGCCTTCGAGGGCCTCCGCTCCCTCCGGCTGCTGTAAGTACCTGCCTGTAGCCCTGGTCTCAGTCCTGCTTGGCTCCTTGTCTGCTGCTGCCTGTGTCCCCATGTCCCCTGTGCCTACTGGGAGATGGCTGTGGGTGGCAGGATACAGGCTGCAGAAGGAGTAAGGGAAGATATATCAGCCCCTTGGAGCAGATGGGGCATTTCCAACAGTGACAGTGTGGTGGGGTCCACCTCTGCCACCCACACCTGGACCCAGCTGACTGTGGTCCTTTCTGCCCAGCCTGGACCTGAAGGCATCACAAGACCCTCTGTTCTCTGCAGGTCCCTCCATGGCAATGACATCTCCAGCCTCCCTGAGGGCATCTTTTCAGATGTCACCTCCCTGTCCCATCTGTGAGTATCTCCCTCTCTGCAAGGCACAGACCTGGACACAGGCTCAGGAGACCTTTGAACACCACAGGGCTGAGTACAGCTTCTCTGGGTGCTGAGCTGCCTCCTCTCCTCTTCTCTGGGCCAGTACCTGGGGCAGTGTTTGTGGGGCAGTGCCATGCCATGCCTGCCCTCCTTCACTCAGCCCCCAGATCTGGGTGTGCAGCTGAGCCTCCCAGTACTGCTGGGATGGTCTGTGGCCCTTGCTGGAGGTGGCATGGGGTCTCCCCACCCCCCAGGTCCCTAGGGTCCCCTAAGATGTGGGTCAAGCTGTGCAAGCTGCTGGCATGGTTGTGGGTCAGTGGGGTCTGCTCTGACCTATGCCAGCAGGTATGTCATTAGCCTCCTGCCAGGGTTCCTTCCTGAGTAAGCCCCAGATCTGTCATCAAGCATGCTCTTGCCAGTGCTGGTGTTTCAGCCTCTCTTTGAGGGAGCCTGTACCCCAGGAGTGCATCCCCATATCCACTGCCTGGGATGGGGGTTCAGCTTTGTCCATGGTGTCTTTGTGGTCCCTGCTAAATTGTTCCCACCCTCCTGCCAGTGGCCAGTCTTGCTCCAGGCATCCTAGGAATCTCAGGCTGTTCCTTCAGCCTATGGAAAGCATCTTGGTTCCTGATCCTGCCCTGCCCCCCTGCATTTTTGGGAGTAGCAGTTACACTGCTTGGTCTGGTCATCCCTGGCTTTTTGCAATTTCCCTTTTTGAAGCATGGTGCTGCTGGTTCCCACATGGCTGAGCTGTCACCAGCTGGCAGTGGCAGTGCTGCAGGACCAGGTTTGTCAGCCCCAGCAGATATCCTGCTCCTGCTGCCTGCCTTTTGGGTTGCCAGCTCCTTCCCTCCTCAGGTGTTGATCATTTCTCCTCGCCATCAGTGGTAACCTTTGCAGTGAAGCAAGATGCAAAGAGGCATCCAGCCCCTCAACCTCCCACATCATCTGCCGTGGAGCAGAGCAACTCTCCCTCCCTCCTCCTTCTCCTTCTCCTCATCCTCTCTCAGGCAGTGATTCCTGGTGCTGTCCTCAACAGCTCCAGCTGTGACCTGCTCCTTGTCCCCAGCAGCCCACTCTGGTGTCCCTGTCCTGCAGCCTTGTGCAGCAGAGCACAGGCTGGCCCCACAGATCCTGTGCAGTGGTCCTGTTGTTTCTGCAGTCTCAGGGTGCTTTGCCCAGTTGGTGCTGGGCTGAGGCACTTTTCTTAAGTGCTGGGGAGGTACTTCTAAGGGCAGAGAGGGAGAGCCCCAGCATGGAACCACGGAGCACTGCGCCAGCTGTGGGGCTGGCAGCAGGGTGGTCTAACCAGGCAGTGGTGTGGGGCTTCATCAACCCCCCACATCCAGTGGCAGCCCAACCAGTGACAGAGTTGTGTCCAGTTCTCTGAGCCCAATTCCCCCCATGGGGCAGTGGGTGCAATTTGTCCTTCCTCCCCTTCCAGAGCCATCGGGGCCAACCCCCTCTACTGCAGCTGCAACCTGCGCTGGCTCTCCAGCTGGGTCAAGACTGGGTACAAAGAGCCAGGCATTGCCCGCTGTGCTGGCCCCCCTGACATGGAAGGCAAGCTGCTGCTTACCACCCCTGCCAAGAAGTTTGAGTGTCAAGGTGAGAGGTGCCTGCGCTGTCTATCTATCCATCTCTGCCCTCCTCAGGCAGGGCAGCTGGCATGATGGGGAATTGGGCTGCCACCTGCCCGACAGAGCAACGCTTCCTGATTCTGGGCACGTTTTGCATTTCATCTGTTGAGCTGCCTTGTGGAGGAGGGGGACCTTGATGTTTCTGTCCCCTCACCTGGCTGGTGGCATGTCTGTGGTGACCAAGCAAGCAAGCACATGGCTCTCCCATTGCCTGTTGCACAGCCCCTTGGTGGGGCACGCTCTGCTCCCAGATACAGCTGAGGCTCTGAGCCCCGTGTCTGTGCTCATACATGGTCGCCTCTCCATCACTCTCTGTACTGGTGGTCATCTCTACACCTCCCATCCCACAGGCCCGCCTGCTCTGAGTGTCCAGGCCAAGTGCAACCCCTGCCTTTCCAGCCCCTGCCAGAACCAGGGCACCTGCCACAATGACCCCCTCGGCTCCTACCGTTGTGCCTGCCCCAGTGGCTACAAGGTACCCTGGTCCCAGGAGTCCCTAGCCTGGGGGGACCCATACTGTAGAGGAAGGGGGCAGTGTGGGAGGGTCTGCCATGCCCCCAGGGCTTGCTGCCTGCAGGACCATCCCCCCTTCCTGCACACTGCCTTTCCCTGCTGAGTGGAACAGGGCAGGGGGAGAGGGACACAGTGCTGTGACACCCTCCTTGCTCCCACATCTCTCTCCTTCCCCAGGGCAGGAACTGCGAGGTGGCACTCAGTGGCTGCTCCTCCAACCCCTGTGCCAATGGGGGGACCTGCCAGCTGCAGGAGGGGGAAGAAGGGTTCAGGTGAGTGCTGGATGGGGACCCACAAAAGATAGGTGCTGGGGCAGTGGCACGGAACCCTGGCATCCCACAGGGATAAAATCTCGAGCTTCCTTCCCCTTCTGCCTGCTCCCTGGGGCATGTAGCTGGCATATTGCATTCACCTGGCAGCTCCAGCCCATGCTGCCTGCTCTCTACAGCCCTGCCTGCACCTCCTGCCACCATAGCACCAGCATGGCTGAGCCTTGACTTCACTCCCCCCTGTTCCCATCCCTGAAGACTCCTGAGCTTGGGGACATGGAGGGGAGAGGATCCCACCACCATGGGAGAGATGGGGAGGCAGATGGCAGTGGGATTTGGGGCTGGGGTCCAGTTGCCACAGGAGGAATGAGTATGGAATGGGGCAGGATGCAGCCCTGGGGTTGTTGCCTCTTCTTGGGGGGCAGCCATGCCCCCACACAACCCTCACTACCCTGAATGCTTCAGGCCATTCCAGGAATCGGGGCACATTCAGTGGCTGAAAATATCCATCAGGCTGGGGGCGAGGGGGTGGGCTGCGCAGCCGCCCAGCCCAAAGTGCTAAGAGGCCTCTTAGCCTGTTGTCGTGGCAACTCAGCATCCTTGCTGCCTGCTGGTGTGGGGCTGGCTTCCACCCTCCCCTGCGCCCGCTCTGTGGCAGGGGAGCACACAGCCCCTGGCCCCTGGAGATCCCAGCGTGCATGCGTCCTCTGCCACCAGCATCTTCTGCTGGTGCTTTTGGGGGAACCACCCTGAAACACTTTCCCGCTCCCTGATGCTGCCCTGTGCCCCATGGTAGGTGCTTGTGCCCGGTGGGCTTTGAGGGCCCGAGCTGTCACACTGCCAGTGACCCCTGCAAGGAGCACCGCTGCGAGAACGGGGGCTCCTGCCTGCCCAGGACCACCAACTACACCTGCCTGTGCCCTGCCCAGTACACAGGTACTCCACGTGAGGGCTGGCCAGCCCCAAAGCATGGCAGAGGGATGTGCCCAGGTCTTTTCCCCTCCGCATCAGTGAGGGCTAATAGCTCCTCTGCCCATGGCTGTAGGGCTGCCTCTCCAGTCCTAGAGCTGCTGGGTACCCCCTGACATGGCCTCTTCTGCCCCACAGGGGATTTCTGTGAGCAGCCACCAGATTTCTGCTCAGCTGAGCTCAGCCCATGCCAGCACGGCTCCACCTGTGTCTCCACCAGCCAGGGGCCCAGGTGAGCCCCCCTCCCAAAAACACTATCTCCTGGCTGCTTGTTGGGGATGATTTGCCTTTGGGGGGGCTGCAGCCTGTGAGCTGATGAAAGGGCCTGGAGACGGGGATGCCAGGAGGAGCAAGTGCCCACTGGCAGAGTGGGGAAGGAAAGGGCAGCTGTGAGCCCCCCCACCTGCCCCAGGTGCGAGTGCCTGCCTGGCTACGTGGGGACCAACTGCAGTGAGGACTTTGATGACTGCCAGGACCACCGGTGCCAGAACAATGCCCACTGCCTGGATGAGGTGAATGGCTACTCCTGCCTCTGCACTGAGGGCTACAGGTAATGCCAGTGAGACACGGAGGCACGGGGATAGCAGGGGTGGTGATGAGTCACTGTGCAGGATGGAATCATCGTGGTTACCATGTCCATCCATCCGTCCATCCCTGTGCAAGAAGGAGTGGATCTGGGGGGGTCCACTGGGGCTGGGGGTTCCAGCATCCTGGGGAGAGACCCCAGGCAGGGCTTAGCATGCAGGCATCCCTCTGATGCCACTGGCTGGAGACCCTCCTCAAGGACCCCAAGACAGGGGCATGTTGTCAGAGCCCCATAGGATGGTGGGAAGGGGGTAGGGCACTTTCCCAGCCCCGTGGCCAGTAGCATCCTTGGCCCCACAGTGGCCAGCTCTGCGAGATGCCACCCCATGCTTCTGGCCAGCCTGGCCTCTGCGAGCGAGCTGAGTGCCAGAATGGGGCCCCATGCGTGGAGCGGGGTGCCCGTGCCCTCTGCCAGTGCCTGCCCGGCTTTGGTGGCCCCAAGTGCGAGAAGCTGCTGAGCGTCAACTTTGTGGACCGTGACACATACCTGCAGTTCACCGACCTGCAGGACTGGCCCCGGGCTAACATCACCCTGCAGGTGAGGGCTGGAGGCGGGTTTGGCAAAGGGTGGCATGTGAGGGTTAGGGCCAGCCAAAGTTTTCAGTGCTCACTCTTTGCATCTTTTGTCCAGTCCCAAGCGTTCGGAGTAGATGTGTATAAGANGGCGGGGAGCGCAGGGGACTCGGGGGGTGGTGTTGGGGGTGCTGCCTGGGGGATGTGGGCTCCCACCTCTCTCCCTGCCAGGTCTCCACAGCTGAAGGCAATGGAATCCTGCTGTACAACGGTGACAGTGACCACATGGCTGTGGAGCTGTACCAGGGCCATGTCAGGGTCAGCTATGACCCTGGCACTCAACCCAGCTCAGCCATCTACAGGTATCTGGTACCCACCACCCCTTTCCACTCACTGGGAACCACTAACCCCATCACACGGGCCTGGGGGGGATGATCCCTGGTGACCCAGCCTTCCCTACCAGTGCCGAGACCATCAATGATGGGCAGTTCCACACCGTGGAGCTGGTGACCTTCGACCAGATGGTGAACCTCTCCATTGATGGTGGTAGCCCGATGACCATGGACAACTCGGGCAAGCAGTACACACTGAACAGTGAAGCCCCCCTCTACGTGGGAGGTAGGACAGGGGCTAGGGAGAGGATGGGAGGTATCTGGGCGTGCTGATGGTCCCACTCTCCTCAGGGATGCCTGTGGATGTCAACTCGGCCGCGTTCCGCCTCTGGCAGCTCCTCAATGGCACCAGCTTCCATGGCTGCATCCGCAACCTCTACATCAACAACGAGCTGCAGGACTTCACCAAGACACGGATGACGCCGGGGGTGGTGCCGGGTTGTGAGCCCTGCCGCAAGCTCTACTGCCTGCACGGCATCTGCCAGCCCACCAGTGCCCAAGGCCCTGTCTGCCACTGTGAGCCAGGCTGGGACGGGCCCCACTGCGACCAGCCCCACGGCAGCCCCTGCCAGGGGCACAAGTGAGTGCCCCCACCCCACCGGCTGCCCCACAGCAACAGCCTTGTCCCACTGCCTGCCTCTCAGCCACCCACCTGCCCCACTTCATTGGTTGCCCCACCACCACTGCCCCTTTCCATCGGCTCATTGGGTGCCCTTCCCTCACCGGTTGCCCCACCACGTTGGCTCATTGGCTGCCCCACTACAACTGCTCCACCCCATTGTCTCATTGACTGCCCCTTCCTCGTCGCCTGCCTTGTCACAGGCTGCCCTGCCTCTCTGCCTGCCCTGCCCACCCCTTCCATTGGTTGCCAGTCACTCTTCCCCTGGGACTGGGTCTTGCTGGGGGTTCCCTGACACAGTGGTGCTGTGCCATAAGCATTGAGTTGTACCGGGCCATGCTCTTCCAGTCACACCAGTGCCATGGCAGTGCCGTGCCACGCTGGCTGGGCCATGTTCTTCTCCACACTGTGCTGTGCTGGTGCTGGTGCCATGCGAGTGCAGACCTATGCCATGTTCTGTGCTGCTGGGCCATGCATGCTGGTGCTGTGCCGTGCTGGCAGGTTTCTGACGGCGCTGGGTGCCCACAGGTGTGTACACGGGCTGTGCCTGCCTCTCGATGCCCTCTCCTACAGCTGCCAGTGCCACGAGGGCTACCAGGGTGCCCTCTGCAACCAGCCTGCTGAGCCCCCCGACCCCTGCCTCCACCAGCCCTGCGTCCATGGCCGCTGCCGCCTCACCCCGGATGGCCAGCCCACCTGCGAGTGCCACGGTGGCTACACTGGAGCCCTCTGTGACCAAGGTGGGTGCTGGTGGGAGTGGGTGCCTGGGGTGGATCACCCACTCCGAGGGACTAGGCTGATCCTTGCTGTCCTGCAGAGCCGGAGTGCCGCGGGGAGCCAGTGCGGGACTATCACCAGGTGCAACGGGGCTACGCCATCTGCCAGACAACGCGGCCGGTGGCCTGGGTGGAGTGCCGGGGGACCTGCGGCGGCCCCGGCAGTGGCTGCTGCACCGGGCTGCGGCTCAGGCGCAGGAAATATGCCTTCGAGTGCAGCAATGGTGCGACCTTCGTGGAGGAGGTGGAGAAGCCCAGCAAGTGTGGCTGCAGCCAGTGCCTGTGAGCGGCCACCGGCCCCCGGAGAGGCGGNNNCCGGCCCCCGGAGAGGCGGGGGGGGCCAGTAGGGAGGCCCCCCAGACCCAAGGACCTCTCTTTGCCCTGCAGCCGCGATGCTGCTGACTGGGTGCTCCCAAACTGCAGCTGTGTCGGAGGAGCCCATCGGAGGGTAGCGCTGTTGCATCTAGAGGGTTGGGGAAAAAAAAAAAAAAAAGAAAAAAAACAAACACCCACAAACAAAGCAAATGTGTAGATAGAGAATTTGTTTTTAAGAACTGCAGCTACACAGATGTGTGGATACCAGGTGGGAACTCTGCCCTGCTTCCTGGGGTGCTCTGCCTTCCCCCTGGTACTGTCCCACAGCCACAGAGGGCAGTGCCTGTGTCCCCCTGTGTGTCCCCTCCCTGTCAGCCCTGTCCCTTGCATCCACCCAAGTGAGCTGGGGGCTTTTCCAACAAGTGGGGCTGGAGCAGAGGGGCTGGACATGGCAGAGCCTCATGGGCCACGGCAGGCTGCAGCTGGCAAAGGGCTGCACAGTGCAACCAGCATCACATGGTCCCAGTGAGCCCAGAGCCTGGGTCTGTGTCCTTTCCTCCAACAGCCTTGGCCTTCCTGCTGAGCAGCTGCCATCACCCCAGTAGCATCTGCAGTGAGCAGATGGCCAGTGTCGTGCCTGGGGTGCTGGAGCCCAGAGAACCCCAAACACCACCAGTTCCACAGCCCCATCCTCGCCTGCTGGTGACACCCCTGGGCTGTGCTTGCTGATGAGGCGCTGGGTTGCATGGGACACAGCCCCAGCCCAGTGCAGTAGTGTAAGGGCCATGCTGCATGCAGCAGGACCAGGACAGTCCTTGGACCCCTTAGTGGGTCATGGGCAGTGGGGAGCAGACTTCTGTGGAGGTCCCACTAGCCCTGCTCTATTCTGCAGAGATCATTAATGCAGAGGGGGCCCCTGATGTCCCCAGCCCAGCCAGATGGCTCTGTGCAGAGGTGGGAGCCACAGGGGACAGAATGGGAACCCTGTTCCTCTAGGGATTTGCAGCTCAGCAGAGGTGCCCCGTGTTCTGCTGTCCCAGCAGGCGGGGGGAGGAGGCTGCTGGGACAACCAGGGGGTGAGTTTGCCATACCCAGTGCCAGGCTTGAGCCCTGTAGATACTCAAACCACTTCAAAAGGTTGAAGATGTCCAAGCCTGCAGCTGACACTGGACTCAAAGCCTGCAGTGGATGTGCTGGGCTGTCACAGGAGCAAGAGCAGCACTGCTGCCAGGGCAGCATGGGGAGCCTGTGCCAAGGTACTGCAGACACCCAACCTCTGCAGCATCGTTTCTGTGCCTGTGGGGACAGAGGATGGTGTGGGCCCAACCAAGGACACTGCACGCACCTGGACACTGCATCACCTGGATGGACAAACTTATCTCAGGGCTGCAGCCCTCCATCTCACCACTCCAGCCCATTGGCTTCAGGTCAGCATCAACAGCTGCAGCCACGCTCTGAGCATCTCTGCTAAGTGCAGCTGGCTCCTTGGGTGCCATCACCATCCCTGGCCACCATCAGCATCCAAGACATTCCCACCACCACAGGGACATGTTTCTGCCATGAACACCCTCTCCACAGGAACCCCCTCTGCCAAACAGAGGAGCTGGGACATGTCTCATTTTGTCCATGGCCCAGGCAGGGATTTGTTGTGTTGTGTTTCTGTTTTTGCTGTAAGCTAACCGCTAAAGTATCTCTTTATACAGAATACTTACAGATTCTAATATATATTTGTATTTCATTTTGTTATAGTATTTTTATATGTTTGGGGTCAACAAATGATGTTTTCTTTTTGTTTACAGATGCTACTGGGCAGGAAAATGACGGTGGCTTTGTTTGGCCCGTGGGGTTTGTGTGTGTCACTGTTGAAGATGCTGGTTTGTACTAGGCTGGTGAGGGAGGCACTGAGCATCCTTCCACTGGCAGAGGTTGTATTGTTTTAGGAGATGTTTGGTATTGTCTATGTTGCCTTCCATGTGAACATGACATTTATTCATTCAGAGGCTTAGCCTCTTCTTTCCTGGAGGGGAGAAGGGGGCAGCAGGTGCTCAGGAGCTGATGGGTATATGAGGAGGTGGCACAGGCTGGGCAGATGGCTGGTCCTGACATGAGTGATGACCTGCTACTCCTGGTGCAGACACAGACACCTCTTCTAGCCAGAGCATCACCCAAATGGTACCAGACCACACAGCCTGGGGCTGACAGCTCATCTCCAGACAGAGGTGTGGTTACACTTACAAGGCCTCATAAACGGAGCCAGAGTCATGAGCTGGACATCAAAAGGCCAGGTGCCCACTATGGGGATGGAGGGAAAACTGGGCACCTGTAGCTCTTTAAGGAAGGGGAGGCCACAAACACAAATCTGATGCAGGAAGTGGCACCTCCAGCTCAGACAGTGGCATGGGAACACTGAAATCCCACCCAGGCATTTATATCCCCTCTCAAGGAAGGAGAGGCCTCACCTGGTGGGTGCCAGCCTGCTGGTCCCCCTTGTGCACTCACTCACCTTTGCTCTTCCCCAGTTATCACACCAAACAAACACTGATATCAAAGAAACGTTTAATAAGCTGCAATAAAATACGGACCTTTAGAAAGCTCAGAGGGTGAATATCAACAGTGGAGGAAGAAAAGAAAATAAGGTGGTGGGAATCCTTGAGGAGTTCAGATCTGAGTCAGGGACCTTTTACCTGGAACAAGAACACAACTTTTTCCATAGGCTAGGGTGAAATAAAAGACAGGAGCACAGAGTTCACAAAAAGTCAACACTTAGAGTCGATACATATTCAAAGTTCCAATGACCCAGCTCTTATAGCTATACATATTGATTTAAAGCAACTTAATATAATTTTCTTTTCTTTTTTTTATATACACTTTCAAAGGTTCATCAGGTGAGGTATGTAAACATTATCTAATGGAAACCCCTCTCCACATTTCCAACCAAGAATTCACAGCAGACAGATCATTTTCCCAACTCGTGAAGCAGAACTTCCTGCTCCCCAGAGCAACCAGGAATGCCAGCCCAAGCCACAGCTCTCCCAGGCCCAGTCACCGGCTCTGACTTCCCACTGCTGGTCTGTACAGTTCACATTGCTTAGGCTCAAACATACAGTACCGGACAGAAGGACTTTTTAGCTCAGTGTTTAAAAGTCATACAGAAACAGAGAAACAAAACTCTCACAGGGAAGCAGACACAGTGAGGAAAAACATTTGCCACCAGGGTGGAGATAATACATAAATGCTGAGCATCCTAAGGAAAAATTGCTTTTTTCCTTAAAAAAAGCAATTTGTGGTTCCCTTTTAAATTTTTTTTTTTTTTTGCTTACACACCTGTTCAAAGGGCAAATGGAAGTGTGGAGCTGGTGAGGAGTTCTGCAGGGCCAGACCTGGCAGCACTCTCTGCTCCACCCTTCAAAGTCGGGGACCCATCACCATAAAACCAGCAATGATCCTGCTGATCCTGCCCCACAGAGCCAGCCAGCCTGGGCTGTGTGTGTGGGGTGGGTGTGGATGCCAGCAAACACTTCCAGGCAAAAAAAGGGGTTAAAAAACCTCCACATCAAAGCCAATATGAAATCCAAACACACTTAGGAAAAAGCAACCAAATTACATGGAACCTCCTAGGAGAGTAAAAATTGCAAAATGCCAAGCAATAAGCAAATGACCTTCTGGAGCCAGCACTGGGATTCAAGAACAACAGCGGTGCATTCCCTCGGGGCACCCATAACTGCAGGAAGCCCTGAAGGCAGCTGCTTAATGCAGTAATTTGCTACTGGGAGTTTGCTATAGGTAACTACCTACCCTATCCCAGCCATCTGGGGGGGTTCCCTGGGGGTGACTGCAGTACCCACCTCCCACAGCCCTGGGGATTCCCTGGGCATCCGCAGACTGGGAGACACCTCCCCCATCCCACACTGGACCAAGCTCCTGCCAGAAGCAGGATTATTCCCACCTTGAGGCCTGAGAGCCCCTGCCATCGAGGCAGACATTATTACTACAAATCTTATTGCTTGCAGTGTCCCCTGCCTCCAGGAATTGCCATCCTGGCTGGCCACAGGAGCTCACTGCTCCCCCCAGGGACTGTGGCCATCGACCAGATCTGATACCATCCAAATGAGATGAAGAGGAAGAGTTAATGCTTCAACTTCGATGTGACATAAAAAACAACCCAAACACCACCACCACCCCCCACCCCATCCTGTCC
>JAAWXA010000010.1:6785610-6871108 GCA_038090715.1 Florisuga fusca | reverse complement strand
CCCCCTCCCTGCAATAGCCAGCCCTTTGGTTGCGGCACGCTGGGCAATACAGCCCCGCCAACCGACACACCAGTCAAAACAAGAACCTGTGGAAAGCCCATGAAATAAATATTTTTTAAAAACTATTTACAATATTAGATCTGTGAGCATGAAGTGAGAGAAAAATGCTTTTTCCTGTCCCCAAAAAAGCTTAAAAAGTAGGTTAGCATCCTGCCACCTAGCACAACACTATCTTACATGGCACCTACACATAATATATATTCACATTTCATTTTAAAATTAGGTACTCTTACAAACAGACTTAGAAAACACTGGCTAGCAAAGCAGCCCAAGGGACCGCCCATCCTCCAGACCCAGGCTGCCAGTGCTGGCCGGCTGCACCCCAGCCCCTCCAGCTGCCCCCAAGCTGCCAATGCGCCCTGAATCCAAACTGCCAGCTGCCCCCTGCCACCCTTTGGGGAGGAGGAGGTGGAAGTGCTCGTGAAGGAGAGGGCTTGTCCATGGGGAGGGGAGGAGGAAGGATGGGGACAGTGATTTCTGCTAAGCCTAGGGGTGAGCTTAATACAAACAAGAACTCCTGAGAACATCTTAGAACAGATGGATTCATTTCACAACCACCAAGCTAAAGGATGGGCTGAACGGACGCTAAGATACACAGAGGGGGATGCGTGAGATACGGGGACTTTGTAGACTCATGGTTTGCTCTGAAAAAAAACCAGCCTGGGCTCAGCTCTCTTCCTATGGTGTGACTGCCAACGGTGGAAAGGCAAGAGCCCAAGCTGGATGGCAGCCTGCACCTCCCTGCTGCCCCAGGCACTGCCTGTGCCCATGGGAGTCTGGGAACTCTGTTTCTTCTGGCACCTTCAACTGGGAATGCAGTTGTCAGGCTGAATTAATACAAGCTGGAGAGAGAAACTGTCCATCACCAAATCTTAAGAACAGGGCAGTGGTATATCCGTGTCCCTCTGAGCCTGTGTCTCTGTTTCCCTGGAGGTTACTAGAAGCTGGCAGAGCTTTTGGAAATAGTCACATTTCCAGAGGTGCTGTGCAAGCAGCCAGGCTGCAGCTTTGCCCATCTGCACACTGGAAAAAAGTTCCCAGCCAGCCTGCTCCATCCAGTGCCACTTGGCTCCCCTCAGCACAAGAGGGACAGGGACATGGAGAGCAACAGGAACAAGTTCATTCTGCCCTCCCAGCTCACAGAAGATGATGAGCAACACGGTGAAAAGTTTCCTGAACGTGCTGGCTGACCAGGTTTTTGGAGAACATGTGCTGCAAACACTACTCATTGATGTGCTGGCAGCTGAACACAGAAACACCACTGCACACAGCAAACATGAGCGAGAAGAACCTCATTCATGATGAATTAGTGATAAATACAAACATGTGCACACCTTGGATATACTGCACACATCCCATCAGCAGAGAAACCCATTCCAGGGCTAGCATTGTGAGACAAGAACCTAACTGCTACAGACAGAAGGAATCATCCTGGGCTCAAACTGCTCTTGCAGCCTTCAACACCAACATGCATTTTAGATAAGATGGAGGGTACCTGACCACGTGAAGTGTGAAGACCCAGAGATGCCGACAATGAGGTGAGAGAGCAAAAGATAACTATGCACATGAGAGGGGTCTGGCAGCAAAGGGACAGTAAGGACATCTGTGGAGGTGCAGAGCTAAGACGATGCTGTTCCTGGTACATGGACCAGGGATGGAGAGTAGGTTCAAGATAAGAAAGTGGCCAGCAAGGAAAGCCAAAGTAACAGAAAGCGGAGAGGTCTCTTTAGAGGGACACAACACTTGTGCTGAAATCTGGAGGTGAAGTAGCAGAGCATGGAGCTGCAGGGTGGCTCAGAGGAGGAGGAGCACAGTGAGACTGTGGAGCTGAGAATGGCACTGTGGTAGTGCCAGTGGGCAGCTCTGTACCAGAAGGAATGGAAATGCACTCTATGCCCACGTGAAAAGGCAATAAATACTGTTGCTTACTTCCTTCCATTCCTTAAGATCCTCTGCAGATCCCTGTGCACCCCTCACACTGTGTAGAAGGTGCATTTATTGGAAATAAGCTACTCTAAAGCAGGGGCCATGCCTCAGCAGCACACTGCACCGCTGCCTTACTGCAGAACAAATAGAAATGAGCCGTGCATGTCCCAGGTCATTAATAAAGAGCAACAGGTTACATATATGGTGTTATCTCTACTTATTTTTGTGTCTCTTGTACACTGTTCTAGTTGAAATGTGGCTGGGTGGAGAGAGGAAATAGGGAAGTAATTCAGGGAGAGATGATTAAAGCAGCATGAGGACTGATTGGGAAAAAAAAGAAAAGAAAAAACTCAAACATCTGAACACGGATAAAATGGGGCTACTCAGGCAAGGGCAACCTGCTAGGCAGTCACCTCACATGCAGACCCTTTAATCTGCTAACAAATAATTTTGAAATTTAAATTTCTATCAAATTAATACATTACTCCTTTCTGTCCCAAAATAAAGCACTCACATATGCAGGGGTGAAGCACATTAAAAGCAGGTCTTGTAATCTCCAAGACTTGCCAGCTACTGCTGGTGTTAAGTGGAGAATGAGCACAGGAGAAGCAGAGGGGCCAAAGATGGCATCTCCTGGAGCACTGACAGCAAGAAAAGGAGCCTGGCAAAGAGAAGAAAGCCTTAAAGCTTTTCTAGAGATGCCAATGACCCATGGTCTACCCCATATCCAGGGCCTCCTCCCTGGGGGTGACTCAAAGGACTGCACAGATCCATAGTTCAGAGAACTTAGTACTAAAGCACAAATATTCCCACCTCAAGGTGGGCTGGAGAAGTCATGCCACCACTGCTTGCTGCACTGACTCAGCCATAGGCAATGGCTTCACCCTATCCACCCCTTGGCAAACAAGCCTGCTTTCCATAAAAACTACTAGCATGTGTTAAATCCACCACCCAGGGTGGCAGCTGCCAGAAGAAACACTCCTGCCAGCTCCTCACAAGCAGTATGATGTAGAGAAGAATCGCTCCAGTTTTACTCACAACTGTAATTTTTAAATAAGGAGTTGTTAGGAGGAAAAAGCCCTCAATTATTTTCTTTGTCTTAATTTGCTTTCTGGAGACAAGAATAACAACCCACAGCCCAGCTCAGAACTCCCTTTTCAGCCCTATCCTGACAAAAAAACAATGTCCTCATTGAAGGGTGTAGAAATTCAGATTACATCTATGAGACACAGGCCAGCTCCTCTTAAAAGTCAGCAAGCTCTTTGCACAGATTTCAGGAGCACTGATTTTTGCACGGGACATGCTGAATCTAACCTGAGAAAGCCAGGGAGGGATGGAGCTGCTGGAGCGACAGTGTAGGATGGAGAAAGAGGGGTTGTGAAGGATGGGGAAAAGACCTTGCTGCCAAGGAGCAGTGTGAGGAGTGGAGGTAAGTGGGGCCTAGGGGAAGAAGGGGAAATCCTGGGCCCATGTGTCCACCGAGAGGATGCCCCAGGTGAGGGTTAGAGGAGGACCAAAAGTACACGTGGAGAAGCAAGAGAGAAAGATAACCTGTAAGAAAGGTACAGACCAGTCACTTAACTGCTATCACTGCCCTCACACCTCTCCTGAAATGCTTTTAAATCTTTTCTGATGGAATATTTGACATTTTTAATGCATGCAGTAAAAATTAGTCATAGATAACTTCATATTAATCTGTACAGGGAGTGACAGGCTAGATTTAATCACTTCCTAGCTGTTCAGAGAGTTAACTTATTCTAGCATGATTCAAAGGAAAGGTAAAGGATTTTTTTTTAAATCAGCCATTTCAGAGTAAGAAAAAAATGTGCTGCAGTCTCATGTGCATCAGCACTGGGGGAAGGGAATACCTGCAAGACAGCCAGAGGCGCTCTGTGAAGGGCGTGCAAATCTCAAATGCCTTGTTTCATCCTCTGTGCTAAACAGGGACAATACAAGATTTAAAAATTATCTGCTTCCCACCTCCAGTCCACAGGCTTTGGGCTCTGAGGGTCAATGCCAATCATGAAATGCAATTCCCATTGCAGCCAAGCCCTCTCTAGCCTCTGTCCTAGGGCAGGCAACTCTCCACCCATGTCCTGTCCCAGTACCTTGCTCTGAGCGGGGACAAGGAGCCAAGCAAGGACCAGCAAGCAGCTGTTACAGGTTGGGTGACTCCAGAGCCTGCATGGAGCTCTCTTGGGCACTGCTGCTCTCTGTACAGAAGAAGGCTTGCAAAATCCAAACAGACTTTGTGCAGCAAGCTGAAAGTGAAGTTGAGGAGATGCAGTGGCTGAGCAGAGTCATTTCTCCAGGTGCAGACTGCAGTGGTCCCTTCCCAACGCCTGAGCAACCCTGCCTGGCACAGCCCACACAGCCATGTGCTCTATGTACTTCTAAGGGTTTCTTCCCAGGGGTGCTCAGCACCATGACCCTGCAGATCCCCAGCTGGCTTTTAAACGTGCTGCACAGGCTTGCAGAGGAGCCCTGCAAAAGCATCGTGTAGGATAGAGCATAGGCTTGGCCACTTTCAGACTCCACAGCACCAAACACAAGCAAGGATGAACCATCTGCACCTTGCTAGTAACCGGATGAAAGGCAAATGATGATAAAAAATAAACTGGGTCAGCCCCTTATCCCAGCCCTATTCCAACTGTAAATCCTGGCTTAGGATGGGGCTAGGCAAAATGTACACAAGAGCACAGGGTGAGGGCCAGAGTTCTCCTCCTGCAGAGCACCAACATGAGAAGGCGCTCAAGCTGATAGAAAGGGAGAGATGCAACCTTCAGTGAAGAGCTGCAGAAACTGCCTTGCCATCACAGACCACAGAAATCACCACGAGCGCAGCAAAATGGGAGAATGAGGCCTGTCCAAAAGCAAGGCATGGCAGGAATGATACATCCCTGAAGCTAGCAAGAAATAAAGGGGGACACAGCCCAACGTGCCCAGTCAGCAGCAGCATCTCCCACACCTCCACCTGAGCAGAACCTCCCCATACCAGGGGCTGTGTGACAGGGGAGCGGGACAGCCATCAGCAGTACAAACACCAGTAGCTAATTAATACCTTTATGCAGGTAACAGACCAGGCCACCAACAGCTGCTATTAACGAACCGATAAAGGACAGATTCACCTTTCTCTCCCTCACTGATGAGAAATGGTTTTGGTTTTGCTTTGAATGCCACTAAGACAACAGACAGAAGGAGTACTCCGAAGGAGAGGGAAATGTTTGTGTGCACCCAAAGGCTTCTAAAAGCTACTTTACGTGCACAAAGGTGGTTTTCTTTCTGCTACAGTACAAGTGCTTGTGCCTCAAGTATAAAACGCAAGCCTCCAAATCACACAGACAAGCTTCTTATTTTTATTTTTAAAGTGATAAATAAGGCACTGTACTTTTAACTAAAACTGCCTGGTTCCAAGTTTAAAAAAACCCAAGGAACATTCAAACTGCAGAAACTTCCTTCCGAACAGCAGAGCCAGACAGACCGACCTCTTCTCTGTCTGAGACACATCTGCTGATGCCTAAAATCACGGGCGTTTTCCTTTAGCTGCGGATTTTTTAAAGGCTTGCTACAGCTTATAAAAGCAGCTTTAGTTAATGCATGGTAAAGGGTTACTACTATACATCAGTTTTGCACATGGCTACCGGTTCTTTGCTATTTCGGGTCCAGTCGTGAGCGTTTGCTGTGTGAACAGTCCACTTTTGCCCTCAGCTTCCTCTTGCCCTGTGACCCACTGCTCTCCTGCATCTTTTTCATGGACCTGGTCAGGGTCTTCCCACAGCTGGGCTTCTTGTTGGACATCTTCTGCGACCGTGTGGAGGACTCACCCAGGGGCTTCTGCTTCAGGGACTTAGCCAGCTCCTCATGGCCGGGGGGCAGGACAGCCCGTCTGCTTGTGTTCTCCTTGCCCTTCCGCATGGGGAGCCGCATCTTCTCCAGCTGCCTTTTTGGGGCTCTCTTCTCTTTCAAAGACATTTTTCTAGCCAGTTTATTGCTCTTCTCCATGGCAGTCTGCTTTCGGGTGGCAGGAACTTTTGCACTGACCTCCAAATGCTTTATTTTACTGGCCTTCTTGGCAGGCAGCTTGTCCTTGGTAGAGGAGCTGGACCGTTCCTGGGTGCTCCCACTCTCTTTCAGTGTCCTCTTCTTCCTGCTGAACTGGAGGTCAGATTTGGGTGAGGGGTCCTCCTGGGACCTGCTCTTCCCCTTCCGCCCTTTCCCCGTCCCATCTACTGATGGAGATGTAGCAGGGAAGGCGTCTGCTTTGATCTGCAAGGCCAACTTTGGAGACATCAGCGGGTTGATGCACACACTTTTCCGGCTCTGCTTGCTTTCCAGGGACAGGTGGTCCCCTGGGCCATCACTCTTCTTCTCTGCCTTCACCACACGGTGCTGGGCCCGCAGCTTGCCCCGTAGGTTGGAGTACTTGCGCAGGATCCTGGTGCTGGCCTGCGTGGGCAGGCTGTGGGCAGGCTGGATGGTTTTGTCTTCACTCAGGTCCTTGGTGCCGGTGTTGGTGGGAGATGTTTGGTTGGGAGTGGTAGTTTCTTCAGCTTCTACTTTATCAGTGTTCTCCTGAATTTTGGCCCAAAGCTTTTGGTTCTTCAGGTTATTCCGAGCTGGAGTAGTGGCAGCAAACTTCTTGAGGTGTTTTTTCAAACGTTCAGCTTGCAGTGAACTGGGGTAAAGACTAGAGGAGGAATATTTCTGCATGGGGACTTTGATGGGGGGGATCTCCCCTGGAAGACGGGTGTTAAGTTTCTTCACGATCACTAGAGACCTGGTTTCAGTTGTGTCCAGAAACCACTGGCAGATGTCAGACAGCTTAAAGGCCTTCATAAACAGCATCTGTACAGGAGAAAGCTTCTGCACCTCCAGAGAGCCTCTGCTTTTCCGTGTTCTTTTCTTGCTTTTCCAAATCTCTTTCAGTTTGTCAGCTTTGTTCTTTACCTTAGGGGTTGGCTGCACCTCCTTCTCCAGCTGAATCCAGCCCTTCTGAACTTTCATGTACTGGGCATTGAATTCAGCAATGAGCTCCTGGTTCTCCTCTTCAGCACACCACTCCATGAACTTTGGTTTGCTGTCAGCCATATCTATGTCCTCCAGCACCAGGGAATCATTCCCCAAAATGTTTTCATCCCTCAGTTTGGGGATTGCTTGCACAGACTCCTTTCCTGGTGCACTTTTTTTTACAGTGTCTACAGGTGCAGGTGCATGTCTTAAGTTATAAAACTGCAGGGCAACCTTTTTATGCTTGGCAGCCTTTGCTGGAAGATGCTTACTTCCACCTCTGCTGCTGGGACACAGAGGTGAATTGGCTACCAGCTCATAGCTCTCCAGCTTGCCAATGTCTATGGCACTGTCAGAGCTCTCCTTGTCCTTTGTGCTGGCATCTCCTGGTTTCATATCCACCTGCTCAACATTGTTTGTAGGCACACTGCTCTTGGGAGGGAGGAGATTGCTTGTCTTCTCAGAATTATCCTGGACACTGATTTCCAGCATCTCACCCGGTTGACTTAGGCTGCCATTAGCAGGGAGATTGTCTTTAGAGGAATTTTCTCCCTCTGCTGCAGTCTCTTTTGCTAAGATGCTTTTGTAGGTTTGTCTGGTAATGACACCATTCTCCTCACCTGGCCGCTGGTCAGTGATGCTCTCAGGAGCCTGGCTGGTGCCTGACTTCTCACTGGTTTTGAGCAGCACACTGGGGAAGCAGTCATTTGGGAAGTGCACAGATTCTGCCCCATCCAGGTGCACTTCTTCTCTCTTGAACCGTTTAGTGCCAGGGCTCTTGGACAGTTTGACCTCCAGGCAAGGAAGCTGCACAGAGCTGGAAGAACCAGCATCCTCAGCACTGCCCTCAGCTGGTGAATGGGATTGCTGGCTACGGAGACACCGGTCTGATGCCACAAGCACTCTCCTGCCTTTCTTCCGCTTCTTGTCTAGACTGTCTTTGGAAGAGACAGAATCTTTCCCTGCAGTGTCTGAGCTGTCAGGTTCAGGTGATGTTTCCCCCTCAGGGGGCTCTTTTTCATCCACTAGGCTGCTATTCTGCACTGCCTCCTCTTCCAAGATTTTGGGGAGGGCTATGCTGGCTGTAACAGCCTCCTCTCGATCAAGGGAACCATCACTTGCCATGCCCAATATTTCAGCTTCTGGTTCAGCATCAATGCTTTTGTTGACATCCAGGCAATGCAAGGTGTCAGGGAGCTCTGGAGAGCATTCCCTGTCCATGGTGGCAGGGGGGACATCAGGAGCCTGGTGGCCCAGGAAGCACAGGGAGGGTTCTGCTGGACATTGCCTGCAGAGCTCCACATCTCCCACACCTGGAAGCTGGGCAGGATCCCTGGCACCCTCGTGGGCCAAAGGGGACTTTGGCTCTGGGCTGGCAGGGAGGCCAGGATTAGTTGGTGCATCAGAGCCTGGGCAACCTTCCTCCCCTCCAGGTGCTGCTGAGATGGGAAGGGCAGCAGAATCGGCAGCTTGCCTGCCACTGCTGCCATCCCCAGAGGAGCTCAGGCTGCTGCCAGCCTCCCAGGGGGGAGTGCCCCTAGCTCTTGTTCCCCCTCCTTCAGTGGGAGGGGAGCTGGGGGGAGGTGAACCAGTTGAGCTGTCCTCTTTCTGGGGGCTGGGTGGAGCAGAGAGGGAGAAGAAAGGCATGGCCATGGTGGCTTCCCTCGACCGCAGGGCCCGAGTATCCCGCAGTGGTACCAAGCTCATCTCGGGTTTCTCTTTTGTTTCTCGGATGGTTGGTGCTGCTTTAGCCAGGAGCCTGAGGGAAACCCTCTTCTCACCTTCCCATCCTGCCCCTGAAGACCCCCCCACTGAGAGCACTAAGGGTGGCTTAGAGCTTACGAGGGTCTCTGTTCGCAGTGCTGGGCTGCTGCCCCTCTCCTCAGCCCGGGAACTCTTCACCAGCGTGCGGACAGTCGGGAGCTCACAGCACTCCCCGTTGAAGTAGTACCCCCGCGTGCTCTTCCTCGCTGTCTTGCGGGACGACACCGACCGCTGGCTCTCGAAATGGCACTCGGTGATGGGCTGGCTGATGTAGACCACGTCACATTGGTTGTCATAGTCATTGATCCGCAGCCCCGACGCCTTCTTGCCCTTCCGTGTGGATCGAAGGGAGGCTGCCTTGGTGCGGGGGTGCCCGCCGGGGGTGCGGTGTGCGGCTGGCGCGGTGCTGGCGGGCAGCCAGACCTCTTTGGACTTGTCGAGCTCAAGTCCAAAGAGGTCTGGCTGCCCGCCAGACCTCTTTGGACTTGTCGAGCTGGCCCTTGTCAGCCGTGTGCAGGTGGCAGCCTGCCTTGCCCTTGGCCACCGCGTGTAGGTGGTTTTCTTGCTTTGGTCTCGCATCTTGTTCTTTTGCGTCTAAGTCCTGGTGCAAAGATGCTTTTGAGCTGCATTGCAAAGTGTTCTCCTTGTCAGCTCTGCGAGGGGGAGCCACTGCAAAGCCAGGATCCCAGGACTCTTCCGGCAGAGCCCTGAGAGAGCTCTTCGGGGACCCAAGACAGCCATCTAAGCTGTCCTCGCTGCCATTCACATTTGCCACTTTGACTGAGATATAACCTTCCATGAGAGTCTTACCTGCTAGCTGCTCTTTATTGTCCTCATACTTTCTGGCACTGGCTTCTTGCTCATGCCCAGCGGCTTGCTGCCCTTCCAGGATCTTTGCTGCATGATGGAAATTCAAAGAGGAAGAGTTTAACGTGCTGAGGTATCCTTGGGTGGAGCTATCCTTTGGACTAGCAGAACAAAGCCTGCTGACGGGGAGTTCCGAGAGGTCCCTTTTCAAAGCAGGACTGGAGCTCTCTGCTCTGTCCAGAGACTTCAGCTCCATGGGCGGCTGCTTTGGGGCTTGTCCTGTAACATGCAGGGGGCTGTCAGAACCCAAATGTCCTGGGTCCAAGGAAGAAGGGAGCTTTGATTCAGTACAAGTAGCACCCTTATCCTGATTTTCAGTGCTTCTCTGGCTACAGCCAGAGCCACAAGTAGAGGCCTCCATGCTCTCCGATTCAGACAACTGCTGGCCTTCAAAGTCTGGTTGTACTTCAGTGTATATGTCGTTTAGCACACGAATGAACTGCTTCTGGTGATGTGTACACAGTCTGACCATAAACTTTTCCAGTGGAGACTTCGGCTGATTGTTAGAGTCTATTGCTATTGTCTCTGCTGCATCCTCACTAGAGAGACAAAGAGAGAAGCAATCAGTAACATGTCCCAGGAAATAAAAGTTTATGTTGCAAAACTGGAATAACCCTTCTCCTCCCACTTAGGCAAATCCTTTGCCTGACCTCCATCTGAGATCAAGCATCCTGTTGTCACAGGTCTGGCAGCTATCCCTCCAGTCTCCAGCGTGCACACTTACATATGCATTTTGCTGGCAGGACACGGACTGGCACTGCTGTTTGCATCCCACTGCCACAGAATTACTGTTCTGCCTAAGACATTCTGGTGTGTAGGCACCCCATGCCATGTTCAAAGCAAACCTACAGTTCCCATTGAGAATCAGATTTAATATCTGCACAGTGCCCAGTGCAAAAGGCCCACATGGGACCCACCAGGACAATCGCACATGCTTGACCTGCACAGCCTGGCTGGGTGGGAGCAGAGCAACATCCTAGCTGGGCAGACAGATGCCAGGTATCTTGAATGTCTCTAAGTTTTCAAATTCTGCTTACGTCTTGGTAGCCGAAGAGCACGAGTCTAGGGCAAACTGAGCAGATCTGCGCCTCCTCTGTAATGGGTGCAGAAATTTTGGCAACCTGCAGGAAGTGCAGGTAGCAGTGTACCCTTGCATAGTGTGGTACTTTGCCATTTGCACTGACCTTTGATTTACTGCCATTTAATAAAGTGGCTCTGCAGCTGACAGGCCAACTGTCAACATGCAGTGGTCACCCAGAAAGGCTTGCTTCTGTTGGCTACAGGATCACTGCCTCCACCTAGCTCTCAAACCGAGGTGATTATAATTTACCTGCTTGGCAGAGGCAATTAATTAGGACTTATTGGCAGAGAGGTTAAGGGATAATTACCTAGTGTTCACATGAATGCATCAGGAGTGCCATGCCAGGTGCTGTTATCAAGACCATATCTGTTCCCAGCGGCAGCACAGGTGATTCCCACCCAGTCTCTGCCACACTGAGGGGGCTGTGAGCCTTGGCACCCACACTGCCTGGCACAGGATCTTTGCCGGCAACACTGGGTTGCTTTGCAGGAAGAGTTGCACTTTGCACCTCCTGGCCTTGTACTGGAGGACTGAAAGTAATTTCCATCCCTTACAGCCTTGCTCTCCCCCTACAGCATGAGGCACCAACCCCACTGGCTATGCTGGGTTGAGGAAGGCAATGCTTATCACAGGGTTCAGGGCCAGGAAAAAGGGGAAAAGCAGCTTCATTTGGAGTGGGTTTCCCTCCCCATGCTGCCAGGCACAGGGCTGAGCAGGCAGACGGGGAGGACAAGCTCCATCTCAGAGAAGCCACTGGGGGAGAGGAGGAGGGAAAGACACGGAGTGGAGGCGGCAGCCCTCACCTGCTGCTTGCTTGCTGCTTACTGGCTGCTTTCTTTGAACAGGCAAGCACGAGGGAGGCACCTCCAGCAACCGCTTCCCCAAACTCATGGGGTTTGCTCCCAAAATTGGCAAAGAGCAGGGTAAGGTGGCTCCGGGCTGGCCAGGTGGCACCTGGACTCCTCTTTGCCCAGAAGCACTAGGCTGCAGCTAAGCCTGTAATGAGCTAGCCAGCCCTTTGCTTTCCAGTTTGCCCAAATTTTTAAGCGCAATGAGGCTTCACCTCTCAATCACAGCCACTCGTTTCCTTAAAGGCTTCTTGGGAAAGCTCTTCCCAAAACCACCCAGAAAGGCTGAGTGAGCTCAACTCACCGAATGCCCTCCCACACCTCCAGAACATGCTCTCAGGATTAGCAATAAACAATGTACCTTGAGACTGCTTTACTACACCCGGGCGGGAGAGAAAATGCCTTCCAGAAACCGTCTCAACTGGTTCTACCTGGTGCTGCAGTGACTTTCAATTTGCAGTGCCTGGGATTAGTTTAAATAAAAATGCTCAGGTACAGCCTGGCCCCTCTCCAGAGCCCTGCACGGGAAGGGTTATGTCATCCAGGATCTCTTACACAGCCCAGCTCCTCCCCTTGCCCTGCTGAATAACAAAGGGGATAAAAAAACCTTTGGCCCCCACCCCTGCAAGAGGAAGGCTTGGAGAAGGGGGTTTTTCAAAGAGGCAGAGCTCAGCACAACTGTTTTTTCACCTTTGCAAAGAGGGCGGTTTCTTTCCTCTTACCTGCCCACAAGCCCAGCTCCTAAGAGTGGCAGCCATCTTCCCCCAGAGAGCCTCCATTTATAACAGTGGCAGCAGAGGTGTGGCCCTGCCACGGCCCACCCCAATGCCACTCTCCCCCGGCAGCCTTAGGAAGCAGTTAGGGTGGCAAAACAGCCAACTCCCTCCATGCTGGGATGCCTTCGGGTGCCACATGCCAAAAAACAGCCATCAAAGAAGAGCCCATGGCACAGGTGAAGCAGTTGCCTGGATGGGTGGTGAGGAGGAAAAGGTGAGCTACAGGCTGAGTGAGGGAGGAGACTGTGGGTCTGTGTACCAAGTCCCTAGTTTGGGAGAAGGGACCAGAGTGGCTGGGCACAGTCCTCCCTCACCTTGCAGTCACTTGGCACACAGACAGTCAGATCACACCTCCTCTGCATGGGCATGAGGGGCTGGAAAAGACCCATGTCCTCCTCATGTGCAGGAGGAGACTTGAGATCTTTGGTCATAAAGGCTGCAGGTGGCATTTCTGCCTTGTCTTCACCTAGTTTCTTCCCTTGAAGTATGACTAGGGCCATGGTGCTCATTTTCACCTTACTTGCCCCACTGTACTCAAAGGAGTCAATCTAAGATACAGCTTGTCAAGCTGTAAATTTAAAACCCAGAGATAATAGAAATACGTACTTGATAATAGAAATAAATCCATTCAGCCTCAATGCCCTTTGTCCCTAAGAGATCCATGTCACACTCAGCAATACAGTTCACCTGCATCTGCAGGAGCATCATGTTCAGGGTCCTCTGCTTTCACATCACTGTCTCAAAGGTGAGCTGCAACTTCTCACCTTCAGCTCATCTGCTCCTTCCCCAGCCCTCTCCTTTTTGGGTGCCACAGGCAGCATCTCATTTTTCTCTGTTCCAGAGGACAACATTGAGGCAGGGCTCTCCCCACCACCTGCAGCTGGGCTCCAAGGACAGCTGTATCCTACTTTGTTCCTTCCTCTCCCATATCCCCCTAGGTGATGAGCCTGTGTTCCTCCATCCCCAGATCTCCTAGACACAGGCCTGGGCTCCCCAGTATTTCTGTCCAGTATTTCCCAACATTCCTGTCTGTTATAGCTATTACTACTTAATAAAACACGCCAATGGCCATCCTCTTGCCTGGCAGCCAGTGGTATCAGGATTGTCCTCATTCTTGCTGCTTACGGCAGTCTCAGTGAAGAGCTTGTTTCATGCTCAGGTATAATAGAAGAGGTTAGCTCAAGTGCCCCATGGTTTCAGGAAGGGTTGCTTAAGGGTGGTGTAAATTGTTGCAGAGAAACTATCTATTTCTGTGGCTTATCAGAGAGGAGAGGCTGCTTGCAGAGCTGAAACATTTTCCCGGGGGATGGTGCTGGGTATTAACAGGTTCCTTAGCCCAGCTGGCAAAAGTGCAGCAAGAGCTGAAGACCAAATGGTTAATGTAGAGGATGGGAATTGGGAATATGATTTTTAAAAGGAGAAAAAATTGTCCTTAGAAGGCAGACACCCCTGTCTCCGAAGAGCCTGTCTTTTGGGAGGCACAGGGCAGCCTGGCAGGAGCTGCTGGGCTCAACAGACAGGTGAGGAAGCCCAGAGCTCTCTGTAGCTCCCGCAGCTTTCTCCTCGGTGCCTGTGATCATTCCTTCCCATGGGCTTGGCCAGAGGCTCTCTTAGCATGAGAGCTTTGGATGTGCATGAGGAATGTGTCATCTCTCTCAGGAGCTGGAGAAGCCACAAGGCTGGGGCTGCCAGGGGTCTCCTCTGCTCCTGCACCACTGCACGTCACCCCGCGCCAGCAGAAAGCACCCTGGCATCCCAGGCAAATCTTCTCACCTGAACCCTTCCATACCTATTGACCCTTCCAGCTTTCCCAGGGCAACCCTGCTCTCTCCTCCTTCCCCGCCTGCCACAGAAGGTGTCAGAGGCATCAAGGGGCAGGAGCTGTCAGAGACACAAGCGGAGCTGTTGCTACGCAACGCTGGCGGTGCAGCAATTAACGCGGGGGAAAACGTGCTGTGCTCTAACGCTATTTGCATAGCTGCGTGCTGCAATACGTTTGTTTGCATTGTGCCTCTACTGTTTAGTGGAGTTGGAAGTCAACCCTCCCCCAGCTCCTGCTGGGGACACACACACACACAGGGCTTCCAACAAAGGCCAGGAGGTTGGGAACAATGGGGCTGGGGGCTTTCCGTAACACCTATGGGCTGCACTGGTACAGGATTTAGAGTATGGTGAGGAAAAGCCAAGTTATCTGGATTTCATCCTTTACAGCCCAAGGTGCTTTGCCCTACTTGCAGAGCCAGCTCCTGCTGTGTCCCTAACTGATGGGGCTGCCACATCTGCCTTTTTCTGGGCACCTGCCTTTTCTGGTGCATCTGCCTTTTTCTGTGTTTGTTCTGCTTGTGAATACCAGAAATGGAACTTCAGGGGCAGCCCAGCCTGCCTCTGGTTCAAGAGTGTATTCTGGGGTGGGAGATGAGGGAAGGGAGAGGAAGAGGGAGAATAAATCAAAGGTAAAAGCAATCAGTGAGTTCATACCAACCTACCTGGCACACCAGTCTCAAAAAACCTGCCAATTGCCAACAGCAATCTTCTGGTTTGCCCACCCCAAGTTTCTTACTGTTGAACATGAAGTTTGTGCCCTTTTTGGGTTTGTTTTTTTAGCCCTTGAACATCATTTTGATTGATTATAAGTTTACAGGTATGTTTTGTACCTCAGAGGCACAAGAAGCAGCAGCAGAACAAAAGTTCAAGGCTAAGTGTTTCTGTTCTTTTCAGACCACTCTAAGCACCAGGATTATAATTCTGTAAAAGAAACAAAACACAGCTGTAAACTTACAAAATCCAATTTAGTATTTTTATGGGGATGGCCTCTCCCTTCCCTCTCCTGCTGCCACACAGCTGACTCTGTGCAAGTTGTCAGAGCGCTATCTCCAAAACTAGAGGTACCATTGGAGGTGGCTTGGAAACCTAGCTAAAAGTGGAGATTTGAGAAAAGCAAATGACTAAGAGGAAAGAATAGCTTGCGAGCAATGTTCTCACCATCAGCTGAACTCAAAGCACTGGCTGTGCCCACTTTGACCCCGAGGTCAGAGGCAGCATGTCTTGCTGTCCTCAGGGGAGCCACTTCATGTATTTTTCAGGGTGAATGGATATGCCATTTTGAGGGATTGCAAAGGAGGAGCAACCTCTTAAAAGGAGCTCACTCAGAGCTGGCAGGCAGGTGAGCTGACCCTAACCCTAGGGGCAGTGTGAATCCTGCCTGCTAGATGACAGAATCACAGAATTGTTCTGCTTGGTAAAAACCTTTAAGATGTGTGAGTGAAAGCTGTGGCTGTGGGCTGCCAAAGGTGGGCTTGATTTGCTCTGTGCCAGGAGTAAGGAGTACTGCATGCAGAGCCACATGACAGTCTCATCCAGTGGAAGGGGAAAATGAGTTCTCTGCTAGCCCAGGTTTGGCTTGCAGGAGTGTCTGAGTGGAACAAACACCAGTGGGGAAAGGCACTGGACCGAGGCAGGAGGTGGCACTGTGTTTTCAGCAGCAGCCTGCACCAGTGTTGCCCCAGTGCACACAGAGCCACAGCTACTGCCAGCTGTCTGCCTGAAATTATTACCTCAAGACAGCAAAAGGTAATCCATGCTGCATCTTCTCTACTCCATCTGACACACAGTACATGCAGAAACCCATCTTCACTCGTAGCTGCACCAAAGACCTCAAGCTTTGAGAGGTGGACGTGAGAGGACACACTTCCTACTCCCAGCACTCTTCTCTGGGATGTGGCAAACACTGGCAGGGGATGGGCAAAGCAGCCATGTGAGCCACTGCAGACAGATTTTCTGGAGCTCATCTCTCAAAGCCCCAGTTAAAGGCTGACACTGGATGTACCAGTTTAAATGCATGTATTTCAATCCTCAGAAATATGCCTGGCACCTAACACTCCCCACACAGATGAATGAGTCCCTTCACACCTCTGTGGGTGCTACAGTAATTCTCTCTTGCTGCACTGAAAAAAATAGAAAAGCAGCACGGAGAGAACTGAGGCCCCACACAACAGCTAGCAAGGAGAAAAAAGCTTTTTTCTTCTCTATATGAAAAGACTAAGTTGTGCAAAGCACAGCCAAAATAACTATGGAAATACTGTTGTGGAGTTCTCAAGGCCCCTGAATTTATGCCATCCTTGGTGAAGCACATGGGGATAGACTGAGCTTGCATTTCAACTGAAAAGCAGGAAGAAACAAGTTCTAAATGGGTTTTGTTTGGTTAGGTTTTTGTCAGCTGCACATATTTGTCAAAGTATCCAGGTTCTACAATGAGCCATCTGACTGGATAAACAACAGACATCCTTTACTGATCCAGACTTTTAACCCTTCAGAGTAGTGTCGTTCATTTGCTTAATTATTTTAAAAGTAGTTAAATATTAAAAATCACCTTCTCCCAACCTGTTGCCAAATAAAAATCAAACAAACCAAAGCTGGCTTTACATTAAAGAAAAACAATGGCAAACTCAAATAAGTTTATCTTTTTCATATTCCTGTCATAGTTTCCTCCACTCCCACCTCCCCCAACTAACTAACCCAACTGTATTCTCTAGTAGTTTATCATCACTTGTGATACATCTAATACAATATTTAATGACTAATTAAAAACCTTACCACTGAGCTATTGCTTTAAAACCAAGGGAAATTTATCATGTTGGAAACATTATTCTACATACTACCTTCAAAGCCTTTCCAGAATTGTCCTTGCTAATTTTTCTAATTATCAAGGACATCTGGGATCTCCACTTGAAGGGGAAGATACAAAAAAAATTACCATGAGGGTTTCTCTGAGGTACTACTCAGCATCTTCGCTGAGCTAGGTGCTCCAAAAGAATAGATGGCACCAGAAGACCAGAATAGATAGAAAACCAGAAAGCACTGAATAGAAGAGAACAAAAGAGTACAGGGCAAAAAAGAGAAGTTATTACAAGGATTTTCACAGTTTTGTGTAAGTTTTTTAAAAAGCAGCACCCAGTTAAGGCAAGGGAGAACAAACTACAGGGACCAGTCCTATGGAGAAGGGAGGGATGCCCTGAGGATCTTGAACAGTTCTGGCTGTGAGCTGGGAACATACGCTGGCTCTGGCCCTGAAATGAAGCAGACGTATGGCCCCTTCCCCACTCCTGAGCCCACTGCTGCCAGCTCCCCCTCCATCCTCCAGTAAATGGGGACAAAGGTCTCCCTATCCAGCCCTCAGGCATGCACCCGCAAGTCAGCTAGAGCCAGAGAGTTTCAGCCATAGGCAATTCCCCCCAAAAGGTGCAATCCTCTGCAGTATATCAAGGATTGTGAGGAGGGTATGCTGTGCTGTGATAAATCCCACCTTCCCTCCTACACTGCACCTATACCAAGGGGCTACAATGATACTGATGGGGTGAAAGCAAGCCTGAAAGCAGCTGGTGCCTTCTCTGCAGACAGTGCTGGTCCCAGCCCCAGCAAGCAGATCATGACATACAGCCACTGTCTACTATTCCTAGAAGTCTTCAAGGATTTAAAAGTCTGCACATAATACAATTTTTTTTTCCAACATGGATACAAAAAAATCAAATGCAGAAACTAGGTAAAGTGCTCACTAGAGCTACAAACCCTCAGCACAACCCAGTCACCAAAGCATGGGAGGGGCCAGTGAAAGACATTTGGAGAGCAAAGGGTATTGTGGGTGTAATTAACAGACAATGGGGGATATGACCCCATTTCAGATAACCTGGAGATTCAGATAATTGGGCCTCAGATAATCAAGGCCACACGGTTAATAGAAACAGTACCACAACTCCTAACGGCAGCGTTCTCACATGCTGATGCTCTGCCTCCTTGCACGAAAATGCCTACTGAAATATGAATTAACGGTCTGATATGTGTCTGTATTCCCTGTCAGCTGCTGGGCTGAGCAGCAAAGCCTGTTTCTGATGCACCACTTTGGATGCCTGCTTGGGAAATAGGTTAAGGCAGAGAAATGGATTTCAGCCCTGGATGCCTGGGGACGAAGCTGCCTCAGAGCTGACAGGCTAGGTAAGCTCTATTTTGAAAGTGGGTTAATATAACTGCCATTCAACTACCAGTAAATGATGTAGGTTAATTTTATAGCCAGATAACTATTAAGAAACCAAAACACAAGGCAGGAAATGTCTCTATGCATTCCAGTGGAGAGAGGTTTCCTCTGTGCTAATGCACACCCCTCCCCTTCAGCTCAAAGCTCTCATCCTTCCATTTCTGCACATCCCTCACATCATCTCTTTTATTTTAACCCTTGTCATTACACTCTATTGTCCTTCCTCCCCTCTTAAGAGAGTGTATTCTCCTCTCTATGATTCACCTTGCTGTCCTGGCTCACAATTATTTTTCTCCTTCATTTGCATCATCGTACATCTTAATGCTAAAACCCTTTTCTGACCATGGCTACTGTCCAATAAAAAAAGTCTCATCTTCCCCATGAATCTGGTATTTCTCCAGGTACGTGGCAAACTGAGGCAGGGAAATACATCTTGTTTAGCATGTAACACACCATCACCACTAATACACCCAGTTTTCTTTAGGGCTATTTACCATATTTAAAGCATCCTTGATTTTGTCAGTTTACCCTTCATAATTGGATGCTGCAGTTAAAATGTACTTGATCTCCATGCAATTTTCCTTCTTGCAGCTTAATGACAGGTATTGTCTGTTTCTCTATACTGGGGACAAAAAACAACAATTGCTGGTTAGCCGTGAAGAGAAAAATAACTTCAAGAAAAATGATCAACAGCAGCTTATGCCTGCAAAGGAACAGATCCCTTGGAAAAAGCAGAAGTGACTCATCAGCCCTCACCAGAAAGGAAGGAGTACCACAGCCGGGCAGATCCCCCGAGATGCCATCACAGATTGCCTCCCTCTGACTTCTGCACCTCCCTGGTCCCCCTGCTCCCACCAGCAGGAAAACGAGTCCCTAACCTTTGCAGAGGAAAGGACAGCAGTGATGGCCCATTAGCACATGCTGCCCATCAAGCACTCACAGATCTCCTCTGCCGCAGATGTTTTTTATCATATTAACAGTAAGTGCACTACACAAACCCTGAGAGCTCAGAGAAATGAACTCTCACTTACCCATGCAGTGGTAACAAGACCACAGCACTAATGGGATGCTGGCATTTTTACTATGCTTTATATGGCCGGATATATATGGAGGGCTCTATGAAGCACTGGAAGCAGTGTATGGACTCACACACCAGGTCTAAAGCCCCCTGCTCAGTGCAGATGGCCAAATGCTTCTGACAGATGAAACCTCCATCCTGAACAAATGGTCTGAACATTTTCAGACTCTCTTGAGTGCCAGCCGCGTAGTCCAAGGCTCAGCAATTCAGCACATTACACAACAACTGGTGAAAACCAAATTGGACACAGCCCCTGCTTTAGGAGAGACTCTTAAGGCCACACAGCAACTGAAAACTGGCAAGGCAGCTGGGGCTGATGGAATCCCATCTGAAGTATGGAAGATGGAGGCCAAGCACTCCATGATAAATTTCATGAGCTCCTTGTGAGTTGTTGGGAACAAGGAAAATTACCACTAGATCTCCACGATGCAGTCATCATCATCCTGTACAAGAAGAAAGGAGAAAAGTCAAACTACTCCAACTACCGAGGTATAACTCTGCTCTCCATTGCTGGAAAAATCCTTGCAAGAATACTTTTGACCAGATTAGTACCTGCTATAGTAGAGGAAATTCTACCTGAAAGCCAATGTGGTTTCAGAGCCAATAGGAGTACCACAGAGATGGTATTTGTTCTCAGACAACTGCAAGAGAAGTGTAGGGAACAGAACAAAGGTCTTTATGTGACATTCATTGATCTCACTGAAGCTTTTGACACTGTGAGTAGAAAGGGCCTATGGCAAATCTTGGAACGCTTAGGATGTCCGCCCCAGTTCCACAAAAAGATCACCCTGTTACGTGAGGATCAGCAGGGCCAAGTCAGATATAGCAATGCACTCTCTGAATCCTTCCCAATAATCAATGGTGTGAACCAAGGCTGCGTTCTCGCACCCACTCTGTTCACAATCTTCTTCAGCACGAAGCCCCAAAGGGCCACGGCAGACCTCGCTGAAGAAAATGGCATTTACATCTGATATGGTACCGATGGGACCCTATTCAGCCTAAGGCGACTGCAGGCTCACACCAAGACCATAATCACCATGTCCCAGAGTTGCTTTCTGCTGATGATGCTGCCCTCATTGCTCACACAGAAGCACCTTTGCAGTGCATAACATCCCGCTTTGTGGAAGATGCAGATCTTTTGGGGCTGGAAGTCAACTTGAAGAAGACAGAAGTTCTCTACCAGCCTGCACCACAGGAAGACTTCCATCATCCCCACATCACCATAGGCGATCCAGAGCCTAAGTCAGTCCAGCAGTTCAGCTATCTGGTATGCATTATTCCTCAGACACCAAGATCGACAAAGAGATAGACAACAGATTATCAAAGGCACACAGAGCATTCAGAAGACTTCATAAAAGAGTCTGGAGCAATAAACACCTGAAGAAAAGTACAAAGATTAATGTCTACAGAGCCATTGTACTGTCTACTCCTTTATATGGGTCTGAATCATGGGTCATCTACCATCACCACCTGCAACTCCTTGAACGCTTCCATCAGTGCTGCCTCCATACAACCCTAAACATCCACTGGGCTGACTACGTGACAGCCTACACTCAAAGAAAATGAGCAATCCAGCCTACACTCAGAGAAAAGCAAAGGCATCAACATCAGGATTTAAAGAAAAATAGGCAAGAAAGCTAGAATTAAGGAGCATTCAAGCAGTCACCCTTACCACAGGCACTTGTGTCTGTATATTAGAATAAAGCCAACACAGGTCCTGAAACAGGAGGAACAATCTACTTTTTTATGCATCAGCAGAAAAGCTCATTGGCTGATAGCTAGGCAAACCTCAAGTGAGCAGTGAGGTTAGGTAGCTCTCATCAGGGTCCAACAAGAACTTTGTTACTGGTGAACACACCTCAGGTATAGAACAAGCTGGTTTATTGTTCACATGTTGGGCTGTTTGATGGCTAGAAATCAGAGAAAAATTTGTATTTCCATAAAAGCAGCATATATTTGATGATATGAAAGCTTCTCCTGCACTTTTTTTTTTTTTCCAGTCTCTTTTCACAGTCAAATAGTTTTTTTAAACCATTGCTAACGCTTCACACACCCCTATTTGCTTTCAAGACCTGAAAGGAATCCAAGGAAGATACTACAAGTGACCACAGCAAATCTGAAAAAAAAAACCCCAAACCCAAAAATACTACACCTTCACCTAAAAGGGGAACATGTCAGAAACTAATGGAGTCTCCAAGCAAACACCTCAGGCTTGGATTATAGCAAGGGTCCCAGCACACCTATCAGTTGTGTGTATGAAAACCCCTCCATATGTGTAGGGAAGCTGTTCAGCTTCTCCTGGAGTAATTTTTTTCCCTACAGAGCCAGAGCAACTTTCAACAACTGGTGTCAAAGCTTTCCTCTAAAGCTCATTGAGAAGAAAACCACAGCTGAAAGCTTGGCTTTAAGAAAGAAAACCATAAAAGCCCCTTTCAAAATTAGGAATGTAATTTCAAAAAGAGTCAAGCAAGCCCTGTGCTTTAGTACCTGGGCAGGAGGGACTAAGGACTGGGGACACATGATGGGATCGTGGTGCACACCAACAAAACCCACACACACGCCTTAGAGAGTGTAACAAAACTGCCTATTTAAGCACCATGATTTTTACCAGCATTTTGCTGATAACTCAGTACAGACAAACCACTCCTCCTTCTGGCACGAGGCTGGAGGCAGGAGTCCAGCAAAGGCAGGCATGCAAGCTGTGATGAAGCAAACTCAGGGAACAGCAGCAAGGGCAACAAGGCAGGACCCGTGGCGGGGGCTGGATCCAGCCTCTGCCCTGCCCTCCCCTGTGAGCCCTCAGTAGGTCACAGCCCAAGAGGGTGGTTGGTCCCCTGGGGAGATACAGCTGTATTATCATAAAGATTTTCAATCTTTGAATTTTTAGGCAGCACTGCCTCTATTTCTATGCTCTAAACTATAATTTAAGCACTGGTGATTTTGGCTGAGCTTTTAAACAGTTCCTGGAGATTGCAGCTGTAGCAATCTCACAAAAATCTGTGTTTTAGTCAAGGGTGTACTCAGCAGACCTCCTGCAGAGCTGCATGACACCTGCAGAGAAGGAGGAGGCAAGAGGGGACTTTAGAAATTTTCTTCCAAACACAGTTTGTAAGTTCTGATACTTTAAAAGTGACCTGTAAAAATCAGATGCAATTGCTTTGTGCTGTCTCTTCATGACACTAAAAGAGAGCTTTTAAAGGTTGTGTTGTCTGGGGTTTTTGGGGAGGCGGGTAAGAAGAAGCTTGATTAATTCATAATTCCCAGTGGTGAAGTAATTCAGTTTTCTTCTTAATTTCCTACTTGACAATTGAGAACATCTTGAATTTTAAGTCGGAGAGGCTGCACCAAAGGTACCATAAGGGAAAATGGTACTCCCATAAACAGTGCTAGCTGTGATCCTTCCAACAGTGTGATATCTATTAAAGTGTCTTGAGAATAATTACATTTAAAAGATCACTTTTTATTTTAATCTCTTTGCCATTCCCTTTATATCAAACTCTCTATTCTTACTTGCCCCTAACACTGTTACTGCTTTTGGTTTGTACCTCTATCCCTCTGTACATGAGTGACATTCCTAAAACACACTCCCGGTTAAAACCTCAGTTCAGCAAGTACCCATGGCTGGGCACCTGCAGCAGTTTGCAGATCTTTCAGGTCTAATACTGATCTCAACACTTGCAGGTAGTGACCTGAAGCTTTCAGCCCTTCCCTTCACAGAATCACAGATTTTCACAAAAGAGCAATCAGCAGAGCCTCCCATTTCACACCTGCTGGAGTATCAGGACTATAGAAAGCGGCCCAGGTGTATGCAGGGTACATACAGTTCCTTGCTACTCTATGAAGGACCTGGTACTTCAGAAGGTGACCAAATATGCACCTGCAGGTTCAGAAGAGGCAACTGCCTCTTCCAATAACAAATGGAACAACTCAAAACCCCTTCTGAGCCAAAACAAAACGAGGCAATTAGCAGAAGACTTTGTAAGCTGCCTAACAAGGCTAATTAGGTTTATTTTCTGCTTCTCCAACAGCAGCGATGCATGCTTCTTGGTGCAAATCCTGTGCACTCTTGTCAAGTTACATATTACAGAAAACAGCTTTAAAAGAATTTGAAACTATTCCTTTAAGTCTGAACGACCTCAGTTTAACAGTATAAGACCATCAGCTACTCCTGCAGGAAAGAGAAAAACTTGGTATTTCTGATAATCACAGGACTGAAGTGTTGACTAAAAATGTTCTGGGGAAAGCTTGCAGAGTGTAATATATCCTAAAGTATGGCAGATGGGAATATGGTTTGTCACTTTCAAAGGCTATTTTCATAAATTTGACAGATGCATTCAGACATATAGAAAAAAAAATAAATGCTAGTTTAGAGCACAAGGCTTTCAAGCTATTTACACATAAAGACTCACTATTCCTGAATAAGTGCAAGCTGCAGTTTCTAGTCAAACCAACTTTTTTATTAAAAGAAATCTGCACAGTTAAGCTAAACCAATGGCAACACCCGAGTAACTTACCATTTAGCTTTTTGGTTTTAATACCAGTATTAGTATCCATGGAACACAATAGTTTGTAACGTAAGTTAATGATCTTTAAAAACAACAAAAAAAAAAAAAGTACCCTACTAAATAGCTTGCCCTTTAACACACAAGACAAGAAAGGCAGTTTCACAGGAGAAAAGAAACCTGGGTAGACAGTGTGCAACATTATAAATTTTCCTAAAGCTACAAGTCCCTGTGCATCACTCGTAAAATCATCCTAGGACTGAACACAAAGGTTGGCAGAGTTGCCTAAACTCATGTGGGTTCCATTATAGACCACTTACTGTAACCTACTTTTTAGCATTCAGCATTTTGGTATAAATAATGCAAAACATCAAAAGTAGTTCAACCCCAAAGAACAGTTGTAAGAAAGTAAACATGGGTCTTCAAGCAGAGCCAGCTGAAACATTGTGGCACTGCCAGATTTGCCCTGTGTTACTGCTCAGGAGAACAGCAGGACGGAGCTGCTGGAGTTTTCCCCAAGTTAATCTGGAACTGAAGACATGCCCCCTCCACAGAGGGAAAGCTGGTGGCCACAGAGAGAAAAAAAAGCAACACAAGTGCCTACTGGTGCAAGCAAGCAGCTAAGCAACCCCCTCAGCCTGGCTGGTCTCCTCTGGCAGGTGGCGGGTGCTCAGGGTGACAGGGTGCCCTGCCACCCAGCCCAGCAGGCACGGGGCTGTGCACCAGAACCAGGCCAGGACCCACAAGTGGAGGGCCAGGGTCCCCACTCAGCTTTTACTGCCACTCTTCTACCCTGACTCTGTTACTAAAGTGCTCAATGAACATGCCTACATCATTTTTCTCCCCCTGCTCTCCTCCCTCAAGAGACTGTTCTGCACCAGATGAATTATTTACCATGAAAGAAATTAAGGTAGCCAGTAGGGAAGAGTGAATTAAGAGCACAGGAGTTCATGAGAGCAGGCTGCTACAAGACAGTGTTTCAGCTTTCACACGTATTCCCTCCCCAGCTGCTAAAGCAGCTTTAATTGCCAATCCTATTTAAGACAAGAAACAAATTAAGTACAGAGACTCCAAAGCTCAATCCTTCAGCCAGAATTTGCTTTTTTCTATTTTTACTTCCTCCCCTGCTTCTCTCCATTTGTGATAATTTGATTTCATAATCCTGGGTGATTAGTGTGCCCATTTATAAAGTACACTAGAAACAACAGAATTGGAACCCCTTAAAAGTTTTTCACAACAAAATTTATTAGAAGAATAGTGGTTTTGAAAAGTCTAGCATCCAGTGAAACCTACCATACACAACGTTACAGCTGGGAATGTGTTTCCAAAATGACATGGTCAAATAATACAATGGAGCCATTAAATCTTACACATGCACAACAAGAGAATTAGAGCTTTGACATACAATGCAAAAAATAAATGGACCACATGAAATAAAAATTTAAAAGTACTTATCACATACATTAAGACACAGCTTATTTAGTCCAGTCAAAAAATCAGAACTGCATTTAAAAAATTAATGTAGTGCAATCAAACCAAAAAACCTTAATTTGTGATCATAAGTGCTCTACTACATAAAACATTGATCATAGCAAGGAACAAAAAAATTCAAATCACACAGTACAAAAAAAATCTGTAAATAAATATAAACTACAGTACAAGAGAAATATTAAATTATACAATTCCGTCAAACTGTAAACAGTATATTGAAATGAGGTCCATAAGAGTAAGGGGGGGGTTCCTGTTTTTTTTTTTTTCTTTCCCATGACACTTGAACTTCTAGAGGTCAGAGAGAAATGCCATTTTCCATACTCTTCAAAGACTATGGGTTACATAAATAGAAAGAGAAGACTTTTTAGATGTAAAGTGTCAAATAATAAAGCAGAGGTGTTGCTGACTTGCGACTGCCAACAGATTCCTGCGAGAGCAGAACAGCAGATTTTACTTTAACATTTCACCTCCTCGCCAGAGCAGCGCAGAGGCCCGTCACTACAGATGTGAAGTGCCAACACTTTCTGAATCAGAGCTCAGCAGCATCAGAGAGGAGGCACCTGCTGAGGGTCTGGTCCTGCCAATTAGGTGGAAGTCATTACATACACTGTTACCAACTTGGACCTCTGCTGATTATCTGACAGGTTTACACGCTTGTCATACAAACACCAACTTTGGCAGAACAATTACTAATAAACTCAAAGCACTCCCGGCCCATTGGTTTCCATCACAGTGGCCAGTGCACAGAATTCTCTAAGGACATTGCATAACTAGAGTGTAGAGGTCAGACAGCCAAGGACCCGTGCTTGAGGTTAGAAGTAGTTATGGTGAGAGAGAAGCAAGAGCCACGTTAAGAAGCTGCCTCTGCAGTTTGCAGAAGCAGTTGGGAATGTATTTCATTTTTAGCTGCGCTGGCTAGTAGTGGCATTTTAAAATATATAAGTTTAAGATAACATATATACTATATATGTATATAATATAATACATATTATATAATATACATAGGAATTTCTTACAATACATACCAGGAACCCCCACGCGATCTGCTCAGTAGTAATAACTGAATATACAGAATGCCACTATAAGTGTCTGAGGCACTGTGTGCTGGAGAGTAAATATGCAGCTTTAAAATCCGTTTGGCTGAGTTATACCTGGATACCTGAACTGAGTTTTTAAGTTGACATTCATCAAGGATGTGCTATCAGCACGTCAAAAGAAAAGCAAAACAAAAATACAAGTCACTGCTAGGTTTAAGAAGAGAGTACAAGTACCTGAATTGAGTGAGGATAGTGTGTAAACCGTCCCTGAGGGTTTTTAAACAGTGTGTGTACAAGTTGGATTCCTAAGGACATTAGTTTAAACTTACATTGCGGACTGATAAAATACCAATGTCTGACAATTTAACAAGTGGAGGTTAGAAAGAGTTATGAGCAAACACTCAAAACATATTTTATACATTTTTAAGCAGCAGTAAGCTGCTGTAAGCATACATCCCATCAGTACAAGCAACACGTGGGACTCAGATAAAGGTTTCTATTTGCAAAAAGCCCATCATATATCGATAAGTAAAGAATATTCACCTGCTAAATTAGAATGCACCTAGTTACAGACTAGCAATTCAAGATTATTTTTTTTAATCAAATACTTTGCTATACTTTGCTATTACATACTAAAATTCCTTAAGCTCGCTAATGCTGGTATTCTAATCTATTTTTTTTTAATATGTTCCCCCTTCATTTAAGAAATATACCATTCCACAACTTAAACATTAAGATCCATTTTCAGTCCTCAGATGTAAAAAGTATGTCAATGAGTTTATATTAAAAATTTACATGGTAAAAAGGCTTGAATTTCAGCCAGAGATTCTAAATACTACTCATTCCCTGAAGGCATAAGGGAGAAAGAATCCCATTTTTCTTGTGATATAGTTTTCAAACTGAAGATCAAACAATGGTCCAAACTGATTTTTCCATTTGGGAAACCTCCCTTTCCCTACCCATCATCCCAGATTCCAAATGTCAAGCCCTAAAATGGCCTATTGAAATGATTAGTTAAAAACATCAGGCATGTATATATACATCCCCTGCCTGAACTTCAGAATATTTTGTAGTACTAGTCTTTAACAGATTAGTATCCCAAGAGAAGGTGTAGTCTGACCTGAAAAGCCATTAACGATCATAGATGGTATGTTTAAACTATCTCATAACCTGAAGACCAGATTTAGTTAAGACTCTGGCATTGTAACAGAAAAAGTGCTGCAGTTATTTATCCCTTTTCTGGTACTTTAGAATAGGTCAGACAAGTGCTTTTTATAGGGACTGTAAAGTTTACATGTTTTCATGCAGGCATAAAAAAACATTACCTGCAAAAATATTTGAGAAATGTAGCACCAAGTAGTTGATAAACTGTATTAGTAGTTGTACTAGTGTCTTCATTACTTCAGAGTAGGAAAAAAAACCCCAAACATTAACTTAGACTGTACTAGGTGATGACTATAGAAATTGTTTCCCAACATTAACTCTTTCCTGCTCCATTCAGAATGAAGTTTGTGTCCTAATCCCTGCTCCATCAGGTAAGAGTTATTATTGTGAGTCCTTCTAAATTATACTTACCCATTTGGTAGAGACAAGCATGGGCTCAGAGGCAGGTATGTTTGTTTTTAAGAAAGTGAATGAAATGTCCTGGACAGGCTGAAAGAAATCCTTCGTCCTAGTACTTTGCCCAGGAAAACTGATTTTGTAACTGGGCTAAGATTTTTGTGAGGATTAAATTAAGCTCTCTTAATATAAAGGTTTTCATGACAATAGCTGAATGTAGGCAGAATTTAACAGGACATGAAGTCCTAAACTGCTGCTGTAATACTGGCATAGAGACTTGGCCCCAGTCAAAGCAAGAACAGGAGAGAGAGAGAGCAATGGACACTGGCATACTGTAACTACTTCCAGTAACTTTTTTCTGGTATATGTGGAGTGCATCTCCAGTTCTTTTTGAGTACACAATATCTCTCTGCTTAATGATCATCACAATATATCAGGTTTATACACTATATAATTAAAAATTAACAACTGTAGCAGTTATTGTACTTGCTACATCCAACACAACTGCATATAACTAGCAGCACAGATTTTCAGGTTTCTGAACATTCTAATTATGGATGGAGCTTTTTAAGCAACTCAAGATCAAGTGGAAACCTTTTAATACCAAGACTAGTCTCAATTTTTTTTAGGTAAAGCTTTTTAAAACAGTATTAGTCAATATTATCTACTGGTGCCAAGAAAAAAAGCAACACTGAGTGAGAGTGATGCAATGTTTGTTTCCAACACATTTGTGGGAAAACCCTAGAAGTTTCTGATCCTGTCAAAAATGAGGGAAACAACCCTTCCCATTCTACCTCTAGGATCTGGCAGAGAACTTAGGATACTTAAATTATTGTGATAAAGCTTTCCGTACAGCTTAGGAAGTTTGCCTTTGTAAAAGTTTGAACTGCAACACGTGTATTCATCCTTACACTGAAGAGTTAATTTTGTCTTCACTGAAGAAAGAGCTCTTCACATTACTGATGTAGCCACACTATTTTTGAGAAAAAAGGGAACAGCACAGTGTTCCCTTCACTCCTTGGACACAATGTTCTTCTCCTAAGATTCAAGGACATCTTAAGAGCATTACTTCAAAGTAAACTGGAAAGAAACACGTGATAATTCCAGTTTTGCTTGTACAACAATTGTTGCAGACAATATAAAAAAGCAATTCAATCAGAACTAAGAAGTTGTTCCAATCTATACAAAACTTACAAGCTTAGTCAACCCTGAAGCCCCTGAATCATTGCACCAGTTCCTGTGAATTTCCAGGGGAAGGCAATGTACTTTCAGGTAGTCATGAAAGAAATATTTAGACTCAAATGTCAGCCTACCACAAGACAAAGCACAGACTATTCCTTGTCAGCTCTCAACTGTTCTAAACACATGTGCAGTTGCCTTCCATGTTTAGGAATACCCTTGAGCACTAGTAAGTACAAAAAAGGTGCTAGGAGTTGCTTGAGAAGGCAGAAGCTGGATGTGTTCTCTTTATGAACACATCCTACCCACTATCCTACCTGTACACCTGCATTTGCTCAATATAATTCCTTTTCCAATTGCCATGAAAATTCAAAGTTAGACTTCAGGTCTAGCAACAGTGTGGTAATGCAAGCATCAAATTACAAATTCTGCAACCAGAAGAAAGTAAAGGCAAAGCTATTGTTTATGCAGCAACTTTTCCTGCATAACTGGGAAAAATGAAAAATTCTAAAGGAAATCGTCTTGAGCTGTTAAAAAAAAACAACACAAAACCAAAAACCAAAACAACAGAACCAAACCAAAAAATCCACAACAGGGAATGACTGTGAAATAAAATATCTTTTGACAGAAGTAAAAACAAGTCCAGATACATATCCCTACTGTATCTATGTGGAAACGTTCAACTCTATAGCTGTACTCAAGCATTACAGCCACAATAATGCATAATGCCTACAACACTGTGGAATGAGGATCCAGCTGGCTGAAAGTGAGGTAATAGTTTGTAATAGGTCAGACTTCTGAAAAAGCACTTTTACATCTTACAAGTCCAAATAAAATAAAAAAAAAGGACACATTTCATACATGTTGGGCTTTCTCACCAGAACTGTACGATAATTTACTCCACACCAGGACCCCTACCACACTAAGCCTTACTCATCTTCAATTATATGCTGCAGCAAAGATTTACCAAGCGACACCTAAACTTCAGTACAATATGAAACTTGATTCTTCAAACTTTATACACACAAAATATAAAATTACTTTTCTAGGATGGGGTAAGGGAGAGGGATTCTCCTTCATGATACTTGGACTGAAAAACCAGTTTTCAGAGACTGCCACAAATATTATTCACAGTTTCTTGCTGTCAGGCTTTCCCAGCTACATCAACGTAGTACACAACAATACTGTTAAGTCCAATAACTACAACAGATGGACATTCCCGGGATAAGAGAGAACTAGCGACAAAAATACCCGAAAGGCCTCCTCCCAACATCTTGATTTTTACAGGGTTGCAGTTTGTCTATGTTACACGTTAATGCAATCTCAAAAAAGCAGCAGGAGAAAGATTTGAAACCTTCTCTCCTGCCCAAGTGATCCAAGTAACATAAGCATCCACTTACTAGAAATAACATGAGAAACAAGGCTTTTGTTACAAAGACAGCAGTGAACCACACCTTCCCACACCAAAATATGGTCACCCAGGGATTTTGGCCATGCAAACTGCTGGTCAGCAGAAAATTAAGCATGCTAATGGACAAACATTAGTTCCAATCATATATTTAAAATGATCCCAAAACCTACTAGATAGCTACACTGAAAGCGCCTGTAAAAAATACGTAGTGAAAAAAGAAACGAAAGGTCAGTGATCACTGCAGCACTCAGAGTGATACTAGTCTTAAGTGATGAATCACCTCAGAGAAAATACATTAGATGGGACTTTTGAAACAAAAAGTTAACATTAAAAGGTGCACCTGAATATTACAGACTAAATTTACAAAACCTACAATAAGGTAAAATATATATCTTTTGAATATTCAGCAGCTTTTTTTTAAATTTGTTTTTATTTTTGAGAGGCTCATGAAATTTTAAAAAGGGACCACTAAAACTAATCTCAACCATGCTTCACAAAACAATAATGGCTATTTTATATTGCAGTTACCAATGTAATGCAATTAGTGCTTAAAAAATAATCTACAATTTTTTCTTTTTTTTCCTTTTTAAACAGAGACCTTTGGAGGAAATACAGTTGTTCAAAAGCTTCTTGAAAGACTACCTGAATATTAAGTTATCACAGATCAAGTGTTGTGTTTAAAAGCTTTGCAGACATGAGTATTACAATCTTCAGGTCTCAGGACATTTAAACTGAGAAAGTTACGTGTTTGGTTTGTTGGGGTTTTTTTTTGTTTGTTTCTTTTTAAATCCACTTTCTAACCAAAGCAAATAAAGAGTACTCAACTTCTCACTATCTATTTACAATTCTTAGCCTACAGTCTGAAATGACAAGACAAATTCTCTTAAAACTGCAGCATTAAAGGGTAGGCACACCATTCTTCTGCTGCACGATTGTCACCCACTTAAACGTACACTTACAAAATATTTAGGTTAGTAAAATGAGCACTCCACATACACTACAGTGACAAGCTTTAGAAAACTCAACTCATGTTGCTTAAATAAAGACAACTGCAAAAGGTTAAACCTCTCTCAACAGTAAAACTGGGTTACTCTTTTTTTTTTTTTTTTTTTTTTTTTTTTAAATCTTGCAGCAAACTTTCTACCATAACCTCCCACAGCAGATGAAACCACACGTTTAACCGCTCCTTTATTGCAATGACCAGCTAAACTGGAACGTATTGCAGAGTTTATATATACTGCTACTGAGCCTAAACTGCTTTAAATGCCCAGATGATAACTAGAAAGCTATGAGGAACCAGGAGTTTGAGTAATAAAACATATTAAGTAAACAAAAACAAAAGTATGCTTTGGGCTGAATGCCCAGCCCATTTCAAGAATGAGCAGTGCATATTTAAAACAACAGCAATGGTGTGCCTAACCTTTGAAAATATGAAGTTGCTGGGGGGGAGGGGAGGCTAATGGGATCAACTGTTCCAAAAGTAATTCAGCATCCCTAGGGTTATCTAGACCACCCTCCCATGAACTTTGAGAAACCACTTTCAGTCACCGACATCACTTAATGCTCTCACACAAAACTCTGATGTTTCTTTTGGTTGTGCAAATGGGAAAAAAAAAAAAAAAAAGTAATTCTATCTACTTTTTGTACAGCTTAAGACCAAATTGTTTCTACCTGAAGAACTAGCAATTGCGATTTGGTCATATTCTGGTAAACCCAGTAAGGTCCATCTAGTTACTGACCACTCCTGCAGAAAGTATCAAAGGTAAAAGTTCTGTACAAAACTTATACTGGGTCTCCATATAATGATAACTGTATCATCATATTGAAAAAAAAAATATCTGGATTTGTGGTTTATGGAGTGCTTTCACGGTGTTTGAATGCTTCTTCTAGCATGTGCTAAACCACTATCAAAATAGTTTAAATAGAAACAAGAAAAAAGCAGGACTTTGATTAATTCCTGCTACTGGCAACTGTAATATTAAAAAGGAAACACTCATTCACTGAGTGTTCGACCCTGACAGTATTACAGATAGATATGATGCAGAGCCTGAAATAGATCAGGCTACCAGTGTTCTACTTCTTCCCTGAACATTAACAAGCTCCTTCACTAATGTGGATATTTGGGCAGACTACTGAGGTTGTAACGTTTGAGATCACCGTTTCATGGGCTTTTTTTTTTTTTTTTTTTCTTTTTTGCAATATCACAGTAGTTTGTTACACAAATCCCCCTTCCCCAGATTAGAGTCATTTCAACTAGTTGTTGGAACCACATAGTTTAGTAAACTCAGAATCAAGTCTGTAAAAACCATAAAGGTCACAAAGAACCGTAGCTCTGCTATAATGAGGCATACCTAATATGTCATTTAGTGTACCCTGACTGCTCCTGACTGTGAGAAGCTTGTCTTCCATGAGATAAGGCTACATCCTCAAGCAGGTGAGTCTAAATATCACCCTTAAAAATATTGAACAAAATTACAGTGAAGGTAGTGTTACAAATAATTAACTGACATATTCTGAAGGTAGTGTATGTAAGTTTTCCCTCCCCTCCAGGTGAGCACTAAGCAGACAGCCAATGGTAAGTATGTTTTAATTTACAAAGGAAATTGTGGAGAGCCTAATTAGATCCAATTGATTATCCATCTAATAAACAAATCTCTGAGTTCAAGAGAGGTACCATTCCTAAATAACTTGATTTAGCTTAGATCTTTCAATCAACTGGATCAAAGAAAAGAAGGGGGAAAAGATTTCTGAAACATTTTGAAGAATGACAGTCTGATTCTCATTAAAAAAGAATTTTAAAAGCCTGGTTTTAAAGAGAGTATCAGTTTAACAAAGTGGACTTATTTCTACAAAGGCAGGCATGAAAAATCCAATACCAGAAGTTCAGGTAGGTCCTACAGGCAAGATGTCCACTTCCACAGATCTGCATTCTTTGTGAGGTAACTCAACTCTCTATTACAGAGAAACAAGCAAAAGGCAAAAGAAGAAAAGAAAGAAAAGAGAAAGAAAATAAAAAAAAGAAAAGAAAAAAAAAGAGGGTTCCTTGGCAGGTGAAGGAGGGAAACTGCACCATACCAGGCTAGAAAAATTTACAAATGTGACATTCAGAGCACACCTTTCACCTGTGTCCACACAAGTCTGTACTAAACTGCAAGGCAAGATCATTGCAGTAAATAGGAGAATCAGGTGTGCTCAGTGGTGGTTGAACTATGCAGTAGTGCTCACCCAGTTTGCAAAGTAATTGGCACTCTACAACATCCCTACTCATCTTTCAATTCATTCGCACTTTGTGCTGCTTCTCCCTGGGGATCTAATTCAATCTTTACTGAAACATCCTGCCCCTCCGACCTCATTAATTTCATTTTTTTCTTTGGAGGGTTTTTCAAAGTGCCCAGCCTCTCTTTAACTTTGTACTCCAGTGTACTGTGGGGAATCCCATAAATACTCTGAGCTTTGGAAACACTCATTTTCCCACTCATAACCACAGAGATTGCTTCCTCCAGTATCTCGCTGTTGTACTGTCTGTATCTCCCTCTTTTCTTCCTAGGTTGCTTGGAGCCAGGATCTCCCTCTTGATCTGAGGTGGGATATGGCTGTCCAGAGGTAGACTGCTCAGCATCTGAGCCCCAGGAATCTGGTCCAGCATCCAGCAAACTTCTCCTGTTTTGTTTTGGAAGGATAGCCCTTAACTTTTTGCTAAGCGCGCTCTCCGTTTGTGAACCCATTACCAAAGAGCTATAGCTGTACTGGTCACCAGTGCGGGACTCCCATGAAAGGTCCATGCCTCGAACTTGTGGTATCTTTAAATCCACAGGAGATGAATGGCTCACGTCCTTTTTCCCATCCTGTTTAGTTTGAAGTGCCATTTTTTGAAAGGCAGAGTTTTCTGTAAGAAAAGGAAGGTCACTGATGTTGCTGAGTGCACCATTTCCCCTGAATTTCATGCGGCTGAAATTGAATTCGTAGTGTGGTTTTGCCCAAGAAGCCTCCCTGGATAATATTAAGTGCTGTCCATGATTCTGTAGTCCAGATGGCCCATGGCTGGCAGCTGTAGAAAACTGGTTTCTGCTCAGCAGTTCTTCACTAATCTGGAGTGATCGAGCCAGTGGTACTTTAAGAGATGTGGAGTGGCCATAACCTTCCCTGGTTCCATCCTGCAAGCTTCTTGGAGGTACCCCATCACCACTCTGTAGTCCCTCTGGATGGTGCTGGCTGGGTCTCCCAGGTCGCCTAATTGGATGGAAGGAAACTGATGTGAGCAGGACTTGCACAGGTAGGGAGGGATGGGTGAGGGGGCCACTCCTTTATTAGAAGGCCTTGCTTGGGTAACATCACTTTTGTGTTATTTATTTTTCTCTAATTTTTTTTTTAAATTTTTTTTTTTTTAAGTCTCAGCATCAGTCAGTTTTAAAACTTGTTCGCAAAAAAAGAGAAGCTTTTTGGGCAAAGAAAAATGAAACCTGTTGGCTGGTCTCTGGTTGGGTTCACAAATTCTCGGAGTAGAAAAGACTTCGCGCAAGCGTCTGCAAATAGCACCTTAATTACAAAGTAGTAATCGATCGCCTTAGATCTACAAACTGTGTTACTAGTGTGACGTTACCACTAAACAAGTACAGTAATAAAAGAGTAAGCCAAAGTGCAAGATATTCAACATGCAAATATGACTGCCACCTGCAGTATCTACACATCGGTGGAAACCTTGGGTGAGGTTCAGTTACATCGCATTGAAGAACTGCTGCTCAGGATGAAAAAAAAAACAAACAAACCAAAAAACAAAACGCTTATCAGGCCTCAAAACTTTCATGAAGCACCAAATATGAAAGCACTGCATTACACCAGACTTACCAAATTGCTCTCTTAACAACTAACTGCATATGTATGTCCCTGATTCTCATTTGATACACAGCATGGCTAGTAAAAAAGATGAGCTAAGTTCCAACTGTCATCCAGATCAAGGATTGATAGCAGAGAAAGTGGTCTGTATTATTACCTTCACTCACAGCTGTTCTTTCTATGACAAAAAGTACTACTACTGCAGATAAGTAAGTGTATTTTATTATTTTGATTGCTTGGCCCCCTACGGGAACTAAGTCACGTTAGTTTCAGAGTCCACCCCCAAACTTTTCCTGTGCAACATACAGATTAGTGAAGAGACTAGTGAACGATCCTATTTTAATGCTCCGGGACTTATACTGGTGTAAAGCCCTCTAGCTAAGCCAGCATTATTTAAGAATAGGATATGTACTGCTGAAAAGGTACATTATTCTTTTTAACATTATACTGGGACTAAAAAAAATCTTTATAGAGAAAAAGAGATCCACTGCAAGGACCTGGCATGTAAAGTACACAGTGCTCAATACAGGTGCTACCAGCTCCTCTCCAGGATGCACTAGGTCACAGTTCAAATGGGTAACAAGAGTCAACAAGGATTCAGAAGAAAACCCAAAGATATTAATGAAAGTTTGCTCTTCCAGAAGTCTCAAGCAATGTGCATTGCCACCCCCTTCTACAGCATGTATAAGCACCAGAATGTGCACCAGTGAGTCTATGCCTAACTAAAGGTTACACTAGCAGCTAACTAGGCCAGAGGGTCACACCTGAGTTCATTGATGCTGAACAGTCTGCAGTCACCCTCCTTTACCACACACCTGTACAAGTAACCACAGGTGCAAGTATGCTGCATCCTCTCTTGAACCTTCAGGACAGTGCCAGATGCTGGCCCTGTCATCCCTGTATGTTGGACTTTGGCCCTCACTTGATACACAAAGGAACAAAACATACACAGCGCTGGTGGCTTCTGCCAAAAACAAAGCTGGAAGTAACCTGTTCAGAATTAAGAGAAGAGCTGGAAGAGGTTTATGCTTATGAATTGTGAAAAAGTATTAAGATTGACTTCTAAGCAATAACTGAAGTATATTATTAATAGAAATATTAAATGGAAAAAGTAATCTTGAAGGGAGAAATCTGAGACTAATATTTTTCCAAATAGAAATGCAATAATTAAATCAGTTGTTAGCAGCACATGGGATTGGTCGTGGGTTGTTAGTTTAAAATTTCAAGATTTTCAAAGGCTATTGTAGAGCTAAATCCAGTAATTAAATAGCAGTCTAAACCATGCACTGCTTCTGTACTTCACTTAAAAAAATTACTTACTCACATTCACTTCAAGATAAAATTCTTCCGTCAACACCCAAAATCCCTCTTACTCCCAGTCAGCCTCTGCACTACAATTAAATCAATCCTAGCTAAGAATTAAGGATAGCTAGAATAAAGCTAGGGTTTCTAAATGTATGTAAACAGTGTCCATTAAAAATTTAAAACATAACAGAATTTTTTTTATATAGCATTCTTTCATACCTTGAACTAATTAAGGAAAGAGTAGTACACAGCATATTTTTTTTTTAATCTTGTTCAATGCTACAGTACAATCACAAATCCAGAAAGCCATATTCAAAGTTTTCTGAACTACCACACCAGCCCCCGCCTTTTCTTACATCGTGGTTTATGGTAGGAAGTATTAACAAAGAGCATGCAGGGATTTAAATCTCATTCAGTTTGGACCATCACCCAAATCATTGCTGCCCCTAAAATACATTTTCCTGTTAGCTAACTTCCCTCTAAGTGAAATTAAATCTAAGTTATATTTAGCTGATCTTGCATCTCCATGGACATCACTTCTCATTAAACCCAAGAAGCAGGTAATGGAAAGATCTTTGGCTAGGTACTAAATTTGCCAAAGTATCACATATTAGAGTTCTTAACTGCAAATTAAATCTCTGTTTGCAACAACTCTTATTTGGCAGGCGGGGTGAAGGTATTTGCCAAAGGTACATGTTGAAAAACACATTACTCCAAAGGGTTAACACCAAAAATTAAGTTAACATTTACAGGAGATAAGCACACATTTTTAGTAAAAAACAGTTTTAGAAGGTCATAGAAAGTTGCTTTCTCTTACCCATTCCCTGGAGTACTAGAACACCCTGGAGAATGACTCAGAGAGGTGCTGCCAGCACAAGGACTCTTCTTAGTGGATAAATCAAGCACACCTTCTGCAGAGACAAAAGAATGACTTCAGGGTTTGAAAACATAGTATCAGCAACTTTGTATCTTGACAAAAAAAGCGTTTTGGGATGAAGTCATACATTTTCTATCTTATTCGCACACAGCATTTTCTATAACTTATTTTTAAACAAACTAAGGCTTCGATTTGCTTGCAATTTGGCTCACAAGTGACTTCAACATAGTCCTCAAGAGTCAGAAGAAAAATTGGCAAAATTAAAAGTGCTTTTGTTACAAGGGACATAGAAGATGATTTACAAATGACAGTTCAGGATATAACACAGCCCACTGCATAACTAATTCTCATCAGTCCCAAAATGAGAATCTTCAAATTCCTGAGACAGTGCCCCAATAAAAGGGGGGCTTTAAGCCAGCATTTGATTATTTTTTTTTTAAATTCAAAACGCTAAGAAAATTAATTGATAATTTCATACTGAAAATTCACTTTTCAATAAACACACACACATTAATGTGAGACTCCTGTTCACCCGGCAGCTAGCTTCATCCTTTTTTCCATGTTTTTAATGGGTCCCTACTGGCAAAGCTGCTGCCTTTCCTTCTCTATTGTGCCATTTTATTTCAGCTCTTCTATATACCAAATTTTTCTCCTGCTAGATTGCATCTTCCGTTCCCACTAATGACACTTCCTCACACTCACCTATGTTCCTCTACAAGCCCTTAAGTAAACTCTGCATTTCTAGGCAACAGCAAAAGGAGTGCTTTTTTTGCTAGAAAAATCCTTACTCCCACTGCACTGAAGTTGGAATTCTGGTCATTTTAACAAGGGCAACATTGTCATAGAAGCAGAACAGCCATCTGAAATTCCTGGAAGCTTTCAAACAAGGAATTTATGAAGCAAAGATAAACAAAACCTGCTGGCAAGGTAAACTAGAGACATTTCAGAACTCCTCACTCATTTAATCTACTCAAGTAAATACCACCCAAGACAAGAACAATGTAAGACAGCTTTCTGATTGCTTGAAATTCTCATTTGACATATGGGGAAAAAAAGCATGATAAACAGTGAACTAGAATTAACTTACAGAAAGCTGTTCCACCCACTGCATTTGGGAACACACCATAACCCAAACTTAAGCAGATAATTCAATCTTCCTTTGAAAATCACTTAGGCAGCCACAGGATAGAGACTGGATCAAGTAGCAGCTTCTTTTCAAGAGGCTATACAGAACAGCACAGGCTGCTACCAGAGGCACTTGCATCCACTCCTCCTCTGTCAGAAGGGTCATTATGACCTATAAGTACTGGAGGGCAAGCAGGGCCAGCCTCATACTCCCAACAACTACCTGGGTTCCCTTCAACATGCTACAACAGAAATACAACAAAGAGCACCACTAGCAGTCTTTCAAGACTGCCTCTGAAACCTCTCACTAGCAAGTTTGGCAAAACCTCTTCCAATTACATTAAATGTAAATTGGGAAAAAAAAATTACATCAAACAGATTATTGTATAAGTTAACATGCACATTTAATTCCATAACAAGCATAATGAACATTTTACATTATCTTACAGCTTTTTCACCAAATGGTAGCTAAAGAACACTTCTTGTGTATGCTTCCCTCTACACCATACAATAATCCAACTAAAAAAAAAAAGGAAGCAAAACTGATTGTCTCCCTCTCTTTCAGCTAAAAGCTTCACAATGAGAACAGTAACATTTATAAACATATATTCAGAAGTCACTCGTGGAACACATTTATAATAAAATTATGTAGAAAACAATGCCTGTCAGCTAAACCTAAACGTCCTCACTTCAAGAGAAACACCATACAACCTTTCACTGCCGTTTTGTAGCTGAAGTGTGGCAACAGCTTTACTAAGTGCAGTAAGTGTCCAGATGCCCAACCTGCATATTGTTGGATGCATAAAATTAACATTTTTACAAAAGGCTTCATAAACATAAGTTCAAAGAAAAAAGGGATACCTACAATTCTGTACTAGATAAAGAGTTGTTTTTTGCCTTTCTTTTTTTTTAAGGCACCTTCTCCACTTGAAGGTGGACAGCCTACTCTGTCTCTGGTAGAATAATTTCAGATATTAACATTTCTAAAGAAGGGTAAATGGGACTAATTCTAATCTCATCACATTCACATACTATAATCACTAATTGAACTTGCTTGTTAAAACATTTTTTATGGGAAACAAGGTGTTCGAATTAAAACAAGCTCTGCAACACTGTTACAAGTTACTCAATCTGTGCTCTGCAGAACAGATCTATTTTTAAGGTAGAAGAGAGACAAATGCATAAATCTGGAAGTTTTATACAGATCATGGGTACCACTTTTGCAGCCTTCACAAAACAATTTATTACAGGTTTTTAAAAGATACTGTATTCACATTATGACCAGAAAGAAAATAAATCAGTCATTCAGTCAGGCTGTGTACTCATCTTCAGAAAGGAGACAACATTATGGTTTTCATGACCACCAGAACTTGTCCTACCAGCAAGCTTAGTATCTGTTTTGGCAGACTGTTTCTTGCAGCTCCAAGCAGGAGCAGCACACTTGTCCCCAGAGTCTGGAGCATGTCCATCCCCTTTGCCCTTCAGAAAAATCACTCATGCCTATGGCCTTTCAGAGTCTCTTCTCTCCCAGCCACATCTAGCTAGTCACTATTTTACTGTGAAAACATCTGTTTTTCCACTTTGCATTTTATTTAAATAAATTTCTAATTGTCCAGTTTTGTATCAAGAATGCCACTAATGGATTGCCATAGGGTGCAAGACACTGAGAAGAGTCCTACCTTGTTCACTGGGTTCTGACTGAGACTTTCTGACAGTAAGGTCCAGAGGTGAGTCTTGGTCAGCCATGAGAAGTTTGCTGAGCACAGGGTTCTGAGCAGTTGCAGCCGTGGGAGAGGAGGCGACCAGAGATGCTTTCAGCAGGCTTTGGTTCTTTGTGCTATTGGGCTGGCTGGAGTCCTGAGTAGAGCTATTTTTTGAGGTATATTCAGCAGCAAACTGTCGGATCATTCGCTGCATGATCTCACGGGCCACTAGGGGAATATTGGGGTCAGAGACCCCAGGACTGTCTGTAAATATTAGAGATTAAAAGAAAAAAGATTAAAAAAAGCACTTTAAGTAAAACAGCTTTTGTATTAAGTCATTGTTTATACATATAAAAAACAAAAGTAATAAAAAAGCTAAAGATGAAGTAGTTTCTGTAGAAAATGTACGAAGCATTGGTGATTCTGGTATAACCTTCCCAAAATAACAGTTTCCCTAAGATATATATACACCATCTCTTCTTTTGTTTTCAAATACAGAAGTATTTGATCAGATCTTAAAAGGTATGGAAATCGAAAGGAGAGCTAGACTCAAAGAAAAGTACGAAGTAATAAAACTATTTTTAAAAAATTGAATGGGTTATTCAGTGGAAGAATTTATTTACTTACCTGCCACTACAGAAGGGGAGAAGATTAGAGTTGTACCAGTCCCCTACAAATTTACTGGGAAATACAAGTCCTATGGAGTCGTGACTCTTATATAATTCACATAAAGCTCAAACTTTCAAGTATCTTCCATTCTCTCTGTTCTTTTTGACATTTCTATCACTATAATCAGTGCAACACCAGGTATTATCCAAATAGCTTTCACATATAGAGAAAAAACAAGACGTGTCATATGCAAAGTAATTCTATTTATAGATGAGCTGATAAATTAGTAAGACATGTGAAAAGAAACAGGTTGATATTCCAATTTATTTGTATGAAACAGCACCTAAACACCAAGGTATTTGGGAATGTGGACAACCCAAAAGTACACTGGCAAAACCAATTGCTTTAGACTCATAGTAACTTATGATATCCAAGAAAGTCTAACCCCTAAATCATAAAAGCTAAGTTCTGCCAACTCACCTCAAACACTGTGTTCTCTGGGCAAATGAGATTTTTTTAAAAGAACCAAAAACACAACCAAAACCATCCCACAACTCCAGAAATAGCTCAAAGGCTTTTATTTTCAATTTCTAAAGTAGCATTCAGATAAAATTGTACAGTAGAAGACCAAACATATCTTTAAAAGCAGCTCTTAAAAACCAACAATAGTAAAGTCCTCTTAAAAAAAAATTGCCCAGGTTAAAAGGTAATCTACTGGGAATGCACTACTACAAGTATTAGCAAGACCTTCTTTGGGACATTTCAGCATTCGATTTGCCTTTTACCACCATTTTTGACAAAAAAAACATCAATTCAATAAATGAGTTTTAGAGTATCTGTAAAGGATGATCCATGTAAAGGTTTGAGAATATAGCTGCCCACAAATCAGAGTAGCAGCATGCAGCTATTGTGTTTCTTGATGAGAAACTGTATCAAGCTTTAAAGACTTAATCAAGCCTGAATTCCTTCCTTTTAAGTAAAGCTTTCTAAACAAGAACTTCTATAGTCAATATGTGTATTTTTATAGGGCTACAGTAGCTGAACTTCTGAGACATTTACATAAATCCTTAACCATTTTATTCTAAAGTCTGCAGGACATTTTATTGTTGCTAAGAAATCACTTAGTTTTAAGAAATCACTAGGAGAAAAGCCAAACTTAAATTTGGTACATTTATATTCTCACTTTCTTCCAAAATGGTCCACAAGGATATGAGTCTGGAGGCGTTTTTCTGCTACAGTGACATTTTTTCCATTTTCTAAGCTCTTTACTATAATCTCCTGAAGGACAGGTGAAAAGCTCTAGGAAAGCCTAGAGGGGGACAAACCAATGGCAAGATCACACTGATGCCAACTATTTGGGGCACTGGGGGCATGTGCTTGTAGTGTATACAAGTGTGGCTGGCAGAAATGCAGAGCTCTGCTTTCTGAAGAATAATGCCTGTACTGTGCACCCATGTTCATATGCACAATTCAGTAATGCTTAGAGTTGAACATACATCCAAATTCAGGGAGAAAATTATATATATGCCTACTGCCATGCATCCCTAATCTGCAACTTCAAAGAATCATCAGAGTGACTACTGAGAGCTTTCTAACGCTGCTCAAGCCAAACTCTCTAATTCGGGACACAAAACTCAAATTTCAGCCACCAGAGTAGTTACACATTAAAGGCTTCTTGCTTAATATAAAGATTGAAGGCTAAGGACTAAATAAATGGGAAAGCAAGTGCAAAATATTTGCTGGTGCCTCTGCAGCATCCCTTGAAATCAACCAGATATTTGACCCCAAATGTCTAGGATTTTGGGATAACACAAACAAAAAACCAAACCAAACAGAGCGAAAACACTAAAATTTACTACAAAGAGATTCTTAGAGAAGAAAAATACAGTAAATATTTATCAGAAACAAATAGTCTAAAGCAGTACCTCTGACTTTTAAAACCCTAATACCATTTGTTTTGTGTTTCATCTATATTGAAAACTTATAAGAGAGTATCAAATAAAAAAAAGTATCATTTCACCACACCATCAAAAGAAGGTCCTATCCTGCCACAAGGAAGAGGTAGCAGACAGCTAGGCACTACCACTCTGCTTTCAATAGAAAGTATCAACATTTGAAAGAAGCAATACTGAACCAGAGTGCCAGGGGCACAAAGCAGAGAGAAAGTACCTAAGATCAGTGGACTGTGAAGAAGGTTTGTCAGTCCTGCTAATTCCCTGTGTATGTTAAGTTCACAAGTGCATGTCCTTGATGTGCAACAGGCATCTTTTCACAGAACATCTGCATTTTCTCTCATCTGCTGGGCTACAAAATACCAGTCTCGAATGTTACTGAGCAGTGAGGACAAAGACAGAATGAACCAATCACTGGCATGAAATCAGGAGAGCCAAGCATCTCTGAGCAATGTAGGAGCATGAGAGTTCTGCCATTCTGTGTCCTCCTTCGTGTGACAGTGCCTGGGGATCACATGGCAGTGGCATGAGTTAGAACAACATTTCAGGCACTCTAAGTACTGTCAAGCTTGACAACAATGCATTAAGGATTCAGAACTGACTTCCTGCCAGGCGTCGTCCCCTCCCTAATTACTTTTGCATCAAGAGCAGATCGGCCAGAGGAAGGAAAGCAAAAGTGTACAAAAAAAATTCTCAAAGATTTTTAGACACCTGAAGCAATTTCATTATCTTAATTCTGTGTATCTGACCATGGACAGAGGGTTAAACACTTCATTAACACACTGCGATATCTGCCAATATTTTTCTGACAATAAGTAAGTATGCATTTTTAATAAGACATGCACACAGGTCATACATAAAAACTAAGCTCAATGGTAAAGGGCTAAAATATTTAATAAAAAATTTGAAAGTGATGGAACCGCATTCTTTTTCCTATTGGAAGTAATACGGGAAACAGATTTTCTCTAGATTTGTTTTCCTAAATCCCTTCTGGATTTAAAGAAAGATAGGATAAAATCTAAAAGCAAGAGAAAACCTTAAAAGAAAAACAAAATAAACCACACACACACTAAATAAATAACAAAAAAACCCCAACACTGAAAAGGACGACGTGGAATAAAAGCATTATCTGAACTATCAGTAGTAATGCTATAACTATCCTTCCTACCAACCTACATGCTCAATACATCATAATGTATAGTTTGTATTTATTCATTTGAGTCAAAAAAAGGAAGGCTAAGATATGTTATCTACTTAAAACACCTTTAAATATTTTGGTCACTGGGAGGAAGGGCTACAGCAATTTCCAATTTGTTAAACTGAAGCCTTGCATTGTCCTCCAGCAGACAGGTTGGAATTACTGATTTGGCAGATTTTCTCACACATGGGTTAGACTGATAAGTGCAATGTACTTTCATTCAGGATGAATTCGGAAGCATCCTCTGGATTCCAATTTCTCAGATCAGTAGAAAACAGTGAAATGAGTTTTGTGCCTTCCAAGAACACAGTTTAACTGACATAACTCTTCAGAAGCGATTTACAGGAAACTCTAGCATTGAGCTACTGTTATTGTACTCAGTATATTGCACAGAACTCGTTTTCCAGTTCTTTTGCTGATCACATTTTGAATTCTCCATATATCCCCCTCAGCACTATTCCTACATTATAGTTGGAAATCCAACAATGAGGTGTTGATTGCTGGAGGTGGGTAATCACTACAGACCGCAGAGAGAAGACTGACCTTTAAGAAATACTGAATTTTTAAATAATAATAAGAAACAAATACCCACTGCCACTTGCCCCTCCCTTCAAAACAGCCCACTCACCTGAACACTGGTTTCAGGGGAGCAGTTCTGCTGGGTAACAACTGAGTCATTCCTCCAAAAGTGCACAACATCAGTGTTCTCTTTGACTTGAGAGACTTGTTAAATGTTAGTCTCTTACCACACTGCTACATTGCTACATTATTTGAAAGTAAATTTTTACTCTTGATAAATACGTAAGAAATTAAAAATACTGAACATAGAATGACAACTTGAACATCAGATCTTTGATATCTGCATTGCATAAAAAAACACCACCAACAACAGAAAACAACAAAACCCAAAGCAAAACCAAAAAAACAGAGAGATACCATTTCCCCCCTATTAATACCAACCTTTTCTGTAAAAGACTGCATTGAGAAACTCTTCTGCTTGCCTTTCAAAACGAATGATTTTTGCTTGCTCTTGTCTAAGCAGAGCTTCTTGTCCAGCTTCCGAGGCTGGCTCATCCAGACTGACTAAGTGTTCCTGCAAAGATATTTAATATTTGTAAGATTTTCCTGACTCCAAAATGAATAGACTTCTTAGGCATAAAATGTTTTACTCAGTTGAAAACTTTATTATGTACTCAGGACAGGGTTGAAACCACAACTTGATTTTTTTTATTTTTGACTGCTCCAGAACATTTTACTTTATCCTGTTTTTTTGTTGTAAATGCAGAAGCCTGTGAGATTTTATAGCATTATGGGAAATAAGAGCCCACTATAGAGAGAAATATTTACCTATTTTACAACATTTGGCTGCATATCTCATCTCTAGCACTTGTTCTCTGGCTACTACGTTCAGTTCCAAGAAACAACTGCTTAAGGCAAAACACAGAAGGTTCTCCTTAATTTACACAGCGTTCATGCAAACTGCATAATAAATGGCCAGGCACTAGCAAAAAACAAGTCGTTTTGTGAAAAGGATCAGTAGTAGCTACTTTTACCCTAAATAAACTTAAGTTAGCTGCTTATAAGACCCACAGTGAATTAAAATTCCTTACATCTCTTACAACTGAAAGCAACTGAGTTATCTCAAGAATATTTCAAAACAAGTTTTAACTAGGTAGCAAAACTGTGTGAAATACGAGGATGAAATACTCATTTAAATAAAACTCAAGAAACTAGAAGACAACAGTTACAAAAATATGACATCTAAATGCTTAGATTCCAACCACCTCTCCTCCCTGACACACCCCACTTCATAATTTCTTTTGCTTTAATGCCTTAGTTCTGGTGAGAAGCCCCATCTCTTTCCCAGCCCTCTTCATCCACTTTCTTTTTTGAGCTATATTAAAGTTACTTGTATTTACCTACTGCAGGAATGCATACACAACCACTCTGCGTTCAGGGAGTGTTTTGTTTTGTTAACCTTTACAAAGTATCAGTTACCATACTATCTAGGCTACATCTGGTTTTTTTGCTTCTACTGGACAAGTTGATTTCAGGTTCGTATCCCCACAGGACTAGAAGGGAAGGAATAAACTGGCAATTCATTTATAATGCACAATAAACAAAAAGAAGTCATCATTGTTAAGTTTGCATCGTCTCAGCTTCACCAGGTTCAATGAAGCAGGGTTACATAAATACCAGCCCACAGTAAATTAAGGAACACAGTAGCCACACGAAGCTGCATGCAAAGGGTAGTAATATGCAATGCTGTGGACTCTGGCCTGAACAACACGGGCTCTCACCTTCAGATATGTAATTGAACAGCTTCCAAAAGTTCCCTATCAAAAGTAAAGCGTGGTACTATCTCAGACAGGGTAGAGAGACACAGCAATGTTTTATGCTAAATCAAAGGGTGGAGAACATGGGATGACAGAGGTGACAAGAGCAAAATAACATTTGCTGTGAAGGCAAGAGGTCTGTAAAGACCTCACAAAGTAATTGATGCTTTTTTCCATGCCAGAGAGATTCCAGGCTTGCTTTCAAACCCGATGGCTCTCATAGGAAAGATCAGCGCTTTTGAGCCAGTCTTCAAGAATATCAATTTGAACTCCTGGGTTAATGACAATGGAAGCAGTCACCTCCACCCAGGTAGTCCTGAACCAGTAATCAGCACCAGTGCTCCAGCAGTTCACTGGCATTTTACAAACACTGAAAACAGAGTTGTACTTTTCCAATACTTAAAATATGCAAAATGGCCGCACAGGATTTCACAATTAAAATGCTTGCAGAGAATAAATTAAAAAATTGAGAGTTACTCTTCTGGCAAGACTTCACAGAACATATTTGCATTCTCTTTTTGAAACTGTGTTTCTGCATCTGACAAAGTTTAATGCAGGAAATGTCCTAATTATTGACATTCTGAGTCAAGCTTCATTATCTTCTAGGCATTATCAGCATAATTGTAAACTCAGCTTATCAGTTTGTGTAAAAGGCAGACATTTGTGCAAATTAGCTAATATCAGAAGTAATCTAGGCATACAGAATGTTGGAATAATCACTGGAATATTTAATAATTTACAGAGAAAATGCTTTAAGTTTTACTTTAAAAGGAATCTCTGCAAACTGATGGACAAAGATTTGGCTACAGAAGCTCCGTTGGAATTAAGTAGCATCCTTTGGCTGAAGTCCCAAAAGCCATTGCAACAAATTTTCTTGTAATTCCAAGGACAGGTAATTAAGAACTGAAGGAAACATTATACCTTCAACCTGAGCTGATACTCTGCCCTGTGACAGAATACAGCGCTGGAAGAAGCCTAAAATAAAAATAACCCTTGTACAACACAATGCAATTCAAATCTTCCTAGTACTTTTTGCAACTAAGACAATACATATTAAGTGCTAGCCCAGCAACTTGGTGAAGAGTTCAGAGGCAGCATGCCTCACCACAAACAAATTGTTTTTTACATTATTCATATGAAGATAATGTATAAAGAGTACAATTTAATCTACCTAGGCTAACTAAAGATGTACATTTTCTACAAAGGAAAGGAATGAAGGAAAAGGGATTAACCAGAAAAAAAACTCCTAAGTGGCTTACACTGGTGAATGGATGAATAAAAGATCATTTGATCTGCATTCAGGAGAAGAGGGGAAGAGCAAGGCAACGACAGCACTTAGTTCTTACCCCTCAAACTAAGAAGCATGCATCTCTTCACATCTATGTTTTTTATCATGGTCCATCTAAGACATCAAAATGTAAAGAAATACAGGTATATAAAAGAGTCAGGTTTAACCTCGTGCATAGAAAGTATCTTCAGCTATTTTCTGGCATCTGCAGTACAGTACTGACTATGGGAGACAAAATATACTGGCAACTCTGTTTATTGCAACTCTCTATTATGTTTTTATCAATTGTGTTGCATTATTTTATCAGTCTTCACTGTTGGTTCACTCCTAGCAGAAAACTTCAAGTTTACACACTCGATATTTGATTGTTATTAAGTATCTTCTATTCAACATCAACTTTCAAAAGTGTGTGCAGGGGGGTGGGGGAGTGTTTATTTTGTGACTGTTTGGCTAGTTGTCCTGGGTTGTTTTTTCTTTTCTTCTTTCCTACATTCTTAGTTTTTTCACCATTTCTTCCCAACAACCATTATTTGGATCCACTACCTTCAGGGTTATCTTCTTGCTTTACAGTCCCAAATCACATAAAAGTTTTCAGTACCAACATGCAGGTAGTAGGAAAAAGAAAAATGCATTAATACTTCGGTATTATTTGTCATTGGTTACAAATACCCTGGAAAAAACCCCTACAAGTTACTTTACATATTATTTTTAACACAGCATTCATTTTGTTTTGTGCTTCTCTTCAGGTGGAAACTATGTCCCAGAGCATCCCTGGAATCCCATCTATGAGCACGCAGTTCAACAACAGTGCTTCAGAAAAAGACACTTGGAGTGGTTTGCACATGCTCCCACAGGGATGAATCTCTTTTTGTATATTAAGATAAAGTATAACTATATAATTAAGTCAAAGAGCCTTAGAAACACAGGGCTCAGGTTTTCAAAATGCAAGGTCACTGTATAACCTTGAGAGACCACCGAATCCTGGACAGTTCAGCCTTGTCAGCCTTTCAGCACGAGTGCTGGATCCTCACAGAGAACCTCCTTGTAGGAAGTGTTGATGCAGCAATTCTAAATGCTAAACTGCTGGTGTGAAGGGGAAGGTATGATGCAGGCTGTATTTGTATACACATGGTAACAGCAGCTTCACCTTTAAGCCACAGGCTGCACACAGATGGAGTGGGAAGTGCCCACAAGCTACTGCGAGGTAATTCTTATCCATCTTCAGGGAGACAATGGAGGGAGGCTTCCCACAGAACACCCATGGCTGACCAGACACCCCATGGCTCCTAGGGATAAAATCCAGTCTCTCATTCCAAGGGAAAACAGAAACAGTGACCAAGATATCCATGTTTCAGCATCCCTAGGTTGTCTTCCCCAACACTTGATTCTTCTTAAGACTGTACAGTTGTTTTAACTTTTACTCAGTGAAAAGAAGAACCTTCTCTTCCTGTAGACAAGCCTTAAGGGCACCAGAGATTGCCGTGTTTCCCTCTCCTCCATCCACCTTCAAGATGAAGGCATTCTTCTTGCTTTCATCTCAATGGTATTCAGTTTGTTTACATTACTCTTAAAATGCTGCAACCAGCTGAGGCTTGGCCAGTACTTAGACAAGAGCAGAAATGTCCTCTCCAGGTGTTAAGAAAGATGTCTCTTGTGGTATAGCCCCAGAAATAGTTCAGTACTTTTACAATGCTATCACTTTTCAGATATCTATAACTTGTGACTTGGCAAAACAAGTCTGCCTGTCCTGCTTCTGAAATTTATTGAGATAATTTTCAATTTTGAGAATGCCCTTTAAAGCATCGAGAACTATTCTCAGCTTGGCATCAACTAAAAATTCTGATGGTTTAATTAGCTTTAAGATGTCCCTCACTTACTGAACATACGTACTTTTAAAGTAAGAAGCAGTATTATTTCCTTATTAACCAAGATGACTGATGTCAGATTTATCAAACTCAGAACATTATATAACTTGACTGATTCATACCTATTGAATATAATCTATTATTTATAGAAGGGGAAGAGAAAAAACAAGTGGAAATGCAACATGCAAATACACAAGCAAAACTGACTCTGCATTACTAATAAGCACAGCTGGAGATTACTACAAACAGCCTCTTCAGGTTTCAGCATCCATATCAAATTACTTTAAAACCATCCAATACAAAACTGACAATCTAAATGTTGGAGGGTTTTTTTAAAGTGGAGAATCCATTAATAATGTTTTAGAGCACCTTCTAAGTGCACTTAGGATCCCTGTACACAGTTTAAACACTTTCTAAACCATAAAAATTTTTTAAGAGTTCTGCAACTTCAATTCATTTTCCTGTATTTCCTTTGCAATCTTCAATTATTCTACAAGTTAACATATTAAATGATAGCAGTAGCTTCTCCTCAGAATTCTTCAGACACTTCTCACACTTACTGTTTATGTTCCTTCATAGTGAAAGGACACCAGATTGACTAGCTGTTGTTATAATTAATCATAACCAAGTAACAGCATAATATTACCTTTCAGGTATTCGTGTAAAGCAATTACTTACAAGCTGTTAAAAATATTCAAATCAGAGTAACTTTGAATTTTAAAACTACTCCTTCTGTACCCTACCACACTTCTTCATAACTGAAAGAATTATTAGAGGTCCTTACATTGAAGCCCAGGTACTTCATAGTACTTTGCACACCAGACTCAGCCTTCTGCCATCAGCAGCATTAGACTCCAGAATGTACTCTTGGAAGTCATTTTCTCACTTGCTATTTTTGTAGCTTCAACATATCTATAAAATAGTTAATGTGCTTAGGACTATTATCCTTCTTGTTCTGCTCTTACCAACTAATGAGATTAGCCCTGTGTCATGCCCCACCTCCTTTTTTTTAAATGCATATGAATTGCCTCATGTAGCTTTAGACAACAGTGGGGTCTTTTCCAAATTAATATACTGAACTGAACTATCTTTAATGATTCTTTTTCCAGTTTCCCCTCTTATTAGTGGTGCTTTTTTTCTGACCTTATCTGCCTATTTAAAAAAAAAAATCTTAAATTAGGTTGGAGCTCTAACTATGAGCAAGTGGCAGTAAAGACTACCTCATTTGATAAAAACACTCCAGACAGAGCCACAGATTTCTTCTGTAATGAAGTTCAGTTAACAAACCATACTGAAAAATTAAGAACCACAATTAACGAGAGGTAAGTCAAACACACTTAATGTTCAATTTGTCTGAACTGATGGGTATTCTCTGTACCACAACCTTTTAGAAGGAAAAACTTCATTAAAAAACAAAACAAGAAAAATAATCCAAAACAAACAACCCCCTCCCCAACAACAACAACAAAAAAAACCCACAATACAAAAATAAACCCACAACCACCTGGCAAACTACATTATCTTAAATCTTCTCTGTGAAGGACAAAGCCCACAAGAAACTGAGAAGTACCACATTTGCAAATCATACAAATGAGAATTCACCGGGTCTGATCCTACAGAACCTGAACTAGTTCCCCTCAGCAGGATTGGGCAGCTAAAGCTGCCAACTTTGCCTTTTGTCTTTCACACCCATCAGTGTACCATGCATTTCTGCACACAGGTACCAGGGTTAATAACCCAGTAGCAGCTCCAGAGGTAAGGAGTTACTCTCTCTGATACAATACAGAAACAATTGTGTATTCTGTAATATACAATGGAAGAAAAAAAATTAAATTCCCATTTTTTAAGTCTTTACATTATTTCACATAACCCTTTGATTTGGGAAAAAATGTCTGGGAAGATTTTAGCTCCCTAACTTTCCCTATATTTTATTATTCTTTTCAAACAAAGACACACAAATTAAAACTATTTCTCTATCAAAAACTGTCTTGTATTTTGACTGCCAAAAATCCACGTATTTGCTCAGTATTTGCAAGTAGAAATACTGCTACAAAAAAATTAATACTTTCAGAATATTTCAGCAGATGGTTCTCCATCCTTTGAAACATACATGTAATCGAATCTGATGGCTTGTAAAAGCAAAAACCAAGACCACTGAAATGGGTGGGAGAGCAAGTGTAGGATTTTTCCCTTAGACAGCTCTGCTAATAAACTAATCTTGGCCTCCAGCTCTCACCCTGCAGTACAGAACTCAATTCTCCTTAAGCACAACTACCGTTTCTCAAGGGCAAATGAAATCCAGAAAAACATACAGAGGATTTCTATTGGTTTTGAACTTGTCTGATCAGGTATTTGTGTCATTCAAAAGGTGAAAATCAAGTACACTGATTAATTATACCACTAATCCAAAAGGAGGTATTGGTAGAGATGCACTAACAGCCACAGCCTCACACTTGTGCAATATGTGGTTTGGGGCTATCTTGCTTCCACCTACATCACTGATTACACACCTTTTCATTCTGTACTCACCTGTACACAAGCACAAACCCAAATCATCCCATCCTGACATTTGTCTTCCTAAAATGGTAAAAGGATGCACACCAACAACTAAAAAAAAGCAGAATAGAGGATGTGGCCCAGAAAGCACAACTGCTACCACATTATGTACAGGAACAGACAAGTTTTGGTAGTTACAGAAGACTGAGCCTACAACTCAATAAAAAGAAGAATTAAAGATATCATTACAGATGTTGAATGGAAGGGATTTCAATCAACTTGAAGTTCAATAATCTTGAACTAATTTAGTTCAGTCCATCAGAGCTATGGACTGTCCATCATTTGGTGAAATACCAAATGAAGTTACCTACTTTTTTGTAACAATTAAATCTCTGTCATTTTAATTCAAATTACGATGTTGTTAAATCCATGGTAGAGTCATAGCTTGCTTTGTATTGCAAGCTAATGACATTATCAACAGCCAGCAGTGCAGATATCTGGCACACCCACAGAGGAAAGCTGCACTTGAACCCTGACACCCCTCTTAACCAACATGCAAGATCTCACCAGGTCTAAAAGGAGCTATATTCTTCCCTCAAAACCCAAAAAACTCCAAACCAAACAGAACTGATACAAAGGTTTGGGGCAGGATGGAGTGGGGGACGAGGGGGGGTGGGGGGAAGAGGACAAATAAGGAAAAAACATCCCCAAAAACCCAAGAGAGTAGAAGAAAAAAAACAAAACAAAACAAAAAAACCACCACCACAAAACAAACAAACAAAAAACCCCAAACCAGAAACTTATCTACTCCAAAGAACTGTGCCAAGCATGAGAAGCATCACCAGAGTTAACAGAGAAGTCAAAAGCCCTACTTGAATGGACAGTGGACTAGTTCACCCTCCCTTGCCCTTTCCTCACAGCCAGTGATTCCTGAGCACATGTACAAAGCTCTCTGCTATCCCTGTACTACCAGCTGTACTAAAAATAATTTAAACAGATATTTTTTGATTCTGAAATGTAAACTGACAGAAATTGCTTGGGATTTAGTTACAAAAATTATCCTACCTCTGCTGCATTCTGTGTCAATCTGTACACAAATCTGAAATATCCATAGACCCCTGATGCCAAAACACCAGAGAGTGCACCATATGTGACCACATCTGCATCTTTTTGTTCCCCCATTTAAAAACTACCACACAGCACAAAGGGAAACCTGCAGGAAACCTTCACGTAAGTGACTAGCTGAAGGCATACACTGCCAGCTTCTCAGTGATACTCATAATCAGGAGCTATACTTCACTATGTGAAACTAAATACAAAATCCTAGCGAAGCACAAGAAGACATAAATGGAGGTGTCTCAACTTCTGACTAAATGTTGCATAGAAGCTTGAAAAGGACAAGATCATAATGCTTAAACAGCACACCGTGTGGTTGACATTAATTTTCTTGGGCTTTGTCTTTACCTAACAATCACCAATTTTCACCAGCTGTATTTCAGTTATTCTGGACTGATGAGGGTAACTGAAATGTAGACAACTTCTTTTAAGGACTTCTCACACACTGTTAGATTCCCTCACACTGTGACCAGTCTCTGACCACACCACAAAATTAATTACTGAACCAGTTCAATGGCTCAACTAGAACTGTGCTACACAATGAATTTTGTCTCTTTATGAGATGACGCAAGTCAAACAAGACAGAACTCCTTACAACACAAGTGTGCATACAGCTCACCTGCTGTCAATATTAATGAAAGAAAGTATTAACCCTTACATCAGTTCTAAATGCAGGCATTCCTAGCTCTCCTCTCCATACTTTAACAAAAACAATCATATACAGGCAGCAAGGCAAGTATCTGTATAAATAAGGTGTTCCTGTTACGGACAAGAGAGGCAGCCCTACATGTGAGCTGCTGCAGAGGGAAAGGTACTTTTGTCAAAGTTGATAGAGATCCACTCTGCATGTTATCTTACACGGTGCAGGAAGAAGTAGTAGCTAGTAGTAGTAGCTCTTTAGTGAGCTCCAGCAAAGAAAGTTTTGCCAAGACAGAACAAGCCTTCCTTCCTATGCTATACAACAATCATTATTTCAACACATAGGCTGAGCAAAATCACATATAGCATGGTAGCCTTTTCTTCATATATAGCTAAAACCTCATTAAGAAAATAAACTGCAAGTTAATTACACTGGGAAAGGTGACTTGTTCACATTTAGGCTCTGACTTGGTTATAAACAAGCACAGTACAAAATCTACCATCCAAAGGAGCCCTTTAATGAAAGCATACAGCCCAAAGGGAAGGAGATTCCAAGATGCAGAACAAGACACTAGGTTGTTAAAATGGACCAGATTTCCATACTTCAGATAAGCCCAGCATCTGACTGTAGTAAACACAAACAAGGCAAAGTCTGGCCCCCTTGGGAAGGGTTACATGATTCCAAAAGATCTCTTACAAAGAACTCAAAAAAACCCCCAAAACAAACAAAGAACACCAAAGAGAAAGAGACTACACAGAAGAAAAAAAGGAACAACCACAAACCTGCATCACATGCTACAAAGAAAAAGTTGCAAAGAAGAAACAAGTCTCTTCGTTAACTTGTATTATTTTAATTCAGAAAGTCTTTTTCCAAAGGAAGGGAAGGGGGTAGGAGGTTGCAGATTTTCTATGTGCAGTTAACTAGAAACAGCAAACTCCCTCCCTTTGTCCCTCCCCTACAACTACTAGTTTCACACATCTGCATTGTTACCTTCACTTTTTCTCTTCTCAGGCAGCAGAAAAGACAATTTTCATCAAAAGACCAATCAGAAACACCTTCAGGCTCACAGTCTGTAAATCAGAGGAATAGCAAATTACTTCATATTCATAAACGATGACACAACTGGAGCCAAAAGAGAAATGCCAAATTAAATACCTTTTTCATAACATTCTTGCCTGCATTCTGAGGATGCAGGCTTCATTTCAGCCATTTTTCTAAATCCCCAGATTACCAAACTGTATACATTTTATCTGTGCACAACAAATCTGTTTTTCCAAGCACTGCCAAACACACTCCCAGCTACATAAAGATGAACGCACACTCATTAGTAATTTTAGATGAAACTAACTGTGAGCACTGCCTGGGGGAGGGGGAAAAAAAGCACAAATCACCACGGTAACACACATTTTCTAGAGGCAGAGCTGGGGCTGCTTCTGTCATTAGAAATGCAGAACAAGATACAAACATAGAGATTGAATACCTTTAAACAAACTGAGATCTTTTAATAATCCAGGTCCAAAGAGGCCTTCTAGAATACTTTCAAACCCTAAAAGCAAATAAAAGAATTGTTAGCTTTCTAGATTAAGTACGTCACTACAAGAATATTCACAATAGCAGTTCTATATTTATCTGTTCCAAGAACAGAGATCAACGTGTTTTCTCTAAAGTATTAGAAGATGCATGGGTCAATTGTGATGACTGAACTACTGACAAATCATAGTACAATCTAGACTCCACAGACTCCTGTACTTTTGTAAATAGCTAGGTTACAAACAAAGAACATTAGGACACTGAAATAAACCATTTCAAAACGAAAACAGGAAGTTGCAGGTTCTACTTGACCAGGTAATTTCTGTGCAACAAAAATTTTCATGTTTAAGTCTCCAAACTGAAATAAGGGACCTTTTCCCAATTAAAAAAAAACCACAAACATTCTTCCCCCTGACTAGCATTCAGTTACTTTCCTAAATTTCATCAAATGTTAGAATTGGTGTTTCCAGAAGAATTACAGGTTTGAAGAGAGAATATTCAAAGGAAAGGGATTCAGCAATGCTATACCACTAAGGAACCAAATTCCAATCACAGATCCACAGGTAAGACACACAGTCTGATTTACTCAGTAATAAATAAATCTAACCAATTTTAATTTATTCCCAAAGAGGAAAAGCCTTTACCAAAATCACTGCCATTATATGGGAATGTTAAATCGATATTAAACTAAACTCCTGCTGGCAATAAAATCTACAGAGCTATTAACTACCCAATACTGTGGGAAGACAGATTAGAAGAGTGAATGTAGAAAGTACAAAGGCTATTTTAAGGGGGACAGACAAATTCTACCTTTTTATAAAAATGGATTCCCAGTATGACCATAAAACTTGAGACTACAATTTATGCATTTCCCCCTCCCTCCCATTAATACTTTCACTTTGCAGATTTAATAACAGTTTGCATATAGCTAGGGGCAGCTTCTCCTACTTGCCTGAATCATTGAGGCAGAAAAAGAAATGAAAAAAATTAAGACACAAAGGTATGGTTTTAAATTTGGAGAAACTTTAACGTGTAGATAAACTACCTGAAATAGCCATTTTAAGAAACCAGTTGAAATCTAAATGATCACATACTATGAAGGAAATCAGTTATTGCAAAAGAGCAATAATTCTAAAATAACTCTGACTTTATACAGATCTAATATCAAAGTTATCTTTTGGTCAGCAGTCTTCAAAAAGGAAAAGACAAGTAGTGTAACACCCTTCTGGGTTTCAGCAAGAGTGCCAGTGCACTAAAACATGTACAGATATCAGATGCAGGATCCTATAGTATTTGCAGCCTGCAACATGACTTAGATGGCCAAAGTATTGCTGGGGAGCAATGATATCCTTGATCTAATAACCTATCAGAGGCTGACAATAAAAACTCTGATCTCAAAAAGGACTTAGTGGAGAATAACAGAAAAAAAAAATGGTGAAAGTGCAATGGTGGAATAACAGTCAAGAGCAAAGAGAAATAGGGGAGAGATTAGAGAACAAGGTGAAAGAGGAGAAACTGGAAAAACATCCCATTGAACAGCACCTTGTCAGGCAGAGAAGTAGCACTGCCTCCAAAAAAAGCCAATTCAGGCTTCAGGAAGTGGCAGGAACAGTGGTAAAGGGCCGACCAACCTGACCTAGAAGAAAAATAGGAGAATCAGGGTGTTGACCCATTGGTTTTTAACTTTGACTCTATTATGGGTAGTGACCCCGCAGAATTTGTATCTGACATGAAACCTTGAGGAAAAAAAGCTAACCAACCTCATTCTTTACGTTTTTGTTTAAAACATTGTATTATATATACATATATACATATATACACATATAAAAATTGAAAGAGCTAAGAAATTTTACTAAACTCACCACTCTTAAAATAGTAACTCCCAATGACTCATGCCCCACGGTTTGCCATGCATGCAATTGCACACTGAAGTCCCTGCCAAGTTTTACAGCTTGGATACTGTACAACCATAGTTTGCTAGCCCACTGTTCTTCTCAGTGATGCTAATGCCACTCAGGTTTTATTAATATTAAATATTGGATTAAGCAGTTGCATAGCAACAGCAGAACATCTTATGTGCAATGCTTGACATTAAAAGAGGCAAATAAGTGAAGTATGAATGTATTAAAAAACTACATTAAAGACTGGCAAAACTGCCATGAAGCTGAGCCCTATTCCCCCCCCAAATGCAAAGTGCAATGCAGTAAAGACAGTCTAAGCCCTGTGACGTAGCATTCAGTCATTCAGGACTCCAAAAGAGCAACTGTGTACAGTTAATCATGCAAAATACATTGAAAACAAAATCTTTAAAAAGGAGCTGCCTACTTTTTATAGTATTTTTTCTCTCCATTGTCACTGCTCTTAGAAGCTTGAAAAGAACATTTCTTTTCCCACCGATTGTCCTTTTCCATTTGGCAGATGATATTTACCTGCATTTCAAATGGAACAGAAATTAACATGGCTGCCATTGCTAAATTGTGGTTTCTATATTTTCATTATCTATATTTCAGTGTCTGACAGGTCATAGCAGCTGAAGAGCAGGGCCAGTGGAAAAGTTGCAGGAATAACAGAATTGTAAGAGAAAAAGGGATAAAGATCCCAAGATTTTAGTGTTTTCTCTTAGATACATTCCTCATGATTAAAGCAGCCATATACTTAACCCTTATAATGCTACTGGTGAACTATACAAGGAAAAAGGTTTTTTGAGTGTTAGAGAATAGTTTTACACTTTGTAAATGTTATCTTTATTAAAACATGGCAACTTTAGTTTTTTTTTCTAAATTGTTACACTATCTCAGAAGGCTCTCCCGCAAGTGAATTAGAGAAAAAAAACAAACAACCAAAAGCAACCAAACACCAAAACCCAGAAAGAACAAAGAAAACCCATTTATTACTATTTCTCACTATTACTCTAAAAGTAAAACAGTATTTACAAAACTTTGTACTCTGACAAATGTCCTCTAATAAAAAAATGATTATGGATGTGCCTTTTTGCTAAGACTAACAAGTATAGGACTAAAAAACAACAACAAAAAACCCATACACACACAAAACAAACTAACACAACAAAAGAACCAAGAGTTGACAATGCATTTTTCAGCATGGCCAAATTCCACTAGTTTTGTCTCTGCACCTAAACAGCTTTATCTTCATCTTTTGTGATATTTCCATTTTCCCTTCTGTAGTTATATAAAGTCATAGACGTAAACTGCAATTATAGGGTTTTTTGTTAACAGCATAAAGATTTGAAAAAATTAAAAAAACCCCTAGATCTTTCTATTATCTTTTGCCTTAAAACCGAGAGCACTTGTAATGATTAAGTAGCTACCATGCTCCTTGAGATAACACTAGTAGAGAAGCTGATAGTACAAGAGAAGACTTACTGGCTGATCTCTAGTAACCTGGATCAGGCAAAGACACATTCTTCCCTTTAAAAAACAGCAATGCAAGATCTTCAGGAGATAGGGATGCATTTCTGGACTACCACTGACAGAGAGCTCAGCATTTCAAACAGTGCTTTTTTCCCCTCAAACATACCCTTTAATATTCACTACATAATTCTGTCCTACACATGTAGCAGCAAAGCTTGTGCCACTAACTAGAAATTAAATAATTCTGAGGGCAGAATTCACCTTTACTATTATATAAATTATTAAAGAACTAACTAAAAAAAAAAAAAAAAAAAAAAACACACAATTTCAACTCTTCAGCACTAATCTGTGAATATCAATTTAATCTCTGGGTATCAATTTGTTAACTAGATCTCAATAAATTAAATACGTACTAACCAAGGCAGTAGCTAATTATAGTATATATAGTCTTATTTTCTATTGCAATTAGTCTACAACAGATTAATCAGCATTTATGATGAACAATCAGGTTACTACATAGCAGTTTGCTCTTTAAAAGAACAACTTCATTGGAAGTTGGAAATTGAGACAAAACAATTCAGACAATGGTTGTCTATATCTTTTGTTTACATTTCTTATAAACACCACAGGGGGAAATCATGACCTGTTAATTAAAAAAAAAAAGAAACAACTAACACACACAAAGAAAAAAACAACATACAAAAAACCCCAAACCCACAAAGTAACTAAGAGTGAAAGCACAAAGAGGAGACAAGATGGGAAGAGGAGCAGGGGGATTCAGAGCAAAGAACATGAACCATAACTCAGAAATGTTGCAAAGGTCAGAGCATAGAGATGCACACAGTTTTAAAGTAAGCAAGGATAAAACCAAAAAGGTGGCATATATGCATATTACAAAAAAAAAAAAAAAAAAAGAGAATGTGTTAAAAAATACTCAACAGAGTAGCGTGCAATCATTCAGCAAGATCCAAAAGCTGATGTTATTTAACATTTGTAAGTTAACAGTCTTAAAATGCCATCGAGGTTTTTTAGTTTTTTTTCTGTTAACTCAAAGAATGTTTGCAGGAGTGTTTAATTCCACAAGGTCCTGTAGTATTGAGAAAGTTCTGATGAGATGGAAAAAAAAAAATTTTTTAAATCACCCCTTCGAAATGTCAAAACATTAAACAGGTAAGTATTAGGGTTTTAATGTGGTAAAGGTTTTCAAAAACACAGAACAGCTCAGAGGTCTACTGAGGAATCACAGCAAAAATAGCATCAATCAACACTTACAAGGCTTACAAAAATAATTTAATTTTACTTCTATGAAACTAAAAAGTTGATTAACAATAATAAGTTAAATAAAAACACTTTACCAAACCTGTTTTTTTGGGTTGGCACAACACAGTCAGAGCCAGGAAAAAAACCATGAAAAACCAAACGAAAGGAAAACCAGCCAAATACATACAAACCAGGTTAACGATCAATTAAGTGACAGCTCTTGAAATGTTGATGTCAATGGGAAACCACTGCTGGTGAGGTATGTTAGGTATTGATTATTGGCCCTGTGCCATTTCACATTTTAGCCTGTGACTTGGAAGAAAGCAGTGGCTAAGTTTGCAGGAGATACAAAGACAGGAAGAACAGTAAATAACAAAGGGCCCGGGTCACAGAGGCTGCTCACCAAAGCAAATGCAATTAAACACTACTTTGAAAGATGGGCAGAGGAGGATAAAGAAAGCCGCGAAACACACATCTAGGAACAGGAAAAACAGCTTCTCAAACACATACCCAGATCCAGCAGCTGAAATTGGAAGCTGATCAAACTCAGCCAGACATAAGACACTCTCAATTTTACAAGGGTCCAACTGAAAACAGAAGACACTCACTCCAGGACCAGACCCACGCTTCCCCTACCCTAGGATTCTGGAGATGTTACTTAGGGAAGTGTGGGCTGGCCACCGAGATCCATTCCCCTTGTACGCTCCCTCAGCACTTACATTCAACATGTGAGGAGTCTCATTAACTAGTAGGAAGCAAGAGCCACCACCACCACATCAGGGTTTTATTGGATTTCTCATGCCTAGATTTTCTGGTCAAGATTGGATATATTTATCCACAGCTATGGGATTTGAAGCAGGAATTAATTCAGAAAAATCCTACAGTCTATGTGTAACATGGGAATTCTGTCTCTTTCAGGACAAAAATCTATTAAACTTGAATGTTTCAGTCACGGGCATCTTAATAGAAAAGCAAGACCAAGCAACAAGGGAGAGGAAAAAAAGTCACAGGACAGTTATTAATACACACCAAGTCTCAGGACATGCATATAATTATAAGTTGTGAATAGCCTTTTATTCTTGCAACAAAATAAAAGAAACTCCCATTCACCTATGTTGAGAGATCCCTCATCTGAATGCAGCCCAATTAAGTATTCTAACTACAAGTTAAACCAACTTTGCCTTAGCTTCCCAGTGAACAAAGGAAAAGCTGTGCATCTTCAGCATGTCTTCCAAAGTTTATGCTTCTACATTCCTGTTAATGAAACTGCACAGCTCAGGGACTTACTGCAGACATCCCTGCTCCAGAGACAACAGATGCTTTAGTAAATCCAAGGACTTTCTGGGGACCTTACATATCAATAAATTGGTTCTGTAAGTGCAATAACAGACACATGCATATGGAAGAAAATAACTAAGGATGTTAAGATGGGTACTCTTTAAAAGCAGAACAGATATGACCTGTTCAGTATCTTTTTTCACTAGAAGACCTTGTGATTCCAGAACAGAATATGTGGTATCACTTGCTCAAGTCCCTAACAGGCTCTTGGAGCTCACGAGGAAAAGAATCCTCTGGCCTTAAATTAATCTTTATTCACTGTAGAACAGCATCTCCATCAAAGACATTTTATTTGAAGCAATCAGAAAGCCAACAAGGTACATGAACTGTCAAACAGACATTTTACTGTTACAGTAACTTACCACAGCAGTAAGCAAAGAAATAAAAAAGGGGATGGAAAAAAAAAAAAAATCTAAGGCAGCAGACAAGCACTTTTGATAGAAGCACTTCTGACCATCCACCCTGCAAGACTTCATTAGAATTCCACTAGTGATCTGTAATTTTAATAAAGAAGGAGCTACAGCAGGCCATCCTCACTCTTTTCTCCAAGCATCTCAACCAAGCAATTTCTTTTCCTCCGAGAATCAAGTCTAAGCACATTTTCTCTGACATGGTACCAAACTCACAGGAAGGCATTTAGAAGTTAATGAGCTAACTATGACAGAAAACCAGCTACCTGTCTGAACCACAGGGCTGGAATGCACATGCCTTCACAACAGAAGAGGGCTGCTGAATCCCCTAAGAGAGGGTAGATCCCTCACCTCTACAGGGGAGAACAGAGAGGCAAAGAAAGCAAGTTATCAGGCTGTTTTGCAGTGTGAGAAATGAGAACTTACAAAGCTCACTGCTAGAGTACAGAGTATAGCAAGGCAAAATGCCTATCATGGACCACCTCCTGCTCCTCTCCCACAAGTATTTCTCTCTGTGTGACCCAAGATCAAGAAGAGAATTAGACAAAGCCATGCAACCTTCTTATCTAATCAAAAGCCTCAGCAGTGGAATTCAAGAAAGGCAAGGACTCTGCAGTGGCTGTCTTAACATCACCTCAAGATACAAGAATTGCTCTGGCAGACTGAGCCATAATCTCTATGCAGATTTGTGGGGGTGGGAAGATCCTCCAATTTCTAGATACTGCATCATTAATCTGGCTAGTCATTCAAGTCAGCAGTTTTAGGCTTTTGTTTTACATTTTAACTCAAGATGAGGAGGTTTATTGTATGATTATCTGGTTTTCTTCAGAGCCAGTCACCACCAATGCAGGACCAGACTGTAATTTTCTCATGTAAATACCTGCATTTTATTACTTCAGAAAATAAATCAGGTAACACAGACATCACAAAATGGCGAAGTATGATATCAGAAGAGTTTCAATAACTATCAACTTTACATGTATCCCTAAAAAGGTAGCTTTTAACCTAACTGTAGAACAAGATTAAAATTTTAAAAAGAAATAACTGAAACACACTAAAACCCCCAAAAAACTAGCACTAAAAACCAATCTGGTATACATTTTTCAGTATCTTAGTTGAAACACTGCTCTTAGTTGTTTAACCTCTAACTGTTCCAGCAGGCAGCCAGGTATAACTTTCACTGAGAAAAATTTACACCAACTAGCTATAAAGTTTATGAAGAGATAAGCCAAACAGCCCAAGAATGAGAGTGCTCAATAGCACAAAACATCACAGTCCAAAAGTTTTTATATACAAAACCAAACATTTCTCCAAGTTGAGGCAACCTTTTCCAAATCCAACAGTGCTGCATTATTCATCATAGCAAAATCAAAGCCATGAAACTTTTTTCTTGTTAGAGACAACCTGCAAATGCTTCACTCCCAAGCAAAGTTAAGATGGCATTCAATAACTACCACTGTTAATCCTGATACCCCATGCTCCCCCCACACAAGCAGAAAAATGGCCTTGCAGTAGACAGAATTGATCTGCCTGAAAAGTGCTTCACACAGATGAGAAAGGATTTCCAGCAGCATCAATTCACTGCTCCTCTTTATTTCATGGCCTCAATAATGCTCCTACCACTGACAAGTCAGAGTCAGGTGTGCTGCCACATCAACTTGCCACACATAGCAGAGGTCCAAGATAGTTTAAACCATGAAGGAACCCTCACTCTCCCCCAGAAGTTGTATATGTGGAAGGACAGGATAGCAGTGATTTCCACTCCAGCCTCAAGCAGTATCTATTGGTGGCATGGTGCAGAACCATGTTAGAGGTGTCACCTTTTTTAACTAACTCCAGCCCTGCATCATTATCTGTCTGCAGCACAGAGCCACATACTGAAACCAGACTAGTTGAAACAATTCAGCTAGAAACCAGCCCAAAGGGTAGGCACAAACTGCTGAATCCATTTAAAGGACTGCCAGCAGAAAAGTCATCTACCAAACCACATCACTGACCTAGCAAACCCTTGGGGTGCAACTCACTTTCATCTCCTTGATCACCAGGTCAGCTAAATCATCATTCACTGCTGAATTAACTCAACACATTAGGCTCTTCGATTTTGGATCTCAAGTTATAAATACCCCTTTTGCAATCTCTACAGAGATTTTCAAATCTATACACGAGTCTGCAAAGGGGAATGAAAATGTGATCCAATTTAGGTAACTAAATATAGTTGTATCACCCATCACTGAAAATCTGATCATCTTCAACAAACAGAATATACCTGTGAAAGTTCACTGAATGTCTCTTAGTTGAGAAGTGACTATACTGAGCTTACTTGTAAGGGAAGAACTGCCAGAAACATTTTTATTCTGTTGTTTGTGATTGTAAAAGTCAGTCTGATGTTAAACAAACCTCCATTATAAGCCATTACACAATTGCCCCAATAAAGGGAGAATGCTTTTTGACTCCATCGAGCTAACATCCAGAAAAATCTTACGATACACAAAGACACAACACTTTATTAAGTCAAGTGATTATTTCACTAAAAGAAAAAAAACTACAAAACAAAAAACCAGAGTATAACTAAATTCTGACTAAGAAGCTGACAGAAGGAAGTAAGAATCCAGATAGTGGAAAGCAAGCTGAATCCTGACTACAGTGAATATGAAACCCGCTTTATTTTGAGAAGGCTTCTCAAACTCTGGAATAGTATCCTTAGCCTTTTCAGATGGACTGTTCAGTTCTCTCTCAATAGAAAGTATAATATGGGTAAAATCACTGGACAATACAGGCAGCTACAGAAAAATGGAAGGGTAACTGAAAGCAAGTCAAGGGGTAAAAGTTACCCACCTTAAAGAAAAAAACCTCAAAACAGGTCAGCACACAGAGAAGTATCTTGACACTGAAAGGCAGTGTGAGCAGAGTACTAGCTGCAGAGCAATTATAATGACTGAGTGTCATCACTGAAGTCACATTTGAGAGCATAACTCAAGTGAGGCATTTGTGATTCTACCACACAAGGTGGAAAGGCAAAGGGAGCACAGCTCAGCCTACCTGACCCTCTCAGCTCTATAGTCACACCACAATAGTATCAAGAGCACAATGGTTCAAAGTAAGCACATGGTAACTCCTGCAAACAGTTCAGAAGATGCAACTATTACTATTCTCACTCTTGTGCCCTCAGAACTAAATATTAGCAGAAACATTCTTACCTATCCTTCCCTCACATCTCAGGTTATGCCTCCAGACTAAAGAAACTGAAAACCCTGATACTTCTCTAGAAAAAGAGAAGCATAAGCACAGCTGCTGACAACTTTGTAACAGAAGATTTTAGCAGCAAAACAGTTAGGTGCTGAAATAAATTGTAGGAACTGAAATTGCATGATGTGACGAAGCATTACTCAGAGGCTAGAGTAATGGCAGAGGATCTTCTTTTTAAAAAAAAAGAAAACTACTACAAGTTTCTTTCATCTGTGTGTAAACAGCCATAAGAGAACCTAACCTTTGGGACTTCATGTAGATTTTCCCAAAGAGCAAGTGACTGATAGATCTCTCTCTCACTTGTGATGTTAGGTAATATCTGCTATCATCTCACAAAGTAGCTCTTTGAATCTTACTATCCTGTTCACATCAGATACACATCATTATGTTCCATATGATGCCTGCAAATGTGCTTCGCAGGAGAACAACCCACTTTTTTAAGGGTGTTCTGTGTCCAACTACAACTGGGGTTAAACTGAGCTATTCTTTCTCCTCCATGACAGCAACATGGGACAGAAGAAAGGCTGCTTAACACCAGGCCCCCCTGTTCAGACTCCTCTCTTTTCACTGGCAATACACACAACTGTACAGATGCATACAGAATACAATGAAAAAAATAATAGTTTTTGCTTGCCTCATTGCTTGACAGGAACAATTTCCTGGCCTAGTCCATTTATGTCAGCAGGAATAAATGGTAGGACCAGGGACAGCTTACATGGCAACACTGATGAAATCAGGACCTGTTTAACTTCACTTAACCAAGTTACAGTGATTTCAACTCCTATCATTAAGTCTTCCTCTGGCCAAGCAGTTCTGGACAGCTTTTTGACAGCCTAGTCTTCTCCATCTCATTTATTCCAGACCTTATAGGATTCCTGAAGCACAACATGTGCCTTTCATAATTAAGGACATCAAACATTTAATCCACTGTTCTTGGCTGAGGTCACCCCATTCCCTCACAAGTTGTCTTTTCAGTTTTGTTGAAGTTCTTGGCTTGAAAGCAGCACAGTTGAGCTGAACTTGGAAGGATAGCAGTCACACACTTTCTGACAAGTTCCTTAATGTCACTGAATTACCACAAAGTCTCACAATACGCTCACCATTAATCAAACTGTGGGTTCCTAGTCAAGGAACTCAACACTGTTACAAACATCTGGAGGTCAGCTTTCCAGAACAGGCAGCCTTGCTCCAACTTCAAAGTTGGTTTTTCAATAAAAATATCACTGCCTTAAGTAAAGAGATGAAGAATGAAGTCTCTATTTAGAATGCTCAGCACATCTACAAACAATTTAGTGCTAAGTGAAGAAACACTGGGGAAATACTCAGCCTTCTAAGAAACTATCTACCACAGGTCCTTTATTCAAAATATGAGTTAAATTTCCCAGGTAATTTATACACAAAACTTCTCAAGGTTAGTATTCCACACTATGTCATATTGCTAAATTCATCACAGACTGAAATATCTGTAACACCCTCTATATGAAGAAATAACTGAAACACTTCTAGAAAAACATCAGCTTTTGAGATGCAGGTCACTGTCCACTTATATACAAAGCAGGTCTTGTAACTTCTGAACAGTCCTTTCAGAGCAAAATCCAAGAAATGGATTTCCTAATCCCTGGCTAGGAATTGCCAGCACAAATGAAAGAATTTGATACAAAGTGTGCTTCTGCAGGCTACATGCTCATCACCTGATCCTAAGGGATTTAAAGCATGGAGTAGCACTTACAGATACTCAAAGTTACAAAACAGGCTGATGACTGTAACACTTCCTAAGCACCTCCTCTTAAGGTCATTTTTTCCCCATACATATGTATGAATTCTTCTTACATAGGTTTCTCTAAAAGAGAAAGAATACATCATGCACATGTGATGAACAAAGTATGGTATAAAAAGTGAATGTTAAATTGCTGAAGTTAGTGCATGCAACAAGCATTAATAACAATTTCACTTAAGTGCCTTGTTTGCCACTGTCAATTTTACACCTCAAATCCTCTGAAGATTATTTCAGATACAGATGGCTTTTTTAAAACTATTTTTGACACCAGAAACATTTCCATGCTTCGGGAATATTAGACATCTACAACCAACCATCCTTCAACAGATTTGAGAAAATTAAAATAAAAAAAGACTACTGAACTAGTCTTTAATTCCCTTGAAAAGCTTGTAAGCGAATGTAACAAACCTGCTTTTCCACAAAACCACAGTAATAACACCAGAACAGGTGAGTGAAGGAACTGGCCTCTGAAACAAAATGCAGTAAGTACCAGAGCAAGTGCTGCAAAGCACTGCATTTCCTAGCACTAGTTCTTCTGAGAACATCTGGCAAGTAGCTAAGCCAAAGCAGCACTGCCATCTTACCCAAACCTCTTACCCATATATGGAGCTAGACAGTAGCAATGAGCAGCTAAAACAAATTACTTTAAAACATTAGCCAAGAAGATCAGCAACAGTTCTAACCAAAGTAAATAGGTAAATAAGTAAAAATGCATGAAGAGAATACTCCTTTCAGTTGCAAGGGAAAAGGAACGGAGTGCATGGGAAAACAGGCTGCAGAGGAACCTGCAAAATCCACAGCTATACAATGAACATTGCCATCAGCATTAAATTCACTTCAGTAATTTAAATAGTTGCTTACAGTAGTGTTTCAACAAGTAATTAAATTAAATATAGTAATACTTGAATACGAGACATGCCAAGAGCTGGCTGAGTCCAAAATACATTTTTAAAAATAGCACATTAGATTAATGATGACTTCTTTATCTTTGAACTGCTAATTACTGCCAGACAATTGCTTACATAACAGAAAAACATGAAATATCTCAGCTACACGGTCACAAAACACATTCTAAAGGCAGCTGCACTATCAAATCTGACAAAATAGTTTATAATAGTGTTTATTCTTCCAGGCAACTGGTTCTGTACAAGTACCTGCATAATGTGACCTGCGATGCAGAGATTAAAAAAAAAAACAAACAGCTTCAATTTTATTTTTTTGTTAACACTTGTTTGATACAAGTATTTCTATAGATATTTGACTACTTCAAGTATTTAAAAATCTCTCCTAGGGCCTGTGTTCACGCATTCAGAAGTCTGAAGTGGTCTTTCATAAATAACTTGAAAACAGTCTAAAGATGTTGTATGTTCATATATTAACCTACAGTTAATCATATTACACAAAGAGCCAAGATAAAGCATGAGTGCTACAGCTGTAACACTAAATAAGCCTCGCTCATATAAAAAGCAATCCTGAATTTTTTCCTACTCCTGAAACCCATTTTAAAATCACCAATAAGCACTAGTCAAACTGTAATAAAAATATTTCTACCAGCAGGCTTCTGAATATGCATAATGCCAATAGAGGTGATTACATTTCAAAATAATAATAATCTGCGTGCAATTAAGATACTAGCAACATTTTAATGCAAAAAATTGTGTAAATATACTAACATCCTAGTCTTGGGACATCCAGTCAAGCTACGCAAAGAGATGTGTTTGTCCCTTGCATACTCCCAAATGTGGAAGTAGGATCAGAAACTGGATCTGGAAGAAAGGGTAAACAGCATGTTAGTTAAATTAACAGAGGATACTATGTTTGGAGATGTTGCAAACATTAGTGAAGACAAATACATAAATGACCTAGAGAGAAAATAAAATTAGTTTGGAAACATACATTTAATGAAAAAAACTTCAAACACTCAATCTAGAGGAAACACAAGGACAAGGGAAGAAAAAGTAAAATGAAAGAAATCTAGAAGCAGCAACAGTGGATAGTCAGCTGAATATTTGAATTGAAAAAAAGTTAAAGTTGCAGAGGCATCAAACAGAGCAGGGAAATAAACTTCTTTCTACATTCTTTGAGCCCGTAACAAAAGCCATCTCCTTGCACAATTGCCAGGGACTGAAAAATTCCCCTTCACTCCCAGCAAGTGGAAAGCTCTTCTCAATAGCAAATCAAGTTCTGCAGGAGGTAGGGTTTAATTTATTTTTTTTTTAAGCAAAGTTAACATACGGTTAGCATAAGCCTACGCAGCAGGTTCTTCCAGTACTTCTGCTGCTTGTGTCTTTGTGCAGAACAGAAGGAAGCTAACAAAATGAATCCATTTTTACAGGTGCAACTCAGCCTTGTATTGTGCAGATTTCTTGATGTGGTCCTTGAGAAAAGAAACCAAAACAGGTCATCCAACTACTTGAAAAAAAAACAAAAACAAAAAAACCACCAAAATTTACTTTCCTGAGAATTGTATCAACTCATCCATCCTGGTAGGTGTCTGCACTATCCAGCTCAAAGGACAAAGGCAACAGGAGGGAGGAACTGACTCAGCCTTTAGAAAGGCTACAAGCGAATCCCAGCAGTCACATAAGTATAAACACAGAAATTTCAGTAACCAGAACACATCTTCAAGGATTGTCAAGCCTTCAGAAAGAACTCCAAGCACAAATTAAGAACTGTTTACTCTGCTTCATCCCAAATTAACAGACAAGCCTACTTGTTACTCTCAGTAACAAGCCTTCACAGTGAGGCAATCATGGAGATTCATTAAACTCCAGGACAGTCCATAGATCAAAAAGGAAATGAAAAAAAAAATAAAAATCTTTTTAACAGAACCCATTGCCTATCATGATACTATAATCTTAAGACAATTTCCAGCATGGAGGCTTGTGCTTCAGTTTATGCTTGTAATTATAACACAAGAACAGGAGACTGAAGGTTTTTCCCTCCTCTTGACAACGTCTAAGCTACATGATTTCTGAAGTAAGTCAGCCTGGGAACATCTGAAGCTTCTGCTTGTGGTGAGATGACAAGAACAAAGAAATAGTTCCTACCAGTCTGCTTTGAGAGATACTGGTTAGTCCTGCATGTTTCAGTGGAGATTCAAATGACAAATCCCTGGGCATCTCTCAAGCCAAAGGCACATGAAACACATCTTTCAAAGATACTGTAGTACCATATTAAAGTAGTTCAAACTACAGGAACAGTACAGAACTGAGAACCCCATCATCTCACTGAAAAATTCAACACATTTTTGGACGATGTGATGCTCTGGACATAAAATAATTGCTTTTTTGCACAAGAGTGACATTAGCAAAGTATCTATGTAATCTTTCACCCATTTTCAAAAATCCACAATAGAATGAAGCAAAACTTGGGAGGCCAATTGCAAATAAGCCTATAGAGTCAAAGCACACTCTCACAAGCCCATCTTTAAGCACTGCCAGCAGGTTTTGCAGCTCTTCCCTTCTCTACTGCATCACTCATTCCTATACTCCATCAGTTATCCTGCTGTGAGTTCATGAAACTGCAGAGGACAAGTGATTTTGCTAACAGCTACTCTTTAAAAAAAATAAATCAAAATAATTAACTTCTGCAAGTTCACCTTGCATAAGAATGGCTGTTCAGGGTTAAGACAAAGGTTTAACTAGTGCAGAATTCCAGTTCCAGTAAGGGCAAAGCCTAACTGGCCACACAGGAGCTACCTTAAACAATGCCATCATGAAAAGCATTCCCAGTAAATCTCACAGTACGTATCTGCTTAAGAAGCAGAAGTGTAGAACCAGACCGAGTCAGAGTCTTCAGGAACAGATCACGCACTTTAATTTGTAAGATGTGTAACTACCTTGAACTCTTTCCATGTGAAAAAGATGAGATGTGTATTGCAGCAAAGATGCTGTTCAATCAAGGCCTGTTAGAACAGAAAGGAGATGGAATCAACACCATGTTCTGCACAGGTTTTAGCAGTGTGCTTCTGAGAGCAAACATGACATGCAGGTGAAGCCCAGACTCCAGATCCTGCAGGAGAGAACACTTCATAGATCACAAAGCTCCAATGGAATGCAAAGGGATCTACTGCTGAATGAGAAAACAAATGTGTTCTGGGAATGGTTCTTATTCTCTCTCTCCTAAACACTATGCTGGTCTGACATAGCTCTCTTGTGCTCCTTGGTCAAACATCTCAGCAGATGAATTCAGTGCAAGTGCTAAACTGCCCTTAGGTCTACCTGTTTTTTTGCCCTTCTGCATGGAAGCAAGCCCTGTGCCTACGTGTAAAGGCAAATCCCTAAACCAGCAGTTCTGCTGTGTATGTCTCCTGACTGGATGACCATATAGAAAGCCCATTCCAAACCTGCTTGATTCCTACATTTGGTGATCAGCATACAAACCCTCTGGTAGGGATTGTTTCTTGGTGAAACAGGAAGATAGTCAACTAAACCAAGAATATTTCACAGTGGTCTACTCTAAACAGAGGTCAAACCCTCAAGAGGTTTTCCACAGCTAGAAATACACTGCCCCTGCCATTCAGGAGAACATTGCCTCTAAGCAAGCTAATTCAGCACCATCTCGTCTCTCCAACTGATATCATAAGTTGAGGTGTTTGGTACCCTAGCACGGATTCTTGTAATTTCCTTGAAGCCCAAATATGCAGATCACCCAAAAGGTAAACAGAAACCATTCCTTTATGCTAGCATTCCAAACTTTGCAGACTCTAATCCAAAAGGAGAATTAAGATTATCATTACAGTGCAGAAACCAGAACCAAGAAATACCTATGAGAACTATTACTAGGAGATAGAAAGAGATTCAGCTCTTTTGATTGTTGGAAACCGCTTTTTGCTAACAGGAACCAGTGACAATCCTAACGTCTCCATTACAGCATGAGTTTCTCTGTAATTTTCTGTTAATTTTCTGAAGAACACATTGGATAAAAGATTTTTATCTACTCACTGGGGACATACAGCAACTTGAAGCATATTCACTAGCAAGGCAGCATCAACAGCAGAATGAAGCTTGCCTGACTCAAGTGCTTTAAAGGAGGGAAAACAACTCAAAAGCAGCAAAGTGCGTGTGCATGTAAAATGTATAATTTAAAAATACACTGTGTAAAATGTTAATTACAAGAAGCAGAGTTACAAGACTCAAAATTCCATAGCACACTTATCCCAAGCTACTAGAAGACTAATCAGTGCAAACTGAAGGTAACTGTAAGCAGGGAAGTCAGTTCTGCCGCACGTTTTCTATGTTTTGAAGCTATGATTACTGATTACCTGGCACTTTAATCCATGATAAATCCACCTCTCCACTGAAAGGGCTTACCTGACACATCCTTCCCACCCCCAGATATTCATCTTGCATTTGCACGGTTATACCACAAGACAGTCCAGGGATCAGCTCCCTGCCCCAACCCACCATGCATCTACACGAAGTGAGGGCATTAGAACAAACAGGCTGGTGTGTTCACCCCTCTCAAAGTATTTTAATTCTACACTAGATTTAAAAACCCTCTGTAACATGAACTGTGTTTTTACAAGAAAATTTACGTCCACTGCTATGCATATCCTGGATTTGTACTGTTTTCCTATGGAACCAAGGCCTTTCTTGAAGGATCTTCTATATTGGTCAGCATTAAACAACTGCACTCTCCCACACTGCTTATTTAGATTAAATGACATAATATTGTGATTTCTCAGAAATTACCATCACTTACTGCCCAAACCTGTATCTACTATAAATGCTACACCAATTCATACAGTTCAGCAAGGCCTGTAGATGGAGTTGGAATTTCTTCAAAGTCAGTGTGGAATGCTTTATGACAGCTGCTCTAGCATAACTTCTCCTTCACTTAAAAGGGAAAAGAGTCTACTGAACATTTCCTGTAGCATCTTCTATACACACTAGACTTCTAATTTAGGATATATCAGCTATACAAAATTTCACTATTTTCCACAAAAATAGGGATTTTGAACAGAGAATATATTTATACCTTTTTAGAAAACTGACTCTATACAACTTTGCTTACATTACTCTGATGCAATGCAGTTTGGTTTTGTTTTTTTTTTAAAAAAAAAGCATAATGTTTAACTTTATTCTGGAAAAGAAATAACTCATAGTTCATAAGCCAACAGTTGTTCTACTAAATATTCTTGAGAACCATTTCCTTATAAGAAAGGTTCTCAGATTAATATATCCAGGCATATATATATGCTGTCCTCAACTTAGACTGACAACAAGCCTTTAGATTAGTTTTTCCAGACAACATCTATTTGGCTTTCTATGCTTAAAAAAACCCTACCCAAACAACACACAAAAAAACCCACCCCAAAAACAAAGAACAAAAACAAAAAACACCAAACCAACCAAACAAAAAAACACCACACAGAACCTGCCTGCCTTCTCCCACCAGCCTTTCCCTAAACACTATCCCTTGAGTTTCACACTAGAAATTTAGTAAGTAAAGCCTTCAAATTAATTTATTTCTTCCCATGTCATAGGATGATGGCAGGTACCTACCTGAAACTGTTTTTCACATAGAGCAAGAAATATTTTGTCCATTTCCCAAAAACACTTTAAGATGTATTTGGAAAACTATTGGAATTGTTTAGTCGGTAAATAGCCATTATTTCCTTTAGACAGGTCTCTTAGTTATGCTTAATCCCACCCCATTAAAAATATATATATATATATATATAAAAAGAGAGAAGAAGAAAATAAACCCCCCCACACTTTAAAAAACATCCCCAAAACAACAAGAAAAAAATACCCCATCCATGACACCACTAGAAGTATTAAGGATCTATTTTTATGCAAAAATTATTTCATTGCTCTAGCTGACCTTCTCAATTTAACTATGCCATTTAATATGGCACTCGCCACCCACTTAATCCAGAAGCAGAACAACAAAAATTTTAATTCTTCATTTTAGATGCACCTTTTCATTCCCTCAGTGGTTTAAAACTAGGCAAGTAATTATACAGCTATTAAAGTTTATTATCTCTTTTTCTAAGGCATTCTTTGTGAAGTTTGACCCTCATTTAAGCTAAATCTGGATTTTCAAAAGAGACCTAGTTTTAGACATATATTCATTTTCATTCACTGGTTCCAAGAGGAAAGACTCTTGGGATATTTCAAAGCTATGATGTCCCATTAGCTCATATTGAGCTCTATCTTGTCTACCTCCCCTCAGACTGAGCTAACAACGATAAGCCACCTGGGTACACGAATGCATTACCAAGGAGATTGGAAGTCTGTAGACAAGCATTTTCCATGTCATTTTGAAAATGAAAGTAAGTTTGTGCCCCTCAGTGAGGCCAACTGAAGCAAAAGATCATATTCCCAGAACCATCTGTTTGATCAAGCTTTAGCCCCCAACCCTATGCTGTGGGGACTGACGGGGGAAGCAAGGTACTTACTGCACTGACAGCCAAAGCCCTTTGGCACTCTGGCTGCCAAGCTGACAGAAAGCAGGAATTTCTCCACTGTAACCACAAGCTGTTCCAGTAGGCACTAGTGCCCTTTCACAACCACTGCAAATCAAGTTTGTAACTCAGAGGCACAGGACATCACTTGCATGGATTCCTCCACACACCCACATCCATGGCTTTGGTTCTGGCCCACACACAGCTAAGGTCTCACACACCCTGCTCAGCCTGACCTAAGACCTCTCACTAAAGCCAAGGCTTATAAAACCTCAACTTCAGGACCCAGCTTACAAAGAGACCCTAATATAGCTGCACTGTCAAAACTATGAGGTAGCAAAGCAGTGTTCAGAGCAGGAATTCTTTAATTTTAACTTTTGTTTTTGTTTCAAAGAATGTCTGGTCACCATCAGAAGAATCCTTAAACTAGACAATAAAAATAAGCACTCTCAACCCTGCAAGTCTGCCAGTACAAACTAGCCATGAAATTTGCTGTTTGCTGCTTACAGGCAGAGTCATGAAAACCCTCCTAGGCTGCACCATGGCATGCTGAGGTCTATCTGCCTTAAACACAAGATCACAGAACCACTCATCTCTTTCCTCAAACTGAGTATGAATGAACTATTTCTCTACCCTTCCAGAAAAGGGAAGAACATAAAGCAGGATTTAGGGTTAGGATGCTGAAATGCCCATGAGCATGATAAGCAGAAGGTACTGCATACTTGGTAACTAGCGTTTTTACATGGACCTTTTTTTTTTTTTTTTTAAAGTAGGTTTAGTAGTTTGAGCCCTGGGGAAAAAAAAAAAAAAAAGTTTCCAAAAATAACTGCTTACTTTCTGAAGTTTGTGAGGTGTCATCACAAGCACATTTAGCTGCTACAGTTCATCAACATGCCAGTAAGTGTAGACTTAAGCAGCTGTGATCAACTTCTCCCTACATGCCTTCCCCTCCACTATCTTCCATTATATATGAAGCTGCATAAGGCATTTCCTATCCCACGGCAGGAGCAGTCCTGAGGCTATGAAGGGCTGAGAAAATTTAAAGCCCTATCTGCTGTTCTTATTTGGAGCACAGAATAAGGTTCAAAGTACAAGCAGCTAGAAGATACAAACTCAAGATTGGTCACAGGCAAATAGATGATTTAGGAATAAGAACCAATCTATGTGTTACAGGCAAGGAGTGCAGCCTCCATGGCAAAGCAGACTACAGTTCTGCAACATCTTTAACTTAAGTCAATTTTTAATCTAATTTGAAACTGAGTAACTTGTTGAGCAGAGTAACCTCTGAACTCTATATTCAATTTTGTACTGTTGTGTGCTCAATCTGTGACCTCAGCTATGGTTCTAGCAAAAACAGATCAAGCTGGAAGAGTGGTCAGGATGAAGGCTATTTGGGCTTTGACACCCAGAACAGGAGTGCAGCTTAGTGTCCATTCCATACTTTAAAAAACTTCTAGTCATCAAACTGATAAATTCATGTTTTCTGGAGACCAGAAAGATGTTTGACCTGTTGTTTCAGGGTATCTGCCAATGCATCACACTGAGAATACATCAGTTTACACTCAGGTCCATATGAACTTCCCTTCACAACCATGTAAGGCAGGAGAACTAACGAAACCTTTAGATCCAATACAAATTCCATAGCAGCAGTTTGGCCTTCACAGTAATGCTCTTGGAAGAGAAAATACAGAAGAGCTCTGAGTATAGGGAGTGTAGCACTTAAAATAGACCTACTTAATACCACTCCAACCTTCCTCCAGAAGTTAACTTTCAAGCTGAATTTTTCCAGGGTTAACCCCCTCTGCGATACCCATTTTTGGATAAAATATTCTTTTCTCATACCTAGCTATTTAAAAGTAAGATATAACTCTATTCTAATCTAATACATGACTCAATATCAGCTTACACTCCTTAACACCTACAGCCACTTCAGAAGGGAAAACAATCCTTGTTAATAAATCATTTAGAGCAGTATGTTTCAAATTGTGGACTCCCAAAAAGCATAAAGACCCAACACAATTTAAACTATTGGCAATAGGCTTGTTTTTCTACAGTTGCTTCTTGCCAACTGCTAGTTGAAAACCACTGATTCAAGAGAGCCCTGGGAAAATGTAGTTCACCCCCAACAAGTTAGGCTTGTTCAGGAAATAAATACAGCATTCCTGCTGAATTCAGAAGATAAATAAAATGGACCACTACACGAGCACCAAAGCTGTTCACACCCAAATTGCTGCACATCACTAAAGAAAAACTGCACAAGCAAGGACAAGGGATTAGATTTTGTGAAGAGTTTGCAAAAATACTCCTGTAAGCTATGAGAACCAGGTTCTCACAGCATCTTACCACCAGATCATTATATTTGTATTTCTTTGTATGACTGCAAAGAATGAAAAAGAAGACAAAGTGAAAGATAAAAATATAAAAAGCCCAAGAGAAACATGCAGGCAGCAGTAAGGTATTTAGAGAGGAATACCAAAATTAGTGTTATACTTGCTGTAAGTTTGTTCCTTAAGTCCAAGTCAGAATAAACTTTCAAAATACCCAGGGGAAACATTTCAGGGGAAAATTTACTCTCCCTTCCTCCAGCAGTTTCTACAATTTAATTTCTACAAAGGCTCAGTACACCTGTCTTACGCAACATATTCTGAAGTTTGGAAATTCATCCCATCCTACATATAACCAATATTTCACACTTGGTTTTTCCCTCACACTTGCATGGCTTTCACTCAATCTTGTGATATTTTGAAGGAGAGTAAGCTACAGTACATTGATGTACAATAATGTACAATAATGTACATTGATGACCACCAAGGTCATCAAAACATTCCACTTCCAGTTGAATAGGAGTAAAACATTTCCAAAGGACATTTAAAACTACCAAGGGGTATGCCCCTTACTTAGCAGTAAGGGCAATTAAATCTAGAAACCATAATCAAAAGCGCGGGTTTTTTCCAAGAGAAGTTTTCCTTACTGCCTATTTTGGAGGTGGAGACTATCAGATTACTTTTTTCCATAAAAAATAAGCAAGACCTTGAACATAAAAGGGAAAGCTAGGGATAAGGCAGCTATGCTCCTACTTTTTTGAAGGATGTAAGTGGAAGACTTGCTTTATGAAGATTGCTTTTACATTTTCTTAGGCAAGAAAAGGAAAATACCTCCAGGCTTTTCTCTTCTCTTGCAATTGCAGAACAAATGGAAATTATTAAGCATCCACCCCTGCAAAACTTTTATTCAAGTAAAGTATACAATGGCATGTTTTCAGAAACACATCTAGAGATCATGATAAGGCCATCACCTAGAAAGCAACTTTCATCATTTTTGCCACTATTAAAAATTTGAACCCATGAGATGACCAACCTTTAGAAAAGGTCTGTTATAACACTAGCTTATCTTCAAATTGTTCACAGAAAGGACAACTTAACTGCCAAGTAAGTCAATAACCAAGCAAGTGAGCTTGCAATCAGCATTTAAACGAGTCTAGTAAAGTCTAATCACAATTAACTTATGTATTCCAATATATTTATATACTTCTTAAGAGAAGCCTAAGACTGCAGGACACGAGGCACAGGCTGAGAGGTCTCTCTGGCCCAAAGTCTCCCCGTCTGAAGTGTACAAGCACATAACTCTGACAAAGCTGTGGCTATCCCACAACAAAGTTCCAAAACTGTCCCACGAGGCTGACCACATATTAAGCATATGGGGAGTAGGTAACAGCTTCATGCATATGAATTGCTGAGAAGAGTTTAACAGCTGCAGGACAAGCCTGTCATCCTTGCAGGGAAAGAGGCTGAAGGGAAAGTCTATTACACTAAGTAACATAGCAAAATGCTGCCTGCAACACATACACCATAGCATAGGAAGCCAAACAGCTCATTGCTGGAGCCTAATGACTGACACCACTCATGTGCTCAGAAGAACCCTAATGCTCTTCACCCTGTTTATGCACTGGCCTGGAAGTGGCTCTGGCAGTTACTCCACTTTGGAAACATCATCACCATCCTGACCTAGTAACAGGAGAGGAAGGCAAAAGACCACAGCAACATAAACACAGCTACACAATTCTCCAGCTAGAGAGTGAAATGCCAGTACTATAAGTGTATGCAAAAAGTGTTCAAAGAAGGCCAGGAAATTTTTCATTAGTAAACTCAACTCAAGAGTTAAGATTGCCTGGTGGCCTCTCATGTCTTTCCACACTGCTGGATTCAGCTCCTGAAAGCTTTCTTTGTTAACGAATACTAGGCTCTTGTCCAGTCCTCCTTTCTCCCTCCCATAAAATATCATGGTCCTCAGGGCATAAGGAACATCTTTTGTCTCCCTGCAAGTCTTCCTTCTGCAGCCACTTTGCCATAGCTTCTGGAAAATGCAACAGGAGTGCCATCTTTGCTCTGAAAGAGGAGCAGAAAAAACAGATGGAGCAACACCTCATAGCAATTTTACTATGTTGCAAGTGGTGTCCTGCAGAAATGTTGAAACACCGTAACTTACGCTTCATCTTTAATGTGCTGGCAGCATGGACGTGTATCTTGAATCTCTCACTCAGCTTTGAGAACTGTATTTTTTTGTCAATTTGACATGAAAGAATACATGCTACTACACAGCATATAAGACAAACTAAATCTGAGGAAAAAGGTAAATGACTTAAAGATGTCCAGAGAAATAACAGTGCAGCATTCTCCAAGAAAAAAAAAGACACTGAAGCTCTCATTTCTCAAAAGCAGCTGAGGCCACACAGATTTATTGGAGAGAACTGAGGAACTCCAGAGGCCTGCAGATATACTGGGAAGAGGTGGTGTAGAGCTGCAACTTACTAATGGAGGTACTAGACAAGAGCATCTAACATGACTGGGAAAGCAAAGCCCACAGTTCCTTACCAGGGAGAAAGCATGGTATTACCCACAGTGCTTTAAAGAGGGAGAATGAAGCAATCTTCCTGCTACTGTAAGTGAATACAAGGCAGGCAGAAATTAGCACTCATTCAGCAAAAGACAACTTGGATTTGTGTGTGTGACAATACCAGTCGAACAGCCTCAACTCTTCATTCTCTGCCTCTCCATCCCCTGCAGATATTGCAGAAAAAAAATTTTAAAAACTGTTTTCCAGTCAGATTTAGTCAGGGAACTGATTCACCAAGCTGCCACACACTAGTTTTGCCAGCAAAGAGAGGACTATTTCAGCCAGCTTAGACAGCGCTGCTGACAAACACAACCACAGTCTGTAGTACATTTACAAGACAGAAGATGCAAACCAGAAAGATCTCTGCCTCTAGAGGAATCTATTATGCTGTACCTCCCCTTCCCTCAACCCCATGGACATGATCTCATCCAGTACTTCAGATGAGCTCTTCTGCTCATCTCATTTCCTAGCTAAGTCAAGTCAGGTTACTATCACCAGAATATTAGCTGGTTTTGCAGAGTCTTCTGTCAGATTTGTAAAAAAAAGCACTACTACCAGTTGGCCAGAGGTAGAGGTTAGATTGGTTCAGCCTATTCCATCAAAACCTGCCCTCAGAAAATCCTGCAAGTTCTGTGCTTCTCACAGAATTAGAAACATACATCCCAGGAACCTTCAAGAACCAAAACATTATCCTTTTAAGAGTGAAACATACACACCTAGGAGGGTGATGAAGACAATTAGAAAGCCCCATGTAACATAGTGAAGTAGCATCCCCTCCACCATAACCAGTGTGACAGTGTGATCTGTAAGTCTATTAATTCTTGGTTTTCCTCAAACTTTGCCTAAAGTGACTTTTAGGAAGCAGTCTCACTGTTATTTTACATTAGCCATGAAAGAATACAGTTTTTCAGACAAGAAAAAAAAAAACAACTAACAGCAAAATAATAAAAAAACCAAATCCCAACAAACAAAAAACAACCTACCACATATGACAGTCCTTATCCAGATGTAAGACAGCAGAGAATCAAGTCATTTAAGTACTACACAATAAGAATTTAGCTAACTGAGCACAAGAATTGGGCTTTTGCATCATTCATTCTTAATTAAAGTGCAGTTATTGTACTTCTGTACATCACAGTATTTAGATTATCATCAATACATGGCATCAACTGTCAAAAATGGCTTAAAAATGTGAATAATCCTTCAGGTACTCTGTTAAAATGGTGCCATATGAGACAGCTGTAAATCTGTAGTTCTTCTGAAGAAAAATCTTTAGACTAAAGAAAAATCTGTAAATCTTACATCTCAATATAAGTACTACAAAGATTTTATCTAGGTGGATTTGGACTATTTCCTGCATACACAGAATGGATTACTGTAATTCATTTTGAGAAGTACTATTAAAAACAGGTGAACTCTCAATGTCATTAGCTCTTTGTTAAAAATTAAGTCAAAACCCCCTATACTTCCTGCAGGATGAATATGTCCAAGAACAAAATTTCCCACCCTGCAGCGAGAGTTATTGCTTCACAAAAATTAAGATTGTTTTTGTTGAAACACAAAACAACAAAGTGATTTGGGCTATTCCAAAACTCCAGCCACCAGAAGAGGAATTCAAGATGGCAAAACACAAACTGATTAGCAAGATTTTTTTTTGTTATTGTTGATTGGTTGATAGCCTGTCAGGGTCTAAACTATTCTTCATTTGCAAACAGGGGAATGAGGGCAATTCTGAAGTGATTTATGGCAAAGCCAAAGAGATACTTGAACAAACCTAGAGTCACCCCCTGCAGTTCAACTTCTACTGTTCTTTAGATGTATACCATTCTTCCATGCACATTTAAAGTACAGCTAAATATCAAGCTGTAAATTTCACCCTTTCTAATAAAGAGTTTTATTTTTAAATGAGAGATGCCTCCATTTATTCCTAGCGTAAGTTTGTCATAAAAGGGCAATTCTCTTTCCTGTATCTATCCAGCCAGCAGACAAAAAATTGTTGTGCGTAGACCAAATCTTCCTGAACAAGCCTTTAGCTATTATACTGTAAAATTTTTATAAACTAGATTTATAGTAATAATAAAAAAAAAAAAAAAAGCAGAAGCTGCATCTATATTTTATGCAGGTTGAAATAAGGCAAATAGTACCACTTGCACACCTGCTGGGGACAAGGCTGCAGGCATATCTAAAACAGATACCAGTACAGAACAGCCCTACATTTAAACTTTTACTTTAATACAGTTTCATCTAAGTTGCTTTTTATTGTTATTTTTTATTAATATCAGGGCTATAGAAAGCTGTCATTTTGGAAGAAAGAAATACAATCTGCCCTTTGAACTAGAACTATGTTAAACAGTTGGAGACTCGAACCTGCTTCCAAAAGAATGAGATAACATGGCTAACTGTTTGGAATCAGCAAATAATACTGGCTGGCTAGAACTACATCCTAGTAATAATCAAGATAAGAAAATGTAATAAAGATTTCAGAATTATCCAACTGTTATGCACCTTCCCATAATGTCAGCTTCTAATACTTCCTGATGTATCATATTTCTCCTGCAGGACCCACACTTTAGTACTGAGTATGTAAGGTCCCAGAAGACCATCACTATACAACGAAGTAGTAACAGAAACAGATTAAGTACTTGGATTGCAGTATTTCACCAGCAAATATAATTTTAATAATAAAAATATTACTTCAGTTTCTTTTTACAGTTTAAGATTGGTAATCTTTGTATGTTACAAGTCTTCCCTTTAAATCATCATTTTGCCCCCAAAACCAGGATCACTGCTGAAGAGAACCAATAAATTCCCTCCTTGCCCCACCCCCCAACACAGACCGTAATTCAGTCAGGGAGTCTCCAAGAGTGCAGCTAATATTTAACAAAGGGACAAGCAACACCAGCTAGCAGAAATGCATTCGATCACCTCAAACTACCACACCAGTAACCACACAGCATTGCTACATTATTACTGCCTCTACAAAAGCCATCAGAAGGGTTTCTGGGATCCGTTGGTTATCTCCTCTCTCAAACTCATCATTCCTTAGCTGATCTGACCTCATACAACATTTCCAGTTCAGCAAGTGCCCAAATAACAAGTGGCTGGGGTTAAAAAAATAAAACCACCACATAGATTTGTCTCTAGGTATCTGCTTTTGGCCTCTGAGAAAGACATTACCACTCAGGAGTGGTACAGAGAGGAGGTATGTTAGCATTAAAAATACTTATCATCTGGCACACCTTGTGTCTAGAAACAGAGCCCTGCCAAGGCATCAAGACACTGTGCATCACCACCAGCTCCCCTCCTGTGCCTGTTCAACAACCCAATGCACCTCATGGCAAAGAGAGCTTAGACTCGCCTTCCCTGTGCTTCCCTACATCCTTGCCTATGCCCCTCCATGGCATACTGCTCCTCAGTTGCACCACTGAATCAACAGCACTGATCACAGAACTGACCCCCACCAGCTGCACCACCTCACTCCCCCCAAAAAGGGGCCTGAAATGCATAACAAGTAATAAAGGTTTAAGCCAGATCAGTTCCCTGAAATACCTGAGAAAAAGCTGTGCTGGCACAACTGAAGGTGAAACTTTGAGACAGATCATGGCCTGTGTCTCTTCTGCTGCATTCTTTTTGTCTTTCCACCAGCTATGCATTCTCACTTTCTTCCTTGGGTGGGCACTGGCATTCACCTGACCTGACAGAGAGGCAGTTCAAGGAGCTATACTATCAGAAAATTACTCTGAACTATTCTACCCTGAACATGGTATTTTCTGCTAGCATCGCTTCCCAAACTGGTTCCCTGTGGACAAATGCAAAGGAGGTCCTTCAAGACCTCTGTGTTTTTCCTCCTCTTGAGAGCACAAGCTTAGTTTGAATGCCATGAAGCCACAGTCCAACAGAGAAGACTGTTGCAGAAGCAAGAAACAAGAGGGGAAAGTGAATTATTGAAGACATATTTATGGCCAAATGCACTAGGTCAAGCTACAGGCCTTATTTTTTCAAACTACCACACAGTGTGTAGTGTTAGAATGATTTTTCAGAGAATGATGCTACCACAAGAGAATCCCACACATCTGATTTACTTTTAGAACTAAGAATAGATATTTCTAAAGTAAGAAGAATTTTCCCATACTGTGCTTCCCCATGTTTATCTGTTACTATTTATTACAGGCAACAATTCTTAAAGACTTCTAAAAATGGCCAAGGTGAAACAGAACATTAAATCATTTAATAGGCCAACTTTCAAACCTCAAGAAACATAGTCAAAACCCAAGTAAAAAGACAACAAAGATGTATTTGAGGAAAGAGTTTAAGATGACAGCTTAATTTCTGCCTCAATCTCCTAGGGTAGTGCAACAGAATCAAAACCAGAAAAGGTAACAATTAACACACTTATACAATTATACAACCCTTTATGCAAGATTCATACTAGGCACAGGGAAGGGCCTGAGATCTCATAAAGCTGATCAATTAAGTTGAAACTATTTATGACATAGTGTCATCAAGATAAAAGTCACACAGCACCCTTACACTTTGGACTTTATATTTTTTTTAAATGCTTTGTACTTTATCTCCAAAAAAAATCCCAGTCAACTCTGTGCTTCACAATATTCACAGTGTCTTTTGTTAAACACATAAAGAGGGACTTTCACAGAGCAAAAGTATTTTGGAGGAATAAAATATATATCAAATTTAAGAATGAGGAAGAGATACGGAAGGGATACTAGAGAAAGCAATTTCCCCAGGAGCTGGCAATTTAAATGGCTTTAGGGAAGTGGAACAGGGTGTGTATAAATGGCAGTGGTGTTTGTTTTAAGTTTCAGCACTTAAGAACTTTAATAATGCAGTGTTTTCCTTGAGTATGTATAGAACATAAACGTCTCTAGCTACCCAAGATTTTCCTGAAGTGCAGCATAATGAACAGTAACAATTCCTGCACTTCACCCCAACACAAGATCTTCAAAAAGCCACTCGGAAACTGAGTTTTGTTTTTTTTTTTCCCCCCTTCACTTTTTTTTCCTTTATTTGCCCCTCCATCCCCCATTTACTCCTCACAGCTATCTGGTTAAACTCTGACCAGCAGGACAGCTCCACTGAAGGCCCCGATCACAAAGCAACAGAAATGAGATGACATGCTTTAAGTAGGTAGCTGAGAAAGGACTAGAACAGGTGATTCCCAGCAGCCAAAGCAAGAGATAAGAAAAGGACACAGGAGTAATATAAAGCCTGTTGAAGCCAAGGTGAAAGCCAACAAAATGTTCCTAACATAGCAAAGCTAGAAACAAAATAAAACCCCATAAACCGGATCTAAAAGCATCACTGATTGGTTGGAAAGACAACCCAGCACTTTTGTGTAGAGTCTGAGTTTCTCAGCAATGTATTGCCCTTGTTTTAAGCATAAAGATTCAAGTTAATTTCTCATATTATTCGAAATGAGTACCTAGCACGTGCTTTTATATCACAGAAATTTATACATTTGGATGAGGCCAAAAATACACACAGCAGCAGTTACAACTCCTGGTGTAACCAAAAATGGTGTTTCAAATCCCTGATAATGAACTAGGATGCTGAGCTAACTGACAATAAGAGGTTTAACTGTGCACACAAGGAACTAAAGTGAATCTGCGAACGTTACAGATTACCTACTCCGAGCAGTCTCTGGCAGATTATAGCCATATTTGCATATTTAAAAATAAAAGGAGGATTTGTGCTCCTAGGACGAGGAGTTAATAGGACGAGGCCAAACAAGGAGAGACATATCTGTGTTCCAGTTAGGGGTTTTTAAGATTATGCTGGAAATACACAGCCTACTGTTGTCAAACCTATTTTACCATCCTTGCAGACTCCCACCTAATGCCTGCCCTAGAGTTGGTGTTTATGTGTATTTTGGGACTCGTCGAAAAGGCCTGAATTTCTCGCAAGGGAAATAAAAAAGGGCAAAATCTGTGTTTCTAACGGAGAAAGTTACTCGAGATGAAGGGGGGTCGGGGACTTCTTTTTTTTTTAAAAAAAAAAAACACGATACATTGGATTGCAAGGAGCCTGCATAACAACAAACGCGCACGAGAGGAGGAGGGGGGAGGAAAAAAAAAAAGAAAAAAAAAAAAAAAGGAGGGGGTTGGGGGGAGTGGGAAGGAGAGAAAAGCAATCACACATCCTTTTAACCCCCGCGGCCCCGCTCGGGATTCACGGCGTCAGTCCAGCACCGCGATCTACAACTTTCCGCCGGCCCCGCCGCTGCGCTCCCGGGGCCTCCGCCCGCTGCCCCCCCTCCGCTCGTGAGGCGCCGCCGCCACCCCCC